>CM022951.1:57566706-58086725 GCA_012931725.1 Litsea cubeba | reverse complement strand
AACTAAGGAGAAGGTGGAACCAGATCCGATCCAGAACCGTTTCGAAACTAATTTATTGGCTTCAGAACCGGAACCAGAACCATATATGGGACGGGTTTGGATCCGGATCCGGGTCTAGGTAGAGAATGATATTTAAAAAAATATGATTTTTAGGAGAAATTCTCAAAAATTGAGGTAATCTGTCGGGTCTCGAGTCCACGGGTCTGAACCAAGGTGAAACCGGACCTGGACCCATTTACTTATCAGGGCCTAAATGGGGACCCAGGCCTGGTTTTTAATGGGTCAGAACCTTCGGGTAATCGGAGAATCGGGTACCCATTTACATCCCTAATGTAAGTGGCCCTCATTCTTTAATGGAGGTTTCTATCAGTTAAAAATTAAGTTTGGATCATTATTTAGGTCTCGTTAAGTAAATAGGTCTAAGTTCGAGTCCTTTTTATCTATCCATCATCTAAACGGGTTTGATTTTACATTTGTTCAGATCCATGGACCCGGACCCGGAACTCGTCACATTATCTCAATTTTTAGAATCTCTCATTAAAAATATTTTTTTCCCATATCATTCTCTATCTAGACCCGAACTAGAACCCACCCCATATATGGTTCTGGTTCCATGTTCGAATCCACCTTCCTCTTAATGGTTTCGCGTCGGAGCCAAGAAATTGGCCCCGAGATGGTTCCGGGTCTGTATCTACCTTCTCCTTAACAGTTCTAGATCCTGGTCCACCATGGATTCAAACCAAAACCAACCCGTTTACATCTCTACCTAAATGTGTAAATTGAGCCGGGTCACCCAGACCTAGCATAGCCCGAAACACCGGTCAACATGTCACACCCCTGCCCGACATGACCCAGCCCATACCAGGCATGGCCCGTGTAGGGCTAGGGCATGACTCACATGTTTGGCCCGGGCACGACACGGCCCAACACACCTGGACACAACAGGGTGGCCTGGTCAAATGAGTTATGGGCTAAATTATGGGTAGGATGAGATTATGGAAATTATCTTTCCCAAGATGGTATTAATTAATATGGGTATAAATAGGTATTGGCACTAATTCATTTGGATGTAAATTATCATTCCCAATATGATAATCAATATATATTATTATTATTATTATTATTATTAATATCTTATAGATAATGACAGAAGCCTCTTCGCGGGAGAGCGACATGTGTGCTCCCTCTTGGGCTTTTCCAATGGCACGTGGCACACCCGTTTCAATCTTTACAGATAACTCATGTATTCTTTTTTTTTTTTTTTTTTTTTAAAACTTAAATGAGAGAAAACCGTAACTTTCATAAACTATATCTATTTTTACAAATTCAGCCGACCATTTCCTCAAATTTAGTTTACCCATGGTTTCCTAAAGTACTTCAATCCAACTTATGGTTTCCTCAAATCCCTAATTGAGCCCCGCTTTTTAACCTCTACGCCATTTGGATTTTCAAGTTTCAAAAGAATTATCCCTTCCCTCACTATTCTTCCCTAACGCATAACATATGATACTAACTTTTCTTTGGACCTCCATAAACCCTCAAATTATTAAATTAACTAAAAGAGGAAAAAAGTAACAAAGGCCCTTTGGCTTCAATAGTAGGCCCTACAGACTGATGAAGAATATAGAGATCAAGTTGACTATTATTCTTATGATAGACGGGCATGTATGTGTTAAATTTTATTGTAGATCAGTTTGTGGGACCCTCATGTTAGAACCAAGTTGCAGAAATTTGGGGCCCATTTATAGATCATAATCGGTTTCATCTTTATTTTTTCATTTACATTTACTAATTTAATTAAGTAAATCTATGGTTCCCATTGTAAAAGCTAGAATTTTTTTTCTTTCCAAACTCACAATTAACGGGGCCACTTTTATAGGTTGTATTTACTACTTTTTCCTCTTTATTTTTCGTTCAATATTCGATAGGATTAATTTGTGGGCCCATTGCGGAAGCCAATTGGTTTCAAAATTCATATTTTATTTTGGAATTGACACTCAATTTATGCCTAAGAACAAATATAATCAAATAACGGTCCTAAAATCTCTACTATTTACTTGATCTTCACCTAAGATCTATCAGCTCCGTAAAATTTCTCAGATGAGCTTCCATCTTTATCACAAAGTTTTTATTATAATTTACAATTACTAATTTAACTAAATAACAAATATGGAACCATAAAATGCGGTAAATCAAGATGTTGAACCAAATAATAGATAGAGTCTTTCAAGCATGAATAATTTTCACAAGTTAATTCACTCTCCGTACCATTAATAATTCAATTTGGTTATTCTTTTATATGTTTTCTTCTTCATCATATGTTATATTATTCATACTTACTCTTCAAGTTTTCAATTTTCTTTTACTAGACATTCTTTCAATATCACATACTAGATAATTTGATTTGATAATTTCAATTTAAATTGTGTTTATATTATAAGTTATATGTTAATATTCATTTATAACTTATTTAAATATTTATAAATACTTCTATTTAAGATTTTAATTATTTTTTATCAGCGCAGGCCTACTGCACTAGTAATGGGTATTAGAATTGGAAGCTACTCTTTTCTCCAACCCAATGAAATTATCACTTACCATTAACAGTGGAGCATTGGAAAGATACTCTTTCTAATCCACATATAGCATTAAAATTAAATTTTGCTACAAAAAATAATGAAAAAGGCATGTGGGCCAGCACGGCCCAGACCTACCCAATCCGGCCCGTAGAGGGCTGGCCCAGTATGGACGGCCCAACTCGTGCCTGTGGGCCATGCTAGGCAGAGCCCCTGCCCACCTGGGCACAGCACAGCCCATTTTCCTCCTCCACGGTATGGCCACTACCTTTTACGGCATGGATCTCATCTTCAATTGAGGATGGCCTGAGAAAGATCACAAAAACTTCGGGCAGAGCTTTATATGGTTCAGGCCTATTGACTGCCAAACTTGGGATTGCTATGTTTTCAATATATAGTAAACGATAATGTGCAAAAAGTTATATGTTTAAGATATCAATGCCACAAGAAAAAAAGTTAGTTGTAATTTTTTCCTTTTTAGAGAAGGAAGTAAAAATAAAATTCAAACCATCAATGTTTCTTGCCTATAATGTACCTCTTGACATTAAATAAGTTAGCTCAAGAGAAAGAAAATGCAAGATGAAACTTGTACTTACAATTGAACACTCCTATTGCATGCTTATTCCTTACTTATATTCAAAACCTAATAAAAATTTCAATGATTCTTAAGAGATTTTGTTAACTACTGAATAATTTCATAAAAATAAAAACAACGAGGAATGGAAAAGAACGTAAAAATTACTGATATTAGCCATCTGGCTATTGCTATTTTTGTCCAGACAATTCGCTTAAATTATAAGATTCAATAAAGCAATAAGTATCGAGTCATAAGATTCACACCAAATTTCTAAAATTTACCTGTAAATGAGGCTTCTTGTATGGATACAAATGTATTTTCATAGGATTCAATACAAATCTAAAAATTCAAAACACATATCTTAGGATTTTAATAATAATAGATCCCAGCATTTCTCTCCTTTCAAATACACCACATGATCACTGAAGGTATTAGTATTTATAATATTTGGCCTCTTCTTCGAGAAAGCCCCCTAAACCACTCCTCATAAGCTGAAATGAACTAGAAAAGGAAACATACCAAACTACTCTAGGAAGAATGATCAAACCACTCTAGCTAATGTACAAATGGATTTCTCATCTGACCAACACTGGAAGCAAGCAACAACAAATGTTTGTTTTTATTGAGAATCAACACTTCGATTTTGTAGGAAAAAAAACATAAAGCATTTACTTCCGAAGCCTCTCTAGAAGAAAATTGAATGGATGAGTTAGAGGAAGATTGTAGAAGGCGTTAAGCAAGGAATGGAGAAGGCTTTTACTCGTAAAGACCCCAATGTACATATCTTCCGATCCTTCCCATCCAATGGTAGTACCACCCCTTTCAGGTCATGCTTCTTTACTAGAGTTTTTGACAAGCATTTATCATGTTGGATTTTTTTGGACATGATCTGACATCCTATATCATGGCATTTGCAAATGTCATGTTTCTTCACAAGCATTTTAAAACTTCAGCCACCTAAAAGGTCTCAAATGACCTTTGGAAGTCCTAGAATTCCAGTCCCTTAGCTTTTGGTATAACTCCTGAATGCTGAAGTTCCACCATGTCTGAGAATTTCGAAATCCTGCCTGCAGGATTTCCAGTAATAAAACAGACCCTTAGATTTTCACAAGCTCATTGATCATTTGTATCCTATGTATACACTATGCAAGTAAGTGGCTGAAGTAGGCATTGTGCACTTCGATCATTTCTCTTCATCTTCATGCCTTCAACTTCTACAATATAGTGGTTGTACATGGAGAAATCTGCTACTCGCGGTATTCACCCTCATGCTATTTGGTACCCTGGCCAGGAGCACAAACAGGTACACCACATATACACATCAGCTGTAACCTTTTTCTTGGCAATCTAGTATGAGGTCAAGCACTACTTCGATATAAGAAATAGACTCAGAAATGATTTCGCAAGTTTTCATTGTTGTCTGTGCGTCGGATGCCAGCCCACTCACTTTTTCTTGGGTCTTAAGTCCAGCATAAGTCTACAATTCAACATGATTGATGTTCATCTTTTCACAGGGTTTTTAGGAATCAAAAAGATTTCTTCCCTCAAATTGTCAGGCAGCACCAAACCAATAGAATCATTTCCGAATTCACCAGAAATCATTGCATGAACATTGGCCTTCTTTAAAATGGTGGAAGCGACTCCTGTCACGAACAATGATCTCTCGGTTCCAAATTCTAGCAAGTAACTTGATTGCAGAATGGCATCTTTGCACAACCATAAATTCTTAAGGACGTTTAATAGGCAGATTATTTCATAATTTCATGCTTCCAAAGGCAACATCCATCTTCTCATTGCGACTGTCTTCCTTTTTTCCTCATCTAAATCTAGCGACACTAGTGATGTTCCTGAAATCAATAGAATCATTCCAAAATCAAAAGTGAGGTATGCAATTATTAAAAAAAAATGTCTAGATGTAATGTAGTGTTACATATTGAAAACAGATCATTAAGGGAGGGAGAGATGTGTCAAAAGATCAAATAAGACGATGAGAAATGAAATGGAAACTGCTTGCAGGAAATAAAAAACTAAATATATAAAATATGCTCAGAGAATGTTGGGGAATTGGAAACAGACTTGTAACAGATGACCACAAATTGGACAGCTGTGATCATAGTCCGGCTTTTGGACTATGCTTTGTGCAACAACACAACAGAAAACATTTCTAGCCTGGTGGGTATTTTGCCTTTACTAGTGGAAAAGAACCGAGTTCTATATATTAGAAGACATGGAAGATGATTAAAGAAGAAACTATTAAACATAGTTGGTGCAGCCCCGGATCCTTGGTCGAATGGATCGATGCAAAATTGGGCACGATTGAATCCAATGAGGGATTGGACCTAAGGCACAACCACGAGAGAAGAGAACACACACATCTTCAAGAGAAACAACCCAGAATTTTATTAATGAAAATGGAACACTTTCAATGAGACACTGATCAACCTTACATAGAGACATAACGGTGGATCCCTCTCAATTGAGGAAAGTCTTGGGCTGCAAGATAATCCTAACACTTCCCACGATAGAAATAAAATTAGGAAGCAAATTAGAAAACTAATTATTTTCTACTAATCTAAAAACTATCTAACTAAGGGATAAGGATCTCTGATCTTGGACAGATCTTTGATCCTGTGGGGCCCATCAAGGCCTGCGGGCCTGTGATCTGAGCCCGACTGTGGGTCTGGCTGCATCAATAGTCCTTTATGATTGAAACTAAACTACCACTTCAAACCTCGAATTAAATACGCACTTATTATTTTCTTTAAAAGGCAACACATGCACATGAAGTAAAATATGGAGGAGTGGCGTAAGGCATGGGTTTGCTCCCTACGTCCGGTGTTCGAAACCACCCTATATTTGAATGGAATGCATTTGTGTGGGTTTAGCGGGCTCCACCTAGGGGATTAGTCTTGTTGGGTCAAAGACCTCAAGGATACCTACGTCATCCAAAAAAAAGTCTTTCCAAGTTCCAACTGTAACAGTTAAGTCATTACTACGACTCAAAAAAAAATGTTGATCAGTACACTAAGAACTGACGCAGCAGGGTAAGCATAGTGTACCAACTGGGCACTTCTGCTGAATGCTTTTCTATGTAGGTGTTTTTGTGGGAGAAGTTATGCATAAAAGTTTTGGAGAGTTTGGAGGACTCAAAGTAGCAGTTAAATCGTGAGACCTTGGTGATGAGAGAGAGAGAGAGAGAGAGAGAGAGAGAGAGAGAGAGAGAGAGAGAGAGAGAGAGAGAGAGAGAGAGAGAGAGAGAGAGAGAGAGAGAGAGAGAGAGAGGATATACCTTAGAAATTTCAATGCCAAACGTACAGATTTCATTAAGACAAAGATAAGAATTAAGAACTACTAACATTCAAAAGGGTTCTTCTAAATGGCCAACAGTTCTACCCAAAAGGTGTTGGCATGTGGGCCATTCAGGGCCACAAAGAGCCTCACAATTATATTGACTGAGTCTTTCAGTCAACTCAAATATCTCTAACTTAACCAAAAATTCCTCCATGCTAAACCAACTGTTATGAGTATACTAGAAACAGTCTCGATGTATCCAAGTTGCTAGTGATCACTGATCACCAACCTAAGTACCTAATGGCATCTCTCCCCTGCATAACGTGCCTGATAAAACCTTCATTGGTAACAGAACTCAGGTTATTCTCTGATCACCAATCACCAGCGTTGTTGAAGAACTGAACAGAACCATATTGAGGATAGAAGAAGAAAACAAAGACCAGATGAAGAAGAAGGGTTGCAGACAGGATGGGACCTACTCTCAGGCCAACCAATAGCCCCCGGCAATGTCCCAGGGTTAGAACTGAGAAGGGTTGAAGAAGAAGCCTTTGTTCTTTTCTTAACCTTTTCACCTTTTCATCATCAACCGAAGGTTTATTTATTTATTTATTCTATGTGATGGTCTTCTTTTTTTTTTCCACCAATAGATGATAGTGGATGACGCCCGCAGTAGGAATATCCATTCTGACTGGCAAGGAGAGGAAGCACTCTCGATTTTATGATGTGATTTGAAAGAAACAGTGACATGAGATTCTTTTTATGTAATTAATTTATGAAATAAAGAGAGCAAAGAAAGATTGGATTTATATTTGAATTTCTAATTTTGTTTAGCTTTGTCTGCCAGGATCTACGGAGAGAAAGTCGTTTGAAAAACTCATTTCCCATCATATGAAATCTTTCCAAATGCTGATGAGCAGAATCGAAAATTTTCCATATGTATTTCTTTTTCTCTCAAATAACTGCAAATAGATTTCAGGCGTACAATCAATTCCACTGTTGTGTAATAGGATAAATTCAGCTATGCTGTACTTTTCTGAGCTTCTTCATTCCATATTTTGGCCTCTTGCTGAATTTGAAAGAGTTGAAAGAGTGTGTAGATCATGCTTGTACTTCATAGTCCAGTTGCCACTAGGAAAGAACATTTAAAATCATTCACATTTATTTATCTATGGAAAAGTTTCAAAAAAGAACATATAATATCAGATAAGGATAAAATATAACTATTTAAGCCATTTTATATCTATTCCACAAACACAATCTTCACTCTCAATGCACTCACCATTTTTTTTAAGGAGAAGTTGGTTGGGGTTCATTTGGAGTTGGATGTACCTCAGAATGCAAGCAGTTTGGGTGTTTTGGCAAGAACAGAAGGTTTAGAGTGTTACCTCAGTCATGGAATTGTGTTGGTATCCAGTAATCTTGAACTTCCATTGATGCAGGATGAGAAACAATGGCTGCTAAACAATGCAGTAATGACCCCAGCTTCATACCCCCTTCAACTGTGTCTCTATATTTTCCAACATGAAACGGATTTCTATATGTTGTGGGTGTGAATCATCCCCTACCAGAAATTCATGAACCATTCCATTGACCTCTATTAAGCTGCACCCAGGCGACTTCCTCATACCCCTGTCTTTCATCTCTTTCCGCAGCCTCATTACCCCATCCCACTTGCCTGCTTCTGCATACATGTTAGACAGCATTACACGCACCCATAGATCATAAGGGTCCAATTCAAGAAGTCTCTCAGCTGCAACTTCACCTAGCTCCACATCCTTGTGAACTCGGCAGGCACTTAGTAAAGCACCCCATATGACTACATTGGGTCTCATAGGCATTTCCATTATAAGATCATTAGCTTCTCTCAAGCGCCCGATGCGACCAAGAAGGTCAATCATACATCCAAAGTGCTCTATCTTAGGAGTGATCTTATACACTTTCTCATGGCATCAAAGTACTGTCGCCCTTGTCTAGTATCCTGCAATGGTGCACATGCATTTAGGACTCCCACCAATGTAACATCATCAGGTCTGATTCCTGCAATGAGCATCTGAGTGAAAAAACACAAGGCATCCTTGGCGAGTCCATGCATGGCTAGTCCACATATGATTGATGTCCATGAGAAAATATCTCTCCATGGTGTCTTTTCAAAAACTTGAAGTGCGTTCCCAATGCTCCCACATTTGGAATACATGTCAATTAGGCTAGGATCTAGGGAGCCTACTAAATTCAGATTGTTCTTCTCTATATATACATGGATCCAGGTACCCATGTCCAGAGCACCTAGGCTAGCACATGCAGAAAGTACACTCGACAATGTTTAAGTTATTTGGTTTCACATCAGATGATGATTCCATCTCGTGGAACAAAGACAATGCATCCTTACATCGACCCACGCGAGAAAAACCCGTTATCATTGTGTTCCATGACACAACATCTCTACCTGGCATCTCCTTGAACAGTTGATAAGCGAGGTCCAGCTTTCCATGCTTTGCACATTGATGAATTATGGCATTCCAAGCGAAAACATTTTTCCCGGCCACCTCATCAAACAACCGACGCGCAAGATCCAGACTCCCACAGTCACCATACATGCTCAACAACCCACTATTCACAAATTCATCAACATTAATCCCACTTTTGCTAATAAACCCATGCACCTTCTTCGCCACACCCAAGTCCCTCAACTGGCTGCAAGCAGAAACAACAATAGTCACACCAACAGAGTCAATATCCAATCCCTTCACCCTCATCTCATGAAAAAGCTCCAACGCATCCTTCGGACAATTCCCACAAACATATGCACGGATCATGGCCGTCCACAAAACCATCCCCGGATCAGGCATTTCATCAAACACTCGTCGGGCACTCTCAACACGTCCCATGACAACATAAAACCCAACTAGAGCGCTCGAAACAAATTGGCTATAACTAAACCCCAGCTTCAAAATCCATGTATGAATTTCCTCGCCTTCTCGAATCGCCAATCGAGCGGCTAGGGCCCTGATCAAATACATGAAAGTATGGCCATTGGGTCTGAGCCCCATTTTGAGCATATATTGATATATAGTAAGAGGATGGCATGTGAGACCACCATTACAGCTATCAACTAGTTTCTTGATGATGGTGTTGCATATGAAGAGATTGGGATGGGGAATTTGGAGGAAGATGGAGTGGGTGTAAGTGAATTCTACAAGAGCGGGAGAGGCGAGTAATCTGCTTGCAGCAAATGGGTCTTTGATGATGCCAGTGAGGATCATGTGGGCGTGGATTTGGCGGAGTTTTCGGATGTTGGTGGTGGAGTCGAGAATGGAGAGAACGTGGGAAGCTGGATAGGGATGGGGTTCACGAAGAAGGTGGTGGAGACGTTGCATGCATGGCTTTGTACGTAACATTTCGCAGTTGGCATGCACCCTATTTTGGGGGTGGGGTGAGGGCTTTAGGATGGAAGTGGAGCCCACTTTGAGTGGACACAAAAAGTGAGTTAACAGTATTTCAAGTGGACACAGTCACACAAATAGTCAATTAACAATATTTCAGGGTACAACCTGATTTAACATCCTTCAACTTTTCATTTTTAGATTCAATCTAATGGTGAGATTAAGGTCCAATAAGTATAAAGTTGGGCATGGTCTCGAATCACGGGGAGATAAAAGTGTAAAAGGAGTTTCAATATTGATCAAAAGTGGACTCAAGTAAACCCCATAGAGTTTGCTTGTAAAAGAAAATTCTCCTATAATTACATGATTTGATCAAAAGATACCTAGCTACATGAATTGGATACTTTGTATCACATCCTGGGCCAAAAGAACTTATTGCAATATAATCTGCATGGTATATGAATCAATACTTAAAACACCGGAGCCACTTCCTTAAAAGGGATGGCAATGGGTCGGGTTTAAATGGGGACCCGTCCCGATCCACTCCTATTATGAGCGGGTATGGTAGTGATTTTTTTGGAATTAAGTAGGTTTGAGTTTTGTTGATCTAATCCGCCCCGCCCTATATATATATATATATATATATTACTAAAAATATAAACAAAACTCATGTTGTGCAAGTGGTGTTGTAGCAAAACTTAAGACACATGTGTGAAGATAATATTGTGTGTTCAAACTCTACCACATTCTTTTCCATGTATTTATACATTTTAAGATCTTTACACTTTAAATTTGACGAGGCGGGTCAAATCTGGATGAAACAAACTTGAAATTCAAACCTGCCCCGTTGCCATCCCTTCACTTCCTCAATCTAAGATAATATATATATATATATATATATATTTCTAAGAGTTAAAATTTTTTTGCAACAGTAACACATTTCTACAATGAAAAGTCAAAATTAATGTAAGTTCAGAATTACCCGAAACTAGGGGTGTAAAAGAAAACCGAAAAATCGTCTAATCGAATCGAACCGAACCGAACGGAACCGTGGTTAATAACTGTGTTTCACGGTTCGGTTACGGTTATTGAAATTGAAAAACCGTGCTTCACGGTTCGGTTACGATTTTTATCGTGACTCACGGTTATTAACCGAACCGAACCATTGATTGTGGTTCGGTTAACCGTGTTCCCAAAACACACAGTTAACTGAACCGTTTCGCTAATAAGAAAAAAACCTAAGGGTCTAAATAGAAATTACTTTTTTTTACAATAACATATTATGCCATTCTCCAACTATGGTTTTTTTTTTCACAGAAAGCTTGATTGGTAAATGGAAAACTTTTCACAAATTTATTTTAAGTGACAATTAACTGTTAACCGCGGTTAACCACGGTTCGATTTTTCACAGTTCGGTTACGGTTACGGTTTTTAAAAGCAAAAAACCATGAAACACGGTTCGGTTATTGGTTTTTCCAAAAACCACAGTTAACCGAACCGTTACACCCCTACCCAGAACCCCATTTCAACTCTCCTACTCAATTCCCCAATTCTCCCAACTCACTTCTAAGAGATAGACCTCCAAAACTTATTACAAAGACAAGATAGATCTAAAGAACTCAAGATCTCAGCCGTCATAAAATATATCAAATCCACAACTAGGGGTGTAAAATGGGCCATGCCGTGCTTTGCCAAGGCTAGCAAGGGGTAGACCTAGCACGGCCTACCGGCACAACTTTGATCGTGCCGTGCTGGCCATGCCAAAGTCCGGGCCGGCCAACTAGCTCCATTTTATAAAATGTTTTTAATCTATTTTTAAAATAAAACTTTATTATATAAATTGAAAGAGGATTTTCAACTTAAAATAAAGTTGGAATTAATAAAATAAATGCACAAATATTGTTGCCAGTTTAAAAATGAAAAATAAAAATTTTTAAGTGTGATATATTCCTTAAAATAAAGTTTACAACAGCTTTGAGGAGATTTTTTAACTTCAAGTAAAATTGACAAGTTTGATGATAATTCCAACTTTAAAAAAGTTATAAATAAAAAAGATAAAATTGCAAGTATTACAATTTCCTAAAAATAAAGTTAATAACAACTATGACTATAATTTTCAACTTGAAATAAACTTTATATATTACAGCTATGATAATTTTTTAATGTTGAAAAGTCATCTTCTATTTCTTCTTCTAGCCTTAAGTTTTGCTTTCTCATCTCTGCAAATAACCAATCTCTGAGGCACATGCATGTTTTCACCATTTCTTCCGATAACATCATGCTGTTGTTGTCAAAAAGTTGTTCACTTGCACGAAAATCTTTCTCTGATGCAACTGTATACACTAGAATTATTAGTAAATCACAGGTCATCGTGAAAAGCATATGAAATCTACTTTCAGCTACTTTCCATCAGTTCTAAATAATATTTGATGATAAAAGTATTATCTACATTAGCGGTATTCATATTATTATTGCTTCAACTAAAGTTTCTATGCCTACTAATTTAACCTACGATCTAATATAGAGGCTAAACAAAAGTTAATGGAGTATTTCTCTAGTACAATAAAAACTTCATTTCCATTGTTATACACATGATATCCTTGAAATACTATATATTTTTTTATTTTTAAAAGTAAATTTAATTTCATAAAAGTGGTTCAAAATCTGAGTTGTGGTGGGATAATATACCCCACAAAAAAAAGGTTGTATGATAAAAAAAAAAACTTCAAAAAATCTCTTATTATTCTTAGAACTTGTCAATTCTCACCTATAGAAATTTCTGCATATGTTAAATATAAAGCATGATATTGATTAATTACACCTTTATAATTGCAAGTTTCTCTTAATATCTGATAAGTAAAACTCTACCTATGCTTTACATTTGGTTGTATTTTTTATTTTCTATTTATGAAGGCTTCTATATATTTTCTTCCAATTTTGTTTTCTTTAAGGAGATGAAATAATGTAACCTATAATGTATTTAATCATTTCTATTACAGGTTTACTAAAGGGAATTTACTAGAAAAATCCCGAAATATAAGCATTTATCCGGAAGGGTCCTGGCAAAATGTGCAGCACTAAAGAGGTCCTCCCGCCAGTTTTTTTTTATTTTTTTATACTTTTTTTCGAGTGACGATTAGCGTCACCATGGGCGACGCATGGGCGACGCTAGCGTCACTCGTCACACCCCATGCGTCACTCGTCACACCTTCTTCCCTTCTTTTCTTTTCCTTTCATTCTCTTCTTGCTCCTCCTCTTTCTTTTTCTTTATTTTCTTTCTCTTGCAGCATGAGCTAATCTAGTAGCTTTGGATCAAGGGAGATAGATTCATGTCTACATAGACAATTCATGCGTCGTCTTTCACCGGAGCCATGTTGTGGTTTATCATTATAGTGTGTCCTCTTTCACAAGAACACTGCCCTTGCTCAAATTTAATCCTGCCGCATTCAAAAACAAAAGGCCCTGCCTCTCAAATCCAACCCCCGCCTCTTCCTCAAAATCCATCATCATGGTCCAAACCCCAACTCCAAATTCCCCAAAAATCCAGAAAACCCCAATCCCAATCCCAATCTAAGCCTCCGCCATCTACCCAAAGAAAAAAAAAAAGAATACTCAATTCTCATCTCAAATCCAGTTTCCCTTCAAATCTGCCCCCCTCAAATTTCCCTCTCCAGTCCTTTCCCTAACGTTGGAACCTCAATCCAAAATGGTTAAAATAGTAAGGACTAGTTTTAACATAGTAGGAAGATGTGCAAACTGATGGACTACATCAATGAAATGGAACGTTGTCCTACAATGTGCATCCAATGGAAAACTCATCCATCAGCAGTCATGTTTGTTTGTTTGCAATGGAATGGAACAAGGGAGTGAAAAAGGAGGAACATGGGACATGGGACCATCATAGCACTCACAGAACCAGAGAGGAATGGATTAGGGCTCAGTTGATCTTCCTGGACTCGGAGATGGAGAAAGAGGAGGAGGAAAGGAAGAAGGAGAGACCAGGAGATGCCGTGGGGAGTGACGCTAGCGTCACTCCTGTCAGGTACGAGCGACGCTAGCGTCACTCCTCTCAAAGTTGAAAAAAAAAATGAAACAGTGCATGACGGACCCCGTCAGTGCTGTAGAATTTGCAAGGACCCTATCCGATGAATGGCTATATTCCGGGACCTTTCTCGTAAAATCCCCTTTAATAAATCTTAACATCTTGTACTATAAGATTTTGGATGTGACATACACATGTATTGTAAAAAAAATACATTTAAATTAAGTGAGAGCACGATTTTTAATATTTCAATGGTGTTAGTGTTGGAGCTTGCATTATCTAAAGTTATAGAAATTATTTTATTTTCAATATTATACTCTCTAATTTTTTTTAGGATAGTGGACCATATCCTATCACCAGTATGCAGGTACTCAAATAAAGAGAATGAGATCATTCTTTTCTACATAATCCAGTCCTTATCAATATAATGTGAAACTATTGAAATATAATGGAGATATGTGCTACCTGCGTTATTCACCCTCATGCTATTTGGTACCCTGGCCAGGAGCACAACCACGTACACCACGTATACACATCTGCTGTAACCTTTTCCTTGGCAATATAGGGTTAGATCAAGTGTTACTTCAATATAAGAAATATACTCAGAAATTAGTTCGTAAGTTTTCATGGCTGTTAGTTTGGCTGACGCCGGTCCCCCTTACTTTCTCTTGATCTTTAAGTCCAGCATAAGTCAGGACTCATGTCTATACATAAGAAACACTTGAAAAACCAGAGTCATAGACTGTAATTTTTTAAAAAAAGGAGTTGTAGCTGTCCTTTTTTATGTCTCAATTTGGAGTGTAGCTTTTGGAAAACGACAGTCCTAATATGTAGTTTTTATTTTGAAAAAATGACAGCCCAGGAATGTGGACAATTTAGCTTCTAATACGACATTCATAGGCTGTCATTTTTTTAAAACAAACTTAGCGCTATTTGAGATAAAAAAAAACTATAGTCAATGGCTGTGTTTTTTTTTTATTTTTCCTGAAAAAAATAAAATATTTTAAATATTAAACCTAATTAATATCAATAATAATCCATTTAAACAACTCAAACAACCATATCTATCAACCATCTAAACCTCAAACATCCACATATTAGCCATCCATACAATACCCGAATAACCATATAATTTCATTCATCAAAAACACATGCATCCATATAAATATCCAAGTATCAACTAAAACCATGTCATTGAAATCCATCATCCAACATTAACTCAAACTTACAACCTCAAAACATTTACTTAAAAGTAAGAATAGAAAACTAATAAAGTATGGTCCTAATTATAGGCCAATCAAGTACATCTTCTAGTATGACATCTCCTAACTTGCGTTCCCTGTCGAACAAGTCAACACTCCCATCAACAATCTCATCTAACACAATCCTGTAGAAACCTGCCTCCAGTGACTCCGCCCCCTTTAGTCTTCCATAAGCAATTATATTTTTCTTTGTCATGTGCTTCGTCTTACACGAAGATGGGCCTCTTGCATGTGTGGTTGTTTGGTCCAAGTGTGCATAAGCACTCTGAGAACTTTGACTCCCCTACATACATCATTAGGAACACATTAATTTTTATGTTATCAATGTAGACATTTCATTACGTTTAAGAAGGAATCTACCATTAACATCAATTGCTTTGTACCTGAGAGGAGCTTCCACGTTCGGTAGAAGGCCGCATTTGTGTATCTGCTTGAGACAAGGATGCAAACATCTGGTCCATCTCACACCTTAGATCCCTAGACTCCACTTCTAGTCGTTTTTCCAAATTATCCACTTGAGCTTGTAGGATAACTTGCGATTTATATTCCTTTTGTAATGCTTTCTTGTAAGGATCTAAATACTTGATGGAGGTCTTTGAAACTCCGTCGCCCATGCCTTTTATGAGTCCACGATTATCACAACCAAGAATCTGTGTAAAAAAAATCAATGTCAATCCCTATTCGTGATAGTATGTATTCGGCACTATATTTGATGGTTAATAAAATAAAGTAATACAAATATAATTACACCACATACCAAGGCTACCGCGTCATGATCTAAATCTTTATTTGCAATTGAAGCCTCATACAAGCTAGCAACTCTTTCCTGCAAAAATATTTCATGTCAAATCTTATCTTGAAATAAAGAGAGAAAAGGAAGAAGTTAAAAATATCAGGGATTAATAAGAACTTTCAAGTGCCTGCTGTAAACAATTCTCAGTAGTTAGTAACGAAAACCAATGACCTATGGGCCTGACTACAATTGAAAAGGCTCAATAGAACATTTAAATCTTAGATGTACTATAAATGCATCAGTGTAGGTTGTTGTCAAAGCATTATCATTGCCAATTGGTAGAGTTCCGGGGCCTCGTCTATCCACAATCTGGCCCATCAGATCAGTGGTCTTGGATCACCAAATCATGAGCAATTGAGGATCACCAAACTGGGTCTCTTGTCATCTGTAAACTGGTGGGGCTCTATGTTCCCTGCAGTGTCTAAACATGATTCAAGGAAGAGATTTTGCAATCTCTGATGTGAGATGTAAAGCAAACAAGTAGCAACACCATCTGAAGGCACTGGAACTACAACTAAACTTTGCCCCCACATACAGCAAACCCATTTGTAAATGTCTCTTGACCACTCAATGCTCATGATTGATTGATTCTCTATATAAACACACACCCCAATGTTAGCTTTTCATTCAAAATTAGCCTTCCTTCATCTATTCTATATTTTCCTAGTCATTCTATTTGTGGACATCATCAATCAAACCAATGATTCTAAAGGAATTTGGTTGGCCAGAGTTCAATGGGCAAAATCAAACATCTAGATTTGTGAGATCAATGTGTGAAATGATCCTTACTAGTAAATCTGATAATACATTTGCCCACTCAAAACAGCAGAAACTGGTACATTCATAGGAAGAATGTGAGAACTGCACTAATGGGATTGTGCAACAGTCCAACTGGTGCAGCACATCAAACTTCAGTTAAAGATATCACTATTCCAAAAGCAATGTCAAATGCATCAATCCATGCGAATAAAAAACAATCATCACTTAAAAGAAGATCTCCACACAGGGGCGAACCTAGGGGGGCTGGCAGGGGCCATGGGCCCCCCATACATCAATAACTCCCCTTATAACTCCCCTCAAAATAGTACTTTGGCCCCTCCATGTGTGGCCATCCATTAATCCATTATTTAGGGCTTATTTACGATGGTTTTGACTCTTAGAAAAAAAGAAAACAAGAATATTGCTGATTTTAGGGAAAACTTAGAAGGAAAATGGAAAGAAAAGGAAAGGAAATGAAATGAATAAAAGAAGAATAAAGAAAGAAAAATTGATGGAGATTGAGGAAGAGATTTTTTAATAGTCATTCTCATCTTAGACTTTTCCCAAATCTTATGATGCAAGAGAGAAAGATGAGAAAGCACATCTTCTTATTGGAGATATTGAAAGAATTTTAAGGCTGCAGACTTGACTTTGAGGTATGAACAAAAAAGAAGAATGAAAAAACCCACTTTCTCTTTTATAATTTTGCATAAATGTACAAATTTCACTATAAGTCATTATGTATTTTCAATCTTTGTTGCTTATATTGAAATCTAATCCGTTTAAAAGCAATGTTTGTTTCCATTCTATTATTACATTAAGTTTTAGTTCCTATTATTACATTAAGTTTTAGTTCAATTGGCGTTATGGATAAAGAAATATAGTTGTAACATTTTTTTTGTTTTGATTATTATTATCTATGTCAGAAAAATCTGATTAAAGAAATTTATATCAATGAAATAAAAACTAGCAAAACTATACTTTGAATGGTTTAGATTTTAGATATGGGATGCTATCATTACTTTTTTTTTTTTTGAGATTTTAAATAATGAAGTTTTGAATTGTAACCTACAAGCTACATGTATAAGAAATGATGGGTATTTGTGCTATGATTAAATCACTAAGATTAAGATTCCACCCCCCCCCCCCCCCCCCCCGCGCAAAAATCCTGGTTCCGCCCCCGTCTCCACATTAATAAACGACAAATTAAACAATCCATTCAATCACACCAAACCAAACCGAAGCAATCAAGAAAACAACAAAACATATCTAATAATGACAATGCAACATACAAAGACAAAAAAGCAAATACAAACTCAATGTGTGTACAAACTGTGGTTTTTGGAACTCTAAAACATTGCACATTATTTCTTATGGAATGAAACGAAAGCCAATACAAACACATGTGATCCTCTCAGTGATCACAAGATCTTCAATCAATTGCAGTTGGCTTTGCTTCAGTTTACACTTATGACATTCCAAATGGTAGATAGCTTTTCACTTTTATGTTTCTACCTTAACCCAAAAAAATAAAAAAAGTTAAAAAGTGGAGGGAATGCCAATACCCAAAAGAAACCACGGGGACTGAAAGCAATGCAACTGTGGAAAGGGCATATGAATTTGAGGTATTTTAAGTGGCTGCAACCACCTCATGGACCCACTGCACTCCAATAGGAGAAAAAAAATACATGGCCTAAGTTAAATCCTCCATGACCACTCCCCACCAACACCAACCCAAGTAATTTGCTTAACCAACCCTCTTAAATAGGCTTTTGAGGTCAGCATTGTAATTGGATAATCAACCAAACTATAAATTCCAATCAGAGATCAGGTTGCTATTAAAACATAGAAATTTAAACTGGAAAGATAGAAATTTGGCATTCACAAGAGAAGGCTTAATTTGATTCACAAGTCACAAGGAGATGGTCGTTCTGACCAAAGGAAGAGTGATTCCCTGACCAAGGGACAAAAACCATCATTTCCTTTTAGTGATAACCATCATTTCCATATTTCTGACCACATTAGGTGGGATTTCATTTTTCCTAACTTTCTACCTACATTAACAATGGTGGTCAACGCTGGTAACGACCTGGCTGCAAATGGAAGGGAAAACAAAATACAATTCAACAACATATGGTGAAAGAGATCACCTTTCAATCTTTGAATGCTTAGATCTTCTAGAAAATATGGTTTTAATCTTCCAAAATAATGCAAAATGACTCTAAAAGTCTCCAACATCTTATCATAACAAGAATAACCATTTAAAAAAAATGCTTGAAAGAGATAATGGGTTCAACCATTGGAAGCTCATTTAAAGACAAATAATGATTGAAGCATCATGAGAAAGATTTTTTCTACTAATAGTTGTGACTTGTAAGTGTTCAGATCATGTTAAAGATGCATTGTAGTGATAAATTTTAGTATTATAAACAACACAATCATATTACAACATACAACTACCCCCATAAGAAAAATCTATGCATAAGAGCTTTATACGCTACAACACAATTACATAAAGCCACCTCCCAAGGTGAAGACACCTCCCAAGGGAATTCACAAGTCACAAGGAGTAAACTGTGTTTTGGAAAACCTGTTACAGGGGGTCCACTGCTCCCTTTTTTTTAGGTAGCTTTCATTAAAGGGAGCTGAATATAGTAAAAGAGACAAATACTTTAAAAGGCCAGAGAAGCACTAAAATGCAGGAAACACTAAAAACCCAAGGCATAAAGCCAAAAACACATGAAGGACAGGCCTAAAAGTCAAGAGATGAAACAATGTCTATTAACTCCATCCATCTATCATTGAATTTAAAAATGTAGAAATAAAAAAGACTACAACCACATTAAACAAAAAAAACCTAATAACTCATCATACGGTTTTGCATTTTAGAAGAAAAATCTACTCCTCACCCGGTATTCGCATCTGGTAGAACCATTCTTTCGAGTATGAGTAGCAGGCCACGTTTGAGTCCGAGTGATCTCAACTCCAGGATTCTATTGCCTCTGAAAAAGAAGGGAGCAAACATTCTCATTAAAAAATTAGTTAAATGGGAAAAAATAAAAAATAAAAGCACAGTGCTTACCAAGTTTTCTGCAACTCTAGCTTGGCCCATTCTACAAGAGGTATGTGGGCTTTTCAATGCTTTTCTTGCTTCATTCCCATGGTTCCTCTTAGCTATTGACGCTTCCATCGAACACATGTTAACAAACTGCTCCCAGTCTTCTTTCTTAACCTTTTTGGGTGGGTTATTTTTTCTCTCAACATCTGTTTGATATTTATCGTAAAAATTCATGCATAGTTTCGACTTCCAATTCCTCCAATGTGCATTTGCCTTTTTTAGCACATATGCTTTGTTCTCAATTGGGACTTCAAACATACTCTGCTTAATTAATAGATTAGTCATATGTTGAAAAAGAAAAAAAAAACTATATAAATGGGTATTCACACTGACAATCTCCCACACATGCTCCTTCACTAAAATTGGCACTTGTGACCAGTTATCAATATAGGGTGATATGTTGGACTTGGCAACCTTCCCTATGGCTGATGATAACTTAGTTGCATTAGGACCAATGGCTTGGCCACAGAGGGTAAATGTAACATGGGGAAGATGACTCGCTACAATTGTCATTTTAAGTTAGTAATGTTACATAAATTAGTGAATATTGAAAAAATTAATGTTGCAGTACATACTCTCATGGGAAGAACATCCCTATAAATTAGATGTTGGACTTGCCACCGTTGATCCGTCATATGCGACATAGTGCCTGTAGGCTGTAACCACAAGAGCTGCATTAGAAAATTCGTGACATTATAAATATAACGACACGTGAAATGAAGCTGGATTTGATTCATAGGCATTAAAAGATAACATGCAAATGTTGCTAATAGACATTTATATGCTAGCATGAATATTAGTATTAAAAAGCTTGTCGTACATGAATTTAAGACTTAGATCTCCTCGTCATCAACTATATAGCATCCTGCAATGTTGCGCTTAAGCTACTTCCATTAGTTCTAGCCTCGAAGACTAAGGGATCTTCAAAAGAATCAACGTCTTGATTCAATTTCTTTGGAACATCCAAGACAACAGCCAATCATCTGCTGGTCTACTATGATCTTTACAGTAGAACACTTGAGTGCCTTGAGAAGCTAGAATAAAAGGCTCATCATCTTCCTTTGAATTTCTTTGCAACCTTCTCAAGTTGACATATATCAAGTTAGTTGCTGGATCAACATAGCATCCATGTTTGTCTTCTATACGCACCCAATCACAATAGAATACCACTTGTTTAAAATCATGGTAATCTAGTTCTAGAATTTGTTTGATAACTCCATAGTAAGCAGCCTCTTCATGCACAAGGTTGGTGTCCCCTACGCTTGACCTGAAAGGGGTTAAAGCCTTCATTGAGACCCCACTATTCTGTGTCATTTTATTCATTTTCGCATCCAAAGTATGAAATATATATCCATTTATTGCGTATGCATTATATGAAATGGCTTCAAATGAAGGTCCATCAGCAGGCCTTTTCATAACACTGTTAACTCCATTTCTTAATTCTTGTCTAAGCCAAGGAATGTATTCAATTACATTTTTTGTTCGCATATTGCCTCTTCGATTCTGAACAATGGGCCTTAGGCTTTGAATGTATTCATCATATTTCCTGATTAGATTTAACCACAAGAGTTAGATTGTCGGTCTCAAATTATGCAATGTTTTCATAACGTACAAGTTAAGATCTTGTAATTTTACTTACCTCTCCCACTCCACATTCTCAGTATAATATTTCAACACCCATTTACGAGCTTGCTGGTATTGTACAAAAGTAAGATTGTAGACCTTCCTATTTTTATCAATAGGGTAGGCACATTCACCATCCTCATCCATCCATTTCCCATGTCCCTGCTTATGGCTTCTTTCTATACTATCTGGCATATAATTCATGGCATACAACATAGATTCCTCCATTAAGTAACACTCTGTAATGCAACCCTCTGGATATGTTTGATTCACCACATAACGTTTATGTCTTCATCTTCCTGATACAAGTTAGCTAAATTAGATACCAATGCTAATTTGTAATAAATTAGTTAACTAGGAAAGAACTCAAATTAACAAAGATATTATAATTACCGCTCAAAAGGATACATCCATCGATATCTAGCAAGTCTGCAAAACATCGCCTCCTCTGCCAAGTGCACGACTAGGTGTATCATTGTAATGAAAAATGATGGAGGGAAGTATTTCTCAAACACACAAAGTGCTACCACAATACGTTCTTGCATCTTTAAGAGTTCTTGATGGTTGATAACCTTTGAGCATAGGATATTAAAGAATATTGATAAGTCTCGAATGGCAGAACGTAATGGCTTATGTGACTTAAAAACATGCATAAGCAACACTAGTAATAATTGTTGCAAAAGAATGTGATAATCATGCGACTTAAGATTTTTGAGCTCCTTCTCCTCCAAGCTAACATTGTGTCTCCAACATGCACTATATCCGATAGGAACCTTTAAATGATATAATGTTTTACATATCAAATCTTTCTCCAATCGGGATAAAGTGAAAGGAGCATCTGGAAATATCCTCTGCCATTTTTTTCAATTGGACACAACTTTTTTTTTAATCCCCAGCTCGATCTTGCAAGTCTTCTCGGGATTTAAGATTATCCTTAAACTTGCCCTCTGTGTTCATGATGGTTGGAAATAGGTTTTCTGCCACATTCTTTTCCACGTGCATTACATCCAAATTGTGGCGAATAAATAAATCCTGCAAAATTAAAAAATTTATGCTAATATGTTAGTTAACTAAATCAGATTAGTTTAATTGAAAGAATTTGTTAGAGTGCATCTTCCAATAAGGCAAGTCAAACAAAATAGATCTCTTTGACCATGGCGTGTTCTCATTCACCTCTGTATGTTTTCTCTTCCTCTTATTGCCTGGTTCTTTTCCGAATTTAGTATGTATAGTTTCCATTTTTCTTAACAATTCTGAACCATTCATACGCTTAGGATTCTTCTCATGTTCTTCACTCCCATCAAATTGGGATTTTTTTGCTCCTAAAAGGATGTCCCATATCTTGTAGCCACTTTCTATGCCTCATGTAACAAAACTTATTCCCATTATTTAGCCACAATGATTTTGTTCCGTCACTACAAACAGGACATGCATACTTTCCTACAGTCTTACAACCCAACAAGTGACCATATGTTGGAAAATCATGTATAGCCCATAACAGAATTGCTTTCATTGAGAATCAATTTTTATTGGATGAGTCATATGTTATGGCTCCTGTGAACCACAAATCACTCAACTCATCCACCAATGGTTGTAAGTAGACATCCATGTCATGTCCTGGGCCATACTGCCCAGGAATCAATAATGTTAACATAGTGAATTCCTTCCGCATGCATAAAGATGGGGGAAGATTGTATGAAACAACCATAACAGGCCAACTATAGAAGTTATTCTTATTCCCAAATGGATTAAATCCATCTGTTACAAGTCCAAGACGAACATTACGTGCCTCGCATGCAAAGTCGGGCCATTTACAGTCAACTTATTTCCAAGATGAAGAATCCACTGGATGGCGCATGATCGATTCATCTGCTACTAAGCTCGCATTCGCATGCCATCTCATGCTCTCCGCAATCCATGGTACACTATAAAGTCTTTGCTATCTTGGTGTCAATTGAAAGTATCTTAGTTTTTTTCAAGGCAGAGGACTTTTTCTTGGTTTATTTGAACTCTCTGGTCGCCATCTGCTTTCACATGTAGGACAACTGTCCTTATCTTCATGCCCTCTCCAATAAAGTATGCAATTATTACGGCATGCATGGATAATCTTATAATCCATACGCAAAGACTTGATCATTTTCTTTGCATTGTAGGTGGTATCCGGCAAAGTGTTTTCGAGTGGCAAAACATTTTTCATCAGTTTCAGCAACGCAATGAAACTCTGATTAGACCATTGAAATGTAGCCTTCAAGCTTAACAAGTCCATTGTCACAGACAACTTTGTATGTTCAATTTGACATGAAGGATACAATGGTTTTATCGCATCCTCCATCAACTTCTTGTACCGAATATCATCCGTTGAATAATCTTGAGATTCAACAAATTCTTCTTTAGGATCTTCATGAGAGCATGGAGATGTTTACCTCCCATATGAGCTTGAGATTCAATCTCGTCATGAAAATGTTCAAATACATCATTGACCATATCAACCATTCTTGGAAACGTATCACTCAATCTTTCCATGCTACCGCCCTCTACGTTTAAGCAACTTTTTGGATGGATTTCTCCATAATGAATCCATGTTGTGTAACTTGTATCTATACCATGACAAATTAAATGATCATAAATATCTCCTAATGTTTTCTTCCCTCCTTTCAAATTACGACATTTGACACAAGGGCAACAATACCAATCATCACCCCCTAATAGCTTCTATGAATGCAAAGAACGACTTAACCCCTTCTATGTATTCAATCGAATGCCTTGGTGCCATCATCCACGCCTAGCTTTGAGACATTTTCTGAAATATAAAATCTCTAGAGTATGACCCACATAATATGTTTCATCAATATTCAAAATGAAAAATGAAGAAATACAATCAAAGACAATAAATAAAAAAGGCCAAACAACACTTGCCAACATTCCCAAAAATGAGTATTTCATAAACAGCTCTCCCAAAACAAACGACCCAATTAAAACAGCTCGAAAATCACTTGCCAGTATTTCTACTAATAACTAACCAATCCAAAAGGCATCAAATTCAGCAAAACACTAGAATACTAGTAAAGCTGAATTCATCGTTACAAAATCGAAAGCTAAAATAGAGATAAGAAATCAAGCCTTCTATAATTGAAATGGAAAAAAATCGAACCTAGTTTCAGACCACGTTAAAATGGATACCATTTTTAAAGCCTTGAAATAAGAACCTAGTCACTACATGAGCCAAACAAGAACCTTTCTTTCTTTTCCTTTTCTTTTTTCTTTTTTTTTTTTCTCTTGCTTAGAAGAAAATATGTTATTAAAATAGAAAGGTATTGGCGAATACAAAGGAAACCAAAAGAAACATATAGCATGATGAACCGTACCCAAGTTGTTCCATTTTACTAATGCCATGACAATAACATTAATGATGTCCAGCATTTCTCTACAGTTGGCCTTGTATACATGGTTGGAAATTGAAATCTAATTAAATATAGAGTACTAAGAAAAATGTCATGTCTCGTACGATTGGACTCATCATTATAGATACATGGTTAGGTCATAACCCTTCAATTGGAAGCCAAAAAATTGAAGGTTAAAAAACCAAGAAGAATAATTTTACATCATTATTTTCATTACTGACAACAGTAAATCACTTGTATGATTTGTGATGGACCAACTTTCCACCTGGTTGAACCGCTCATGCCAAGGTTACTGACATCTCCAAATTGTTAATTATAGTAAAAAAAAAAGGGCTACTCGGCATACAAAGGGTGCGCCTGACACAGGAGTTTGATATAGCCAAATTGGGTGCCATACACAGAATAAATTAGATGCTAAGCTAATGATGATATTATTCAAATATGATTTGTCAAATGTCAATTGATAGAACTCTTAATCTCATCTCTATTCTTCAATTCCAAAACTTTTTGTTGACAAAATCACTCCGAACAATGTAAAGACCCTTACCTTTTACCAATCAATTACTTTCCCCTTCTCTACCCAAATAAAGCCAAGTTGGTAGGTCCAATCAGCAACACACATTCACCACTATAGTTATAAAAAAGTAAAAGAAAGTGAATACCTGAGATGTTTGTCAAAGCAGGGAGGAGACAAAGGGTTGCAAAGACAAAAGGCAAAATAAAAGATTGCAAACCTAAAGAGGAGAAAAATAAAATTAATAAAAATAGCCATTATTCATGCAACTAAAGACACTAATGGCAAGCAAATCATCATCATAAGCTTAATGCCACAAATTCAGTTTCACTTACTGGAGGGTCAAATTGATTGCCACTACCTTAAATGAGGCTGAAACTATATTTGTAGGTGGAGGTCCCACGGACTCAACAAGCTGCAAGAAAACAGAAAAGCGTACAAAACCAAATTGATTGTTCTTTCTAAAATTTAGAAACTGCCGTTTTATACAGAGATAGCTAAAAATCAACGTTTTGTATTAAAGATTCAAACTTTCAAAGAGTAGAAACGATTTAAAAACCAAACCCCAAAACATCTTTTCATATCCAACGCACATTTACATCTCAAGAGATGGGGTTTAGCCAAACATTGTCACCATATGTACTCTTTTGGCTGCCTGTGGTCACTGTGGTCAAATGGTGAAAATTGATACCATACTTTTGGCAGCTGAGTCTAGAGAAATTAAATTGAACACAGTTGCGTACAACTCAGCTTGAAAGCTATTTGAGTGTAGGGGAGTATGACAAAGCTCTAAGACAAAGCGCTAGATTTATACAGATCTATGAGAGGGAAAGGTTGTAAACCTGATTGTGTCACTTTCAATATATTCATAAGTGGTATTTGCAAGATGGGAAAATATGGTGAATCCCTTAAATTTCTGAATGAGATGATGGATTTGTAAATTCCTTTATCTAAGGAGGTGTTCTCATTTGCTATCTCTGCATACAGCAAACAGCTGGCAAGTTTTGATGTATAGATTCTCTAAATAGGATCAACTGTTAGATGCATCAATTCAAGTTTCTTGTCAAGCACTCTAGTTCTGCACCTATGGCAATGTATACGTGGATGACATGCAATGCTCATAATCTTCTGCTGCGTGCTACTGTGCATGGACGATATACCAACAAATATTATAATCAAATGATCCTCATTCATCGACTGGAGAAGTTTGGTACTTAATAGTTAATAATGGATTCAGTAAGAAGCGAATCAAATTCATGATTGAAATTCAATGGTAAGAAAAGTCTTCAATCGATGCCTTGGGTCATTAGATTAATGTGATTTTTGGGAATGGCCTTTCCCCTGTTCAGTCACACAAATTAATGGTCTGCGGTCTTGTACATCTATCCTATGTTTGGTTGTAGAGAGCTTGATAACTTGGACACAATCTGCAGCTGAAAATCCTTTCCAAGTAAATTTTCATAGAACCCTAAACCCAACAATCCCTTACAGAAATCTCAAATTAGGTCAAGAGAGAAAGAGAAACATTAAAAAAAAAACCCCAAAACTAGAAAAGCAAGATGGATCAAACATCAGTGAGAAATCATATTGAAGTTCAAGACCACCCCAGATAGTCTATGTAGTAATTGACACATGCAATGAATGAAAATTACATCAAAAACCATCTGAGACCCAGAAATCATGTTTGAAACCATCATATCTACCTACCATGAAGGAAGAAGATAAAAGCATTTACAACAAAGAATGAAAAAAGATGATTAATTAGAGCATCTAATGACAATACCAGATCCATCTTTCTATCTCAACTCTCATGCAAGCAAAGCAAGAAAAATCAAACAAGTCTCAAATGGTTTTGAGAGCATAGAGGCAAAGATTAAAGGGGAAGGGGGGGGGGGAATATGTGAAAAAAGTTCAGCCACGGCAGAGCGTAAAAATAGCGCACCTTCAGCCACGACAGCTACTGAATGATATTAGAAAGAATAAAAGAAATGGAGCCAAGCCATTGGTTGTTCAAGTAAAGCTCTGATCTATACACTCAGATGAAAAAAAACCCAACAACAGCCGGCGGGGAGATGAGGATCTGAGTACACCAGTCGCCGGCCGAGCAGAGAGAGGGTCGGAGTCAGAGACGAGCACAGAGGGTTGGAGAGCGAATGAGGTTTCCAAAAAGAAAACCTAAAACTGTAAAAAGAGAGCAATGGGCGAGAGCGAAAGAGGGGAGAGGGTGGGAGATAAAGAGGGGAGAGGGCGAGAGAGGAATAGGGCGGGTATAATTTTATGTCTTTTTTTTAGATGAAAACAACCACAAAGAGCAGCTGTGGCTCATGAAAATACATGTGTCTAAAAATGTCACAGTCAAAATCGGTGGTTTTGCCTGCCTTATATCTGTCGCTATCAGCCGGTTTTGACGTAGTGACAGCATTTGGTAGAATAATACAGTCATATTCCCCAGTCCAGGTACTGTTATATCCCAAACAAAAACTATAAATTTTGGACTAAAAGAATGTTGGCAACAGTCTGCAATTCAACATGTTTGATGATTATCTTTACACAGGGTTTTCAGGACTCAAGGATTTCTTCTCCCAAATTGTCGAGCAGCACCAAAACAATAAAATTATTTGCAAATTCACCAAAAATCATTACATGAACATTGGCCTTCTTTAAAATGGTGGAAGCGACTCCTGTCCTAAATAATGATCTCTCAGTTCCAAATTCTAGCAATTAACTTGATTGCAGAATGGCAATCTTTGCACACCCATAAATTCTTAAGGACGTGAATAGGTAGAGTAGCTCCTAATTTCATGATTCCAAAGGCAATAGCCATCTTCTCACTGTGACTGAATAATGCATCTTCCATTTCTTCCTCATCTATATCTAGCGAAATTTGCGATGTTCCTGCCACATAGCCTAACAACTTCAATCGCTTCACCATTTCACCTATTATTGCTTGAGTTTCTTTGAACTGAGGATGTGATCTATCACCTGCAATAAATTCATGTACATGTCCATCCACCATAATAGAACTACACCCATCTATCTTTTTGATCCCCCTATCTTCCATCATCTGCCTAATCTCTGCCGCGTTTGCCCACCTTCCTCGACTAACATATGCATTGTATAAGAGCACATAAACGGCATCTTTATCTGGCTCAAGAATATGAAGATGCTTTGCTGCCTTTTCAGCTAAATTAACATCATTATAAACTCTACAGGCACCTATACAGAGAACCCCATATGATAGCATTAGGTTTGATTGGCATGGTTTCAATGAGTTCTTTTGCCTCCTTCAGATAACCAGCACGACCTAGAAGATCAATCATGTATCCATAATGCTTAACTTCTGGTTCTATGTTGTACTTTGATATCATTTCATTGAAATGCAGACGACTCTCTTCAACAAGGACTGAATGGCTACAGGCATTCAAAACCCTAATATACACAACTTTGTTTGGTCTGGCTCCTTGCTTTTGCATCATTGCAAAGTGGGAAAGAGTAGACCTCCCACTTCCATGCACTGCAAGGCCAGAAATCATTGATGTCCAAGCCAACACATCCTTCTTGGGCATCCGATTGAAGACCGGAGTTGCTTGATCTATCTTACCACATTTTGCATACATCTCTTCCTCAAGGCCACCTCTTCTGCAGAAAAACCACGGTCCACAGCATCATCAAATGTAGTTGGCCTCTCAAAGGCTATCACATGATCTACATAGATCGGATTCATGCCATCAATGAAGCGATCCACTTTCTTCTCTTCGGTATTTATCAAGTCTTCATCGTACTTTGACAATTGTAGAAAAGTATGCACATAATCAGTCATGGTCATCAATTCTGCTGCAAAGTCAGGAATTCATTTTGCTTCTTCCTTTGTACATGATCAGGTATGAACTTTCTTCGAAACTGCTTCTTAAATGTATCCCATACAATAGGTTCAGGTAATAACTTGAGAGGATCCCTCACACTCTTCCACCAAATATTCGCCGTTTCTCGGAACATAGTAGCAGTGAATACAACCTTCTGCTTGTTGTCGCAAGTTATGGTCTCAAAATGGTCTCAAAAACATCACCAATTTGATCTAGCCACTCATCCACTTTTGTAGCACCTTCATTACCATGGAATTCTGTGGGTCCCCTCTTCTGGAATCTTTCATATAGTGAATTTAGATCATTACCCCTCAATTGATTTGCCGCTTGTTGTCCTTGATTTGCCATCAATAAAACTACTTGCTCATTTGTCTTGGCCACTTGTTCAAGAAGCATCCTCAATTGAGTATTCGAATTTGGCGGTTCATTCTCCATCACTAAAGGATCGTTGGTATTGGATTCGTTGTTACCACCTCCGGAACCTGACGCCATTTTTATGCAAAAATAGTTTTAAAAATTAAGGTACAACTATATTCTGTCTTTATTTCTATATTACTAATGTCAAACACAATACTAGTAGCAACTAATCCCGACAATTCTATACTCTAATTCGATTCTTACGTATCCTCACAACGATTTCCAAATGGTACTAAGTCTTTTAGAGGGACCATCAGGGGCTCTGATACCATACTTACGTATGTCACATCCCGGTCCCGAATTACCCTGGCCTAAGGCAATCCCCGAGGTGAGACACACGTACTCCCGTGTGATAATACATGTCGCGAGTCAAATACAATCACACGAAGGAGATAAACCGATTCCACTCGTGAGTCTAACTCACTTGAACCAATTAAAACATTTCAAATAAGCGGAAGCTATAATTACAAAATGAATATCATTCCCCACTCAGTCCATTTAAACCTTCAAGTTTAATACAAAAGAACTTTTACAAGTATATACATTGTTAACAAGAGAGGGTCCGCAAGGTACCCTATACAATAATACCAAAAGTATAACTAAAATAAAAGAAGATTCTAGTGTGACAACACAAAAAGAAGTTAGCCACACTCTAGCTATCAGCTCTCAAAAGTATGTAGCGCACTACGAATGAGGAGTTTCTACATTTGCCCAACATCAGGGCACTCCTTTAATCCTGGAGAAACCTCTTGGGTTTCCTCCCCTCCTGTCTGGGCCTCCTCAAATTTGGGATCTGCATCTGTACCTGTGACACCAAGCATAGTACTTCAAACATGACGAAATGGCAAGCATAGGCAATAAAAATGAAATACATAATGTTCCAAGTGAATTTAAATGAAAATGGGCTTATAAAACATCAAGTATAAAAGAAAGGCTGATAATTAAACTAAAATAGATTGATACATGTTCTTGAAATCAATAAATACTAATAATAATAAATGGCTACTACATTAAGCTCATCCTCTCAAAAGAGAGCAAATCTAGATGGGATGTCACCAGCGGCTCGGCCAAAGGCTAACTGGCTACTTGGTTCTGGAGTTCCGGTGCTCCAGATGACATACTGCAGTTGTCTCAAATAAACTAAACTAAGTTTATCCCCGTCGGGCATCACAAGGTCGAAGATAAGTAGTGCCGACTTAATAGAATCAATTAACAAATTGAGTTTGTTCACAAATCAAATCGAATAACATATTCAATGATTGGATACTTGTTCAATTCTAATTCTTTAGCAATATCAAATAATTGCATAGCTATTGAATATCAAATAAGAAGGAAGATGATGAAATCAATATAATAAGCTATGTAACTATTTATCAAATAACATTGATGCAAATAAGAATCTTCCGTTTCAATGTACACTTCAATATTCAAATGACATTATACATTTACTAACCATTTTATTATTCATATGACCTATCATTATCCAATACCAGATTAATTGAGAAAATCAATACTTTACTATTTCATTGGTGTCACTAATGATGAAGTTATACTGATTCTCTAAATTAATCTTCATGGCTTAATAATAGATTAGCGATTTTCATTAGGCTAATTATAAGGTCAAAAGGGTCCATTTTAAAAGGCATAATCCTAAACGTATCTAATTATCTATGGAATAGGGGTATATACCCTAATTATTCACTAGGAGTAATTAAGGGGGTTAAATAGGCTTTTAAAAGTGATAATCCACTCGCAAAATGGGTCAAAAGAAGCCTAAAAATGAGCTTTAGGTTCGCTCGAACGAACTCAAGTTCGTTCGAGTGGACCCCATCCAAAGAGCAGGTCGCTCGAGCGCACCCCTTGGTCGCTCGAGCTTGGGTCCCAGTAATAGGTTCGCTCAAGCGAACGGTCCAGTTCGCTCGAGCGAACCGTCCATAATTCTTCTTTTCGGGATTTCTTCCTCTTCTTTCCTTCCAAATCATTTTATCATTAATGCATGCAATAAATGGAGCCTCCATGCTCCCAACATAACATTTATTCCCCTCTTTCTCACTTCCATCAATTCAAACTCCAATAATCTCAAATATTCATTTATTAAAGAACTAAAATCATTAAAAATCTAACTTTTACAAACCCGAAAGTAAAAATCATTATGTAAATCACATTTAGAGTCTATACTTGCCTCAATTACAAAGTTTCCAAGCTTCTCCTCACTCAAATAGCTCAAGTGACCAAAAGCCCCAAATCTACAAACCCTAACAATGGAAAACCATGGAAGGATGAATGAGAATGCAATGCATGTTAGCTACAAGCCTCAAGGCTCTATTTCAACTCATATTAACCCAAAAATACAACTTAAAAGAGGTTTGACTCCTTCCTCTAGCAATGAATCCGAATTTGAAGAAAAGAGGGGTGATGGAGATGGGCTTTTGTCCACAAGAATGGAGAGAAGAGTGAAGAAGATGAAGGAGAGTCCACTCCTTAGCTCCTAAGTACATGCAAAACACTCCCTTGGATGGTTGGAGAAAAAGCGATGAAGAGAAAGGAGGAAGGGTAGTAGTAGAGAGGAAGAGAAAATGTAAGGAATGAAAAGGATGGGTAGTTGGGCTTATAAAGAGATAGGGTTGCCCCTTTTTGCAAGCAAGTCCATTGAGACTGAATATTTTCATTTTAAGTCAAATGATGGCCCACTAATGCAACGGTTGGTCAAATATGGTCGGGTCAAATACGAAAGTTGGCGTGTTCGACGAGATACACGCGTTGGTTCTAAAATGACGTGCAAATGATGCAAAATATGAAATCAGTAATTACGAAAAAGCCCTTAACTTCACTTAACCGAGTCAATCCACTTCTAACTCACCTAGTCTAGACTCAAAACCTAACTAACTCAACTAATTAACACTAATTATCATAATTAGTAACTAAGCATAATTAATTTAATTAAAACATGACTAATTAGTACTAAACAAGGTTAATTTGGGTCGGGGTGTAACAGGTGCATTGTTTTAGAGATGCAGAAGTGAGGGATTGAAGAAAGGTAGGTGTGGAAAGAGAGAGCATTAGATGGTTTCCCTTTCGATTTCAAACTTCTGTTATTTCGCGGGAAGCAACGGAAATAGGAATATTAATGTTGTTGCTCGTAGGAGAAGCAGGTCCAATTATTTGCAGGGTCTGGCTTGGGCCTAGATAGAATAAACATGGCCAGGTCTATAAGGCCTTCTTGTTTGCTAACCTGATGGAATTTTTGTCCCTCATACTAGACCAAGGCCTAAATAATAGGCCCAATGAGTTGGACTTGGACAACTCTCAACTCGGCCCCATGAAAACATATCACCATAAACCAATCAATCTGCCACATTACTCAGAGCCATTCTGGCCTGGGGTACATCCAAAAACACAAAACCGAAGTCATAGAAAATTAGTTTTTTGTTGGATCCAAGCTCAAGTCATCGACATGAAGAATTGCCACATTCCTTTTGTTTTTTTTTTTTTCTCAGAAGGGAAACTTTTTGCTTAGAATGGCCACATTCTTTGTTAGTGTTATGCATCAGCACTAGGATTGTAGCACACTGGTCCCTCTGCATCCACATGCAATCGAGGTTCACACATATCACCATGAAGAGTATTTTACCCCCGTCATGGAATCATGTTGGCTACCAGTGATCTTGGGCGTCCATTGATACAGGATGTGTGAAATAAGGTCCGCTGAACAATTCAGAAATGACCACAGCTTTACACCCCCTTCAACCGTGTCTCTAACTTATCCAACATCAAATGGATTTCTGTATGCTCTGTGGGTGTGAATCATCTACTACCAGAAATCTATGAACAACCCCGTTCAACCTTAATTGAGCTGCACCCTGCAGGTGTTTTCCTCATGCCCATATCTTTCATTTCTCTCCGCGGCCTGACCCCATCCCACATTACCACTTACCAACTTCTGCATATATGTTAAACAGCATTACAGGCACCCATAAATCAGAAGGATCCAATTCAAGCAGTCTCTCAGCTGCAACTTCATCTAGCTTCACATCATTGTGAGCTCGGCAGGCACTTTGTAAAGCACCTCATATGAATGCATTGGGTTTCATATAAGACTAGCATAATGCCCTGTGAATCGCACAAGTTAAGTCTCGTGCGGCTTAAATAATATATTAAAACTAATATCCCTTTCAAGTAAATCTAACAAAATAATTAAAAAAATTCAAATCAACCAAAAAAAAAAGTATGAAAACCAAACCTTTCTTCCTTTAATCCACGTCAACATACATGTTTCATTTTAAAAATAAATAATTCGTATGCATTTCTGCTCATTTTAAATTCTATAAAATTTTTTGAAAATAACCTTTATAGAGTTGGAAAGCATTCATTTGAATTGTGTCACATCCATACAAATGGGCCCAATAGACACATTTTTTTGAAAAGACACGTGTAACCCAAGAGACACATTTATTGAAAAGGCACATATATAGCCCAAGAGACGCATTTTATTGAAAAGGCAAATATTATATGTTTTTAAAATGATACATTCACAAATGAGCCCCAAGAAGCTGATGTGGCTTCTCTTAAGGTCAGAATTGAATTTTTTTTTCTAACCAACATTCAGAGCTTTAAAGAGAAAGAATGATAAACTTCTCTCAAATGCCCCATTCGACCAAGAAGATCGATCATATATACATCCAGAGTGCTCTATTTTAGGTGTGATCTTATACACTTTCATCATTGAATCAAGGGGTTTTGACATATTAGTTCTCCTTAAACTCGATTTTTCTAATTTCATGACCGAAATTCATATAATATCATCAGGGTCGCCTGACTCTAGTCAGCATTTTATTTTTTATTTTTTTTTTGCCTCAAATTCAATGGTATCACGGGAACAATGTATGTCATAGAAACTGATAAACCCCAAAATATCATGGGACCGTCCCACGATGTCATGACTTAATTATGTAGCATCTTAGGGGGGGGGGGGGGATTTTGAATAAAAAGAACTTGAGAAAATTGTGGTCAAATATGTATTTACTTTTCACAAAATTTCATTTTTTGTGTTCTTTAAAAAACGAGTTCACTTGCTGGTTGCGGAAAGTGTTTCATATCGAATTAAAAAAAAATCTAACCAGAGTCAAGTGACTCTGATGACATTATCTAAATTCCGATCATAAATTTGGAAAAATTAGGTTTAAACTAATATGTCAAAATTCCTTGAATGAAAGTGCCGGCATCCTTCATCTATTGATCCTACATGTGCACGTGCATTAAAACTCCCACCATTGTTACATCATCGAGCTTGATTCCTGCACTAAGCATCTGAGTGAAAAAACACAAGGCATCCTTGGCGAGTCCATGCATGGGTAGTCCACATATGATTGATGTTCATGAGAAAAGATCTCTCGATGGGGTCCTTTTAAATACTTGAAGTGCTTCCCCAATGCTCCCACACAAGGAATACATGTCAATTAGGCTAGGATCTAGCGAACCTTCTGAATTCAGGGCATGGATCCAGGAGTCCGGATCTCTTGTTTCAACTAAACGTGGAGATATTGTTTCATCCTATCAACATTATCCAGCAGTATAAAATATTTTATTTTCTTTTTTATTCTAAAAAAGCAATCAAGAGAGTGCATTAGCTGGCATGAGGTTTTGTACAACTGACGAGTGTTGATATGATGAAACAGTATCTCCTTATTTCAACGAAAGAGGAGATCTGGACTCATGGATCCAGGTACCCGCATCCAGCGCAACTAGGCTAGCACATGCAAAAAGTACACTCGACCTAGTTAAGTAATTTGGTTTTTGTAGTGCCTCACAAACGTTTGGAAATATCCACACCTGGGTCAAAAGAGGAGCATTTTTGCCTTTAAACACTAAGGTGTGTTCTTTCTATGAATTGTGATAAATTGCTTTTACATAAGAGAAGAGTCCTACATTCCTACATTGAAATCGGTTGAATTAATTCAAGCAACGACGAAGCTAGGATTTTCCCTCAAGAGGGGAAGCTATGGTCGACTAATAGTAGTGGTTTTTTACATTAATTTATTGACCTTTTTTACTTATCATTTAAAAACACATATATGTATTTTTCATAGTTCTTTAATAATATTAAAAAAATCCTAAACTTGAAAATACTTAAATACTTTTAAAGATATAATTTCTCAAAACTACAAAGATAATTAAAATAAAACAGTAATATGGCTCACTAAAATGAACCCAGCCTGTTCAAAATAACGACTTACTCTTTAGTTTAAGAATGAGAGTTGTATTTCACTTATAAACTAATCTATCCATAATTAACTAATGAATTGATTGGATATTTGCAATTGTTTAATGGCTGACAATGCCTACAATAGACATGGATAATTGAAACTCCATTAATTGTTTGGGTAAATTAGCGAGAGGTCCCTGATTATTGGGCTATAAAGTCTGAAGTACACAACGTTTCAGTTTATGGCCTAAAGTCCCTTGCGCATGGGATTACTTTGGGCGGTGGTCCCTTAGCTTGACACGTCATACTTTTTTATGACTGATTTGCCCTTCTAACCGTTTGCATAGGTGTTATGTACATCTAATCCTGGTTTATAGCTCGATGTCATCGTCTTTCCATGCTTACTGAGGAATTTAAATGTCGTAAGATTAGTTTTGGATCAAATTTCAAATTTTGATTTGGAGGGAATGACGATTAATGGAATTTCGCCTATAATTTCTCAGTTTCTAGGACAAGTGATTGGCAGTGCGTGAGAATCCTTTTTTTTTTGTTGTTGTTGTTGTTCTTCTTCTTCTGACGTTGTTACAAAGCTCAGTTCTTCTTAATATGAATTTGTAGATCTGATTCATCAAACTCAGAATTCATCCTCATTTCAATGAAATTCTTGAGGTAAGATTAATGTTTTGATCCGAATTTTAAGTTAATTACTTCTTTTAATCTTTATTTCTGAAAATATTTCTTCTTACGTTCTCAGTAATTCTGTTCAAATCTGAATAAAAGTAAACTCGGATTTGATCATTTGAATTAATTTCTTGAGGTATGGATGAATGTTTTGATCTATTTTAGTTTAAGAAGATGTTTTAATCTTGTTTTCTGAAATGAATTCTTCTTATATTATCAGTAGTTCATTCTAGATGTGATTGAAATCAAACATAGATAAATTTATGTTATTTCAAACTCATATAAATCCATTGTAAAAGTCAGATAAATTTACTCCAAACTCTGATAAATTCATACCAATCACATGTAAGGAGTACGAAATTCAGATAAATGATGCGAAAGTGAGATAAATTTATTTCAAGCTCGTATAAATCCATTCTAAAAGTGAGATAAATTCACTCCAAACTCTGATGAATTCATATCAATCAGAGATAAGTAACAACAAATTCAGATAAATTGATGCGAAAGTCAGATAAATTTATTTCAAACTCATATAAATCCATTCTAAAAGTCAGATAAATTTACTTCAAACTTTGATGAATTAAGGAACATCAAATTCAGATAAATTGATGCTAAAGTGAGATAAATTTATTTCAAATCCAGTTTAATTGATTCTATAAACAGATAAAATCATGTCAAAATTAGGAGCCTAGGTTTTCTAGGGTTGGCGATTGTACTGCGTTGCGATCGACGGATCGGATCAAGGAATTGATCTGGATTTCTACACGTTGCTCTCTTCGTTGCAGGAAACAGACAGAGATCGGTTCCGATCTCTGCTGGGCCACACGATCAGTTGCAAAGACGACCGGATTCTGGGTGAGAAAGCAAAGGCTCCTGGTTTTTTTTGTTTTTTTTTTTTGCAGAAAATAAAGGCTGCTCGTTGCAGGAGAAAGAGGTAAACAGGGGATCATTTTTTTTTCCCTGTGTTCTGGTCGGAACCGGATTTGCAAAAATCCCAGGCCGTTGCGCAGATCTTTGCCGGAGTAGAAAGGCCGCCGTTCACTGCTGTCATCGGAACAGATCTTCGCCGCAGAAGACCAGGGTGGCCAGACTTACTACGCATCGCCGGTTCTCCGTCCGCGCATCGTCAGTTCGCCACCGCTCTTCACTAGAGAAGAAACCCAGCCACTGCCGTGCCATACACGTGCAGAACCTGCTGCTGCCGTCGTTGCTCCGGCATCCCCACTGCTGCTGATCGCAGTTCCGCCACTGCCATGCCGTCGCCAGAGTCTTCCGTCGCCGTCCCGCTGCTGCCGTGCAATCGCCGGGGAGGAAGAAGACTGTCGCAGCGTCCATTGGTTTCTGGTTACATAAACCAGACGAAGAAGAACCGAGTCCTGTTTGGGGAGAAGAAGAAGTCTGGGTTGGGTTCGAGTCGGGTTGACCTGACCCGTTTGCAGAAAGCCCAGCTCACAGCCGGGACCAGGTCAGGCTCTATTTGGGTCAGTTCCGCCTGACACGTGAAGTAGGAAGCCCATCCAGCAGCCGCTTACGTCATCGCCGCGTCAGCGAACAGTACTGTCAAACAACAATTTTGACCACATCAACGGTTGAAACTTGTTTCGTCGATATCTTGATCATCCGGTATCTGATCGGAGATCCGTTTACACCTACAGACTCGTTGTGAGTAGAAATACGTAACTGTGGAAGAAAATTGGCAGTTTGACGGTCAACAAGAAAGTTTGACTAATCGGAGCGCAAAAAACTATTTTTGTGATATCGGAGCCATCTAGAGTCGGATTTCAGATCCGTTTCTTCCAGCGTGCTCGTTGTGACAAGATCTACAGATTGGTGCAAAAATCGAGGTTAGTGACAGGTGTTTATATATTTCTTGATTATTTTAATTGAGATGGAGAACAACATTGTGAACACTACCATGATCAAACTCAACCATGCCAATTGGTTGATTTGGAAACCTAAGATGGAGGATATCCTCTATTGCAAAGACCTCTATGATCCCATTGAGGGGGATAATGCCTGACCAAAAGAGATGTCTGATCCAGATTGGAAAAAGATGCATAGAAAGACCATTGGTCACATCAGACAGTGGGTGGATAACAGCATATTTCATCACGTGTCTAATGAAACCAATGCGAGAACCCTTTGGATGAAGTTTGAAGAAAGATATGAGAAGAAAACCGCCGTAAACAAAGCTTTTCTTATTAGAAAGCTTGTGAACATGAAATTCAAGAAGGGTGGTAAAATTGAATATCACATAAATGATTTTCAATGCATTGTGAATGAGCTGGCTACAATGAAGATGGTCCTTGATGATGAGATGCAAGCTTTATTTATTCTAAGTTCTTTGCCAGATACATGGGAGACATTGGTTGTTTCCGTGAGAAGCTCTACTCCAGATGGTGTGTTATCAATGAGTCAGGTTACTAGCAGCTTGTTAAATGAGGAAACAAGAAGGAAAACTACAGCGACGGATAATGCACATGCCTTTGTTACTAAAAATAGAGGGATGAGTAAGAGTAGGGGACCAAAGGGGGGTCGTGCAAGTCCAGAGGTGGCAAAGAATCACAGACTAAGAAAAAGTCTGGAAATGCTTTCATTGTGGCAAGGAGGAACACATTAAGAAGAATTGCTTTGCCTTGAAGGAAAAGAAAGAAACCAACAATGAGCAGAAGAATGACACTAACACTACTGCTACTTTGGATAATGAAGTAGTGATTCTGACCAGTGTACTTGATGAGTGTTTGAGTGTTGCAGATGATCAAGTTGAGTGGGTTGTTGACACAGCAACATCCTACCATGCTACTCCTTCTAAGGAGATGTTCACGATGTATAAAGTAGGTGACTTTGGCACTGTGAAGATGGGCAACACAAGTCATTCGAATATTGTTGGGATCGGTGATATCTGCATTCAAACCGATATTGGTTGCACAATGACGCTAAAAGATGTACGACATATTCCTAATCTGTGGTTGAATCTGATTTCCGGGACTTCATTGGACCGTGCAGGTTATGAAAGTTACTTCGGAAATGGCAGGTGGAAACTCACTAAAGGGTCTCTTATTTTTGCGAGAGGGAAGGCGTGTAATACGCTGTACAAGACACATGTAAAGCTATGCAAAGGTGTGTTGAATGTTGTTGAAGACAGATCCTCTCCAAATCTGTGGCACAAGAGACTTGGACATATAAGTGAGAAAAGACTGCAGTTATTGGCAAAGAAAGATCTGATTAATTACTCCAAAGGTACATCCCTTGACCCTTATGATTATTGCTTGTTTGGTAAACAACATAGGGTTTCTTTCTCTAAAACATTAACGATAAAATCTAATATGTTGGATTTGGTATATTCTGATGTTTGTGGTCCCATGGAGGTGGAGTCATTGGGTGGCAATAAGTCTTTTGTCACATTTATTGATGATGCATCCAGGAAAGTCTGGGTTTATGCATTGAAATCGAAAGATCAGGTGTTCCAGGTATTTCAGCAGTTTCATGTCATGGTTGAAAGAGAAACAGGAAAGCTCTTGAAATGTCTCCGCACAGATAATGGTGGTGAGTACACATCCAACCAATTTAAAGGCTATTGCTTGAAGCATGGTATTCGACATGAAAGAACAGTTCCTGGTATTCCACAACACAATTGTGTAGCAGAGAGAATGAACCGCACTATTCTTGAAAGGATGATATGCATGATTAGAGTGGCACAGCTACCCAAGTCATTTTAGGGTGAAGCTATTCTGACTACCGTTTACCTGATTAACAGGTCTCACTCAGTTCCTTTGGATTTTGATCTTCCGGAGAGGGTATGGACAGGTAAAGATGTTTCTTATTCTCATTTGAAGGTGTTTGGGTGCAAGGCTTTTGCACATGTACCAAAGGAGCAACATTTAAAACTGGATGATAAGGCAGTGTGTTGCATTTTTCTTGGCTATGGTGGAGCTGAGTTTGGCTACAGGTTATGGAATCTAGAGAAAAGAAGAATTATCAGAAGTAGGGATATGGTGTTTCATGAAGATCAGTTCTTTGGAGATATTGAAAAGACTGAAAAGTCTAAAGAAGTTGTTGATGGAGTGGTTGATCTCACACCGACTCCTTCTCCAGTGCAGACTACAGGTGGAAAAGGTGGACAAAACGATCCAGATCGTGATGAGGCGCAGGGGTTGCCAGATGAACAGGGTGTTGAGCAGGGGGAGCAGTCTCCTCAGTCAGAAACCACAGAACCTCAGGTTAGGAGGTCTACTCGAGAGCGTCAACCATCAACAATATATCCTGCAGCAGATTATATTTTGCTTACTGATGAGGGGGAGCCAGAGAGCTACCCAGAAGCAAAAACTTATGTAGATAAAGATGAGTGGATGGAGGCTATGCAGGATGAGATGAGTTCTTTGAAAAAGAACAATACTTATGAGCTGGTGGAACTTCCAAAAGGCAAGAAGGTTCTGAAGAACAAATGGGTGTTCAAGCTGAAGAGAGATGACAGTGGAAAACTGATAAAGCACAAAGCTCGGCTAGTGGTCAAAGGCTTTGCGCAGACGAAGGGTCTTGACTTCGATGAAATCTTCTCTCCAGTTGTGAAGATGACTTCTATCAGAGCTGTCTTGAGTCTAGTCGCCAGCATGGACCTTGAACTTGAACAGATGGATGTGAAGACTGCATTTCTTCACGGTGATCTGAAAGAAGAGATCTACATGACTCAGCCGGAGAGGTTTGAGGTAGAAGGAAAAGAACAGCTAGTTTGCAGGTTGAAAAAGAGTCTATACGGGCTTAAACAAGCGTCGAGGCAATGGTACAAGAAGTTTGATTCATTCATGGTGAGTCATGGGTACCGGAGGGCAGCTGCAGATCACTGCGTTTATGTTCGTAAGTTTGGTAATTGCAAATTTCTCATTCTTCTTTTATATATAGATGATATGTTGATAGTTGGACAGGATAGTAAGATGATTGACAGATTGAAGAGGGACATGTCAAAGACTTTTGACATGAAATACTTGGGTCCCGCACGACAGATTTTGGGAAATCAAATACGTCGTGATAGGAATGCCAAGAAGCTGTAGTTGTCACAGGAGAAATATGTTGAACGGGTGCTAGCGAGATTCAACATGGTAGATGCTAAGCCAGTTAGCATGCCTTTAGCCAGTCACTTCAAGCTCAGTAAGAGATTATGTCCTGCTACAGATGAAGAAAAGGAACGGATGATGTCTATTCCATACTCCTCAGTAGTTGGGAGTCTTATGTATGCCATGGTGTGTACACGGCCAGACATTCTCATGCAATGGGTGTAGTGAGTAGATTTATTTCTAACCCTGGGAAAGAGCATTGGGAAGCAGTGAATTGGATCTTCAAATATTTGAGAGGTACATCAGATTTTTGCTTGTGTTTCGGAGGCTTACAACCAGTACTTGAAGGCTTTACAGATGCTGATTTTGCAGGCGATCTTGATCCTCGGTTGTCTACTTCTGGGTACTTATTTACTTTTGCAGGGGGAGCTAATTCCTGGCACTCTAAATTGCAGAAGTGTACGGCATTGTCTACAAACGAAGCAGAATACATAGCTGCTAATGAAGCAGGGAAGGAGATGATTTGGTTGAGGAATTTCTTTCGAAAACTGGGTTTGAAGCAAGGAGAGTATGTAGTCTACTGTGATAGTCAGAGTGCTATGGATCTTAGCAAGAACGCTACATACCATGCCGCACGAAGCATGTTGATGTGAGATACCATTGGATTCGTGAGGTCATCGAAAAGAATCTCATGAAGCTGGAAAAGATTCACACTGACAAGAATCCCTCTGACATGATGACTAAGGTCGTGTCTAAGGGAAGGCTAGAGCTGTGTTCAAAGTTGGTAGGACTGGACTCCTAGTAAGGGGTTCAGAGGCGTCTTCCCTATGGTCTGGAGGGGGAGATTGTTGGGCCGAGTGTGTCCAGACCAAGTGGGTTCATGGTCATGGGTATTTTGGTAATTGTACCGGGACTTTCTTATTAACTAAGATAGGGTTTCTTGGGGGGTAAGAAAGAGAGCATTATATATTCGTGTAATGTGTAACCCATGAGATATAGAGACAGACAGAAGAGTGAACCTAAAGGAGAGTCGAGTTTCTTTCCCGTGGACGTATACAAGATTGCCGAAGCACGTAATTCTCTTGTATGCGATTGCTTGTTCTTGTGTGGTTGATTATCCGTTCGATCGTTGATTCACGTTTCTGCATACACGCGCACAACACTAAAGTCATCTGTGTTAGATAAAATTATATCAGATAAATTCATATCAAACACATATAAAATGACACGAAACTTATATAGACTCATGTGAAAGTAATAGAGTATTTCAGCTACAAATGTTTATGTGTTTTGATTTTATCTTTATTTTTCGTATGCAGTGTTTAAAATGGCAAAACCGATTATGCTTCTTTGCAAGCTTGGTATGTTCACCAATGTTGTAATTTTGACTGATAGTATGAGAATGGATGATTTGGTTAACCAAATTTGTTGCAAGTGGAAGTCTTTGTTGCCCAACAATGTCTGTTTCACATATGCATTGCCTGGGCACCCGAAGTGTATGCTTGACAATGACAGAGACTTGTTGAGCTTGTCTACGTTGGCAGTTTCATTGGGATTGGATCGAGTTGATGTCTTTGTATCAGAATTATCTGAATATGGTAATGAGGACAATGAGGATAATACTGATGAGTTTTGTGAAGACAGAATGGCAGCAGTGGAGTATGATGTTACAGATGTAGAGACATATTTGCTTCCACAGTTTTGTTCACATAGGGAGAAGTTTCTTCTTTCTTCAGATTGGGTGAATGGTATCAGTCATGTTGGACAGAGGTTTGAGGGTGGGGCTTCTGAATTTAGGAATGTGCTGTGCAAATATTCGATTGAGTTGGGATTTGAGTTTGTGTATGTTAAGAATGATAAAGTAAGGATCACAACTGAATGCTCTCATCGTAAAACCCAGGATTGCATGTGGCATGTTCATGCATCGCTTGAGAAGTCTAGTGGTTTTTTTTTTGTAAGGTCATTTGATAATGAGCATACTTGTGGAGCAAAGTTCGTACATCTAAGAGTAACCGGATTAGCTCTGAAATTATTTGTGATTTAATGATGGATCATATTCGAGAGAAGCCAATGACCAGACCCATTGATGTTGTGCATTATTTCCATGTAAACTATGGGCTCACCATTACATACCATCATGCATGGTGGGGGGTTGAAAGGGCGAGGAATAAGTCGTATGGTGATACATCGCTTTCTTTTGACCATCTTTGTTGGTACATTAATGTTGCTATGGAGACAAATCCAGGCAGTCTGTTTGTTTCACCATGTGCTTCACGCGTTTGTTTGTTTCATTCAATGCTTCGATTCGTGGATTTAATTATGTTCGCCCGCTGTTGTTTCTAGATGGGACATTTTTGAAAGGCGGGTACAAGGAAAATTTGTTGGCAGCAACAGGGAAGGATGGTAATCAAGGTAAAGTGTCATCTTGTAGATTTAATAATGTTGATATTATCTATTTTTATTTCAGTGCATAGTTAACATTGCTGTTTAATTGCTAATAAGTGGTTTCTTGAATATGGTAGGTCTGTTTCCTCTTGCCTTTGCGGTGGTAGACTCAGAGACTGAGGATAATTTGAAATGGTTCTTGCGGAATTTGAGGAAAGTAGTTGCATATGACCGCCCAATCACTTTTGTTTCTGACAGGAATGCTGGTCTCGTGGATGGTGTTGCACATGTGTTTTCATTTGCTCATCATGCTTTCTGCCTCCAACATTTGAAAGCAAATTTGAGAGATAAGTTCTCAGGAGGTTACACAAATGAATTTAGAGAAATGATGGTTTTGTTGCTACGTGAATGTGCCTATGCCCCCACTGTACCTATATTCCATGCAAAGTTGCACGTATTTAGACATGAAGGTGGTTCAAATGTTGACAGATTTCTTTCCGGACTTTGTGATGATAGGTGGAGCGATGCTTATTTTAAGGGCCATCAGTATGGTGAGATGTGTTTCAATGCTTCAGAGTCTTTCAACTCCTGGATTAGAGAAGCGCGTTACCTGCCCATTACGAAGATGGTTGACATGATAAGGGTTCAGATAATGGAGCAGATGGCCAATAGGAGGGAAATGTCTAGTTTATAGAAGGGAGTCATTTGTCTAGACATGGATAAGAGGTTGGAGGCTTCTATCAAGCTTGGTAGGCCATGGAGCGTTTGGCGGTCAAGCGACACTGTTTTTTATGTTCATTCGTACCCGTCGGTCACTGTTGATATTTACAATCACATGTGTTCTTGCTGTCAATGGCAGATTAATGGCTTCCCGTGTGCCCATGCATGTGCTTCTATTCAAAAGTGTGGAAATGATTTAAACCTTTATGTGGATCGGTATTTTCACATAGAGACATATAGAGATGCATACTCTGAATCTATAATTCCCATCCCAACTGTGGGCAAGCCAGAGACAACAATTGCAGAAGCTGTGATTCAGCCCCATTGTTATGAGGCGTCAACCTGATGATGGACCGCGCTCCAGGATGCCCGGGTTCCTACCGAGGTCGGCGGACGTGGGAGTCCGTTTGGTTCCGACCCTTTCGTAACCGGGGGGCAAAGGGGGGCGTGCATCAACATTTCTTTTTTTGTGGGTGTGCCAGATTTTCTATTTTTACTTGGAATTGCAAGTGGTGATCCGGAGATCAACCTTCGCAAGTAAAAAGGAAATCAACTTCTTTCAAGTTTTCCATTGCACATATATTTAAGAAAAGAGACATTTTTCTTGGTTTGCCGTGAAAGGCGATTTTTTTTGGCATTTATAGCCGATTTTGGCGTTTATAGCCGATTTTTGGCGTTTATAGCCGATTTACAATCCTTATCAACAATGAAAGACAAGAATTGTGATTTTTGTCTCTTTTAAAAAAATACAAACTACAATGAAAAGCAAGAAAAGGAGGATCTAACTTCTCAGGAGATTGTGGGGACCCGTTTAGATTGACGGTCGCAAGCCATATGTGGGCTTCGCCATCATCCATGCAGATGAGAACAGAGGATGCTATTGATTCGCTTGGCTTGGCTATAACCTCGGGTTTTTAGAGGACAAAGACCAAAAGGAGGTCCTATATCCAATAAAAAGCCGAGTAGACGGGCTGAAAAGCCACATCTAAGCCATTGGAGGCAGGAGGAGAAGGCAAGGACCTTGGGGGGGTACCCCCCAAGGGACTTTTGTCACCTTGTTGCGGTGGCCGGTGTAGAACTTCCGCAGAGTTTTCTCTCTTTTTCCTTTCTCTGGATTTCTGTCTGTGTGCTTGTGCTTTTTTTCTCTGATGTTTCTGATTTCTGTCTGCTGTCTGTTGATGTCCTTTCTTCTTGGAGAGCCCTCCTATTTATAGGCTTTTAGGTAGCCTTTTAGGTGGGTTTATGGGCTTTTAATGTCATTAAGCCGCATAATGGGAGGAGTTACAAAATTGAATTGTTTATTTTGTAACTCCTTTTTCTTGGCTTCTGATTGGCCGGAGGAGATTGAGGGCATTTAATCGCCTTTAATCGCCATGATGGGAGGAGTTTCATGGGTTAAATGCCACGAATCTCTTGACTTGTAACTCCCGAATGCTTGCTTCTGATTGGGCCGTCCAAAGAAATGGATTAATGACTGTAATAAAGCTAGTCAATTAATCGCATTAAGTGGTCGCCGAGCAGCTGAAGAGTCGCGGGCCGTGCCACGTCTTTTGGGATTCTTCTGTTGATGATCATCGATGGATCTTCATGTAGATCGACATCAGATGATCATGTAATTTCAGATGTTTGTTGCCAACAGCGGGTCGGTGCCATCTGTCCTGTCGATTTCTCGATCGGTCGGGTAGAAAGCACACTTTTTTTTGGTTGACTGGGTGGCGATCAATATTGTTTTCGATACTCTTGATGATTGACCCGTGTTTTGGACGGATGTCAGAGGACTTGGTGTCTCAAAAGCATGAATTTTGGAAAGTACCAGAGGCTGGGCTCTTCGAATCGCGAAAAAACGGCGAAAACCGGGGTTTCCGGGGCCTTCCCGGCGACCCCGGGTTCCAAGGTCGCCGGCGACCCTGGCCCAGGGTCGCAGGGGTCTGCGACCCTGGGGGGGTTTTCCCCCTTTCGTGTCCCGTTTTGCGTCCGTTTTTGCTGTTTTTCGATTCTTTTTTCTTCTGTACTTTTCCTTGACATTTTGACCATTTATTGTCCTGATTTCTTTGTAGGAAACCTGATGAGAATCCTTGCATTTTATTTTGCAAAGTTTCCAATTTCCTGAGGAAGCCGAAGACTTTGTCGCGCAGAGCTGCCGATTTTCCGTCAGAAGCTGAAACTGGGTCAAATGATGTCGGAATGACCTGAAATTTGGTGTGAAGCCTCCTGAGCAATAAATAAGACCAACCATAGGCTTTTGTTTGAGTTTTGAAGCCGTTTGGGGTTCTATCACCTGTAGACTTGCTTTTTATCGCGATGAAGATGTCGCGGTTTGATGTGCGGTCAACCGATGTCCGATTGACTTGAAATTTGACAGGGAACCTATTGGAGTCATTTTAAGATGATCCATAGGCTCTGTCTTGGAAACCATGGTCCCGGAGAGCTTTGCTGCCGAGAGCTCCTTTTCAGCTGTTGGAGAAGCGAAGTTAGGCCAAATAATTTTGAAATGGCCCGAAACTTCTTGTGTACTCCTCTTTTGGCTGTCTGGAAGAATCTTGCAGTTTTTGTTTGATTCTGACAAGATTTGATTTTTGGAAGCAGCATTGCCTATTTATGGCAGGTTGCGACTTCATGTAGCTCTTTGGATCTTGATGAGGCAAAGTGACATTTTTGGTGTCAACACCCGGAAGGCCAAAAAAGAAGAGGATCTTGTCAAGAGGTGAGATGATAAGGCAGATAAAATGTGGACGATGTGGGCGGATTGGGAGTCATAATAAAAAGTCCTGCAAGGAGCCTATTGAGTTGCCATTGACATTAGTTTGAATTTGTCATTTTTTATAATTTGGTGATGATAATGTGTTACTGCCAACATGTATAGAGATCAATTTGGATTTTTTCTGTTGAATAAAATTGCAAAGTATCAGTGTTTCTTCGAAATATTGATGTTATCTTTCCTTTTTGTAACGAATTTTACATGGATTTTAGTTGACTTCCAATGCAATAACAGATAAATTTATCAAACTTTCATTCAAAACTCAGATTAATTTCACTGATTTTTATTTAAACTCAGATAAATATATCTGAGTTTCGTTTAAAAAGGAAGATAAATTTACAAGAGTTTCTTTGAAAAGACAGAGAAATTTAGCTATATGAAAGTTACAGTTAAATTCTATGAATTCGTAACAAATATAAAGCAATGACAACATGTAAGAAAATGACCTGAATTATGTAATTAATAAGCGTATTTACAGTTACAAACATCTTTCTAACATCTTATATTTGTATAAAAAAAAACAAAAAAATCCCCTGCCGTTTGTCATTCTTCGTTTGATGATGCTTCCAACATCTTAAAGTTTTCGTTGTGAACCAAAAAATAAAAAATCAAAAGAAAATCCCTTGCTGTTTGTCAGTTTTCCTTTAATGCTGATTCCAACATCTTACAATTATCTATTTGAACAAAAAAAAAACGAAAATCCAAAAAAATCCATGATGTTTGTCAGTATTTTCCTTTATGATGCGAACATTTTGGCTTGAAAGTCTTCTATTGTCCAAGTACGGGGCTCGTCATGCAAGAACTTGACTGCTAATTCTGCTCTAAAGCTGTTAATGACGCTTTGTGCCAAATTATTGTTAATTGGTTTGCAACGAGAGATTTGAGTCATGAGGTAGCACACGATGATGCCACAATCAGGCCTGCAATGTGAAATGGTATTGTCAGTTATTCATATTGTTTGGTTGTCTATGGTTTTTTTTTTTTTTTTGTATAATCTGGGTTCCTGTTACAATACTTACGATCCGTCTTTTTGCCGTGGTGCTCCTTCTATGCTGATGAATGGCTCATTATATGACTGCGTTTCCTCAATGTTGATGTAGTTGTTATTTTCTACATACTGTTTCTGTGATCACATCATTTTGATTAGCCACATATATAACAACTTGTGTCAAGCATGATTTAAAGGAAGTTAAAGTGAATGACATGTACCAGCAATTCGGCATCCTTGAAGTAGTGATCAATTCCATTTTTCTCCCCTGTCCTCATGGAGTTGTAGTGCATCCACTGGCCTTGTTTTCGATCAAGTAGTAACAGAGTCCAATGAAATGGTGTTGCATCTTTGTTCTTTCCATTAGAGTTCATTGGAAAGTGGACATATCTATGATTCTGCATTTTGTATGGTGAGATTTGATGATTGAGGATGGTTTCTCTCATATTTTTGTTTTCAGCAGTGAGCATTGTCTGCACGAGTATGGAATTTTAGAGTATTAATGTCATTTAATGAATTCCATTACAGACATGGCAAAAAAGTTATTTGTGTTACCCAGCAAAGGCTACTGATGAAATATGATTTTTCGTCCTCCTCCAGACCCTCCTTTCCCAATTTCTTGAGTTCATTTTCAAGGTCTGTTTGCTCTTTGTACAACATCGTGTATAACTATCAATTACCTGATGGATTACAGATACATCAGGTTATGTACGTTATAAAACACATGTTATTTAAACATTCAATAAATATATAATATTGTTGTAGTAGGTTTCTTACACTGCTTGATATATCAGCGCCAGATAGGATTGCAATTATGTCCTCATACAACACATTATTTTCACTTTCTCCGCCCCAAACTGTTGCACTGCAATTGTACATGTGAAATGTTATTAGTTTATGTTTATAATGTTATTGATGACTTGCCAGAGTAATTTATGATATCAACTTACTTATATCCTTCTGTGTCATATATGAGCTTTAACTTCTTCCTGTCAGCTTCAGTCAACAGTTTGGTGATTAAGTTTTTTGGGAGCTTAAATGGTTTCTTCTTCTCTGATTTACTCTTAGCTTTGTGCTGTATTTGCTCATTTATGTCAATAATGTCCATTGACCGAGCAACCATTTTATCTCTTGGTACATTCTTTTGCTTCTTAGCCTTCTTCTGTTCTGGCTCTGCAATATTTTTTGCTGCTGCTTCTTGTCGCTTCTTTACTCTTTTGATCATTGATGATGGTTCTGGTACCTTATATGTATTGCACCATTTAAATATTCATATTGAATTGATTGAAGCTCAGATATAATCATACAATAGTCAAATAAATTTTTATCAAACACACCCAAAACCTCATAGGAAACTCAGATAAATTCATTACCAAACTCAGAGAAATTGAAATATAAGCCACAAATTCATATCAATCTTAGATAAATTCATATCAATCTCAGATAAATTCATATCAAAATTAAATAAAATCTTATCAGATCTATGCAAAATCATTTAAGGCTCAGATAAATTCATTTGAATAGTCTGAAATACCTTTTCAGTTTTACTTTTGTTTGTTGGCTGAGGAGACTGCTCCCCCATCATTTGTTTTGCTGTTGAAAGATATATTTTTTCCAAACTCTTTTCAGCCAAATTTATCTCTGTGCTTGCATAAAGAAGTGTAGCTTCTTTTAACTTGTTTCTAATTCAAAATTTGTTGCCTCAGTTATTGCAAGTTTATATTTCAATGCCTTTAATTCCTCTTCTGTATATGCAGCTCTTGAAGAATTTCGCTCTGATAGCTGCTGCAGTTGCTTTAGCTGTTCATTAAGGGAGCTGACCACAAGAGATGAATTCTCGAGCTTGCTTTTGAGGTCATTGTTCTCTTTTTCTAGATCAGCCTTTTCAATTGTGACCTTCTCGGTTAAAGAAACTGCATCATCTATTTCTTTGGCCAAGCTGCTTAGCCTTCTTCCCAATTCCATGCTTTCATTTCGTAGATTACAGTTTTCTTCTCTTGCTATTTTCAATTCAACTATGATTTTGTCAAGTTGAGCTTGGGAGTCTTGTTTCTCTGTATTTAGCTGATGAATGAGTGAAATTGCACATTCTTTATCTTCAAAATTTTTTCTGAGTTCTGTGTTTTCCATCGTTGGAGATGGCTGACTTTGCTCAGACATTTTCTTAATATTGCCTCCTTCAGATTCAGATAGATTTGTTGATGGTACTCCAATGAATGATTCACTTGTGCTTCCAATTATATCGCTTACAACATTCTCTACAACTTTATCTGTTTTTTCTTTTATTTGTTCATACTGTTCCCACTCTGAAGATAATGTGAGAAATTCAACTCTTTCTTCAGTCCCAGCCGTTTCTTCTTGCCCTTCCTTTTCTCTTTGTTCTTCTAATTCAAAAATTAACAACGTTTCTGTTGTTTGGGCCAGCTGAAATTGGCTGGGGTCATGTTCTCTTGATTTTGATTGCTCAATGGCTTTAGTATTCTCAACATCATCATTAAGGTCAGAAATATACTGCTCATGTCCTTCTTGTACTCCTTCGACAATTTCTTTGTTCTCTATTTCAGCTTCCTTCTTAGTTATTTGATTATCATCAACACTGCTTCTATTCCCATATGTCAGGAAGCATTTCTCTTCATGCAATGTCCTCTCCAATTTACCAACGATTACCTGAAGTGTGAGACACTGTTAATTTATAACAACAAGGCATATAAAATTCAGATAAATGTACCTATACTATTTGTTATATAGCATTACCTGTTTAGAAAAATTCAGATAACATGAAAAATGTTCAAATCAGATAAAATTACATGTTTGCTATGTAATGTATTCAACGAATTGTTCTGCAGTGCGTTGTTTAAGCCCTTAAGATCCCACTTCAACAATCTAGGAAATTCACTAGGTTTGAATGGCTCCAACAACGACGTGTGTTCGCATAGCCAATACTGTTCAAATTGAGACACAATTACATAGTCAAGTTTAATTAACAAATATATTGGTAAGTTGTAAAATTATAGATGTAAAAAGGATGTTTGTTTATCTTACCGGTAGTGCAAATAGACAGCCAATTACTTTATCTGAACCATCATTTATGTTGTGAACTGATTGCATAAGAAACTTTGTTATCTCTTCTGTCCATGCATAATTTTTCATTTCAACATAATTCTCAACATAACCGACGTATGGCCATCCTATTGAATTGCCATGTGTTGAAAAAAACAACGTCACAAGTATGTAAAGGCATATTAGTCTTGACACATTGGCCACATCAATTTCGGTTGCTCCATTGAGTGCAATATCCAGTTGTCCCTTTATTTTTGGAGCTGATACCCTTGGAATGTTTGAGAATCTTCTTTCTATGAATTTCGATTGTTTCTTCTTTGCATATTTAATATCTAATGTCTTTGATCTATGGGGTATTCCAAATATTAGATAGATGTCTTCTGATGTGAACGACACATACTGGCTTCCAATTTTGAATTTTCCTTCTGCGCTGTTATATGTGTTTAGAATTTGCAGGATGTCTTTATCATATTTTCTGCATCTCTTCTCTGTAACTTTTTGGTTCAATATGGAATTTATAAGAAATCAGAAAGGTGTCTTCTTCAACTCAGCTTTATGTGCAGTGGTTATACTCGTTTTGATGCTGTCAAATAGTCTGACTATTGATACCAAGTTTGATCTAAATTGCCAGTGTGGCTTTGCTTGGTGATTCTTCTTTGTGTAATTCTTTATATTTTGATTGCTTTCAGCTATTGGGGTACATGTACACAGATAATTTTATACCAGATTAATATAAATCAGGCCAAATCTATTCAAACCAAACCTAAAATAGTCAGATAATTTTATATTCAATGCAGAAAGATTCATGTAGATGGGACTTAACTTTGTTATGAACTGGTTATGATTTCAAACACAGATAAATTCATATAAACTCTTGTCAAAGTTTTAAAAAAATTCATATCAAATTTATATAAATGCACAGCAAGCTTAGATAAATTAATTTCAAATTCAGATAAATTCAAGTCACACTCAGATTTATTGACAGCAAACTCAGATAAATTGACATAAAACACAGATAATCTCATACAGATACAGAGATAAGTCAGATAACTTCATTCCAAAGTCAGATAACCTATACAAAGACTCACATAAATTGACATAAAACACAGATAATCTCATACAGATACAGAGATAAGTCAGATAACTTCATTCCAAAGTCAGATAACCTATACAAAGACTCAGATAAATTGACCTAAAACACAGATAATCTCATACAGATATAGAGATAAGTCAAATAACTTCATTCCAAAGTCAGATAACCTATACAAAGACTCAGATAAATTGACCTAAAATACAGATAATCTGATACAGATACAGAGATAAGTCAGATAACTTCATTCCAAAGTCAGATAACCTATACAAAGACTCAGATAAATTAACCTAAAACACAGATAATCTCATACAGATACAGAGATAAGTCAGATAACTTCATTCCAAATTAAGTCAGATAATATATACAAAGACTCAGATAAATTGACCTAAAACACAGATAATCTCATACAGATACAGATATAAGTCAGATAACTTCATTCCAAAGTCAGATAACATATACAAAGACTCAGATAAATTGACCTAAAACACAGATAATCTCATACAGATACAGAGATAAGTCAGATAACTTCATTCCAAAATAAGTCAGATAACATATACAAAGACTCAGATAAATTGACCTAAAACACAGATAATCTCATACAGATACAGATATAAGTCAGATAACTTCATTCCAAAGTCAGATAACCTATACAAAGACTTAGATAAATTGACCTAAAATACAAATAATATCTTTTAAAACCAAGTTTAATACATTTCAAATTAGTCTCATAGCATTTTATAAGAATCTCAGATACATTCAGAAGAAAATCAGAGTAAATCGTGTTACAGTCAAATATTTTCGCTTGGAACCCTAACCCTGTTTAACCTTCATTGATAGCAATTAAAATTCAGATAAAATCATGTATTGTACAGATAAAATCATTTAAAGTCGTTTTTAATTGATATCAGACTAAGACAACTCAGTTAAAAGTCAGATAAAATGATTTTAAAACTCAGGAAATCCTCTATGTTTTATGATTGACCTTGCTCTTGCTTTGATTGCACTTTCGCTTTCATTTTCTCTTGATCTTTTGCTTGCTTTTTGTCTTTACTTGAGATAATCGAGGACTTTGTTCTAGCCATTATCTACATAGAGTTGAGCATAAAGGATAGATAAAATCAGAGAAGAACGAAATCAAAGACCCTTTAGGTTCTTAGTTTTTTTCAGATGAAATTATCTTTTACGTATTCGTTTTTGGAATGGAAGAAGCATTTTATCTGACCTTAAAGTGAAGACAAATCAGATGATCGAGGTCTTCAATCAGTTGATTTTGCTTCTAGGTTATCCGTCTTCGTCTTCGCTTTCGCTTTCGATTTCGCTTGCGGTTTCTGATGAATGGTTTTTGCTTCGCTGAAATGTTTTGAAGCGGTTTTAAACGAAGCTATCCTTTATGCTGACGTGTCCAGGGGCGTTTTTGTCTTTTTCAGAAGGTCGTTTTCATGAAAGGACTTCCGCCGCTACGAAAAAAGTTCGTGGACTTTAGGCGTTAAATGGAAATGATGAGGGACCTACCACCAAAAGCCCCTAATTGTTTACCCATAATCAATGATAGGTCATGACCCCGCATGTACCAGCATAGATGATTGAGAGCACACCATTGGTAATCATTAACTAATGTCATGAAAGGTGAACAGGCAAGGCCCAAGGTGAGCACACCATTGGCAATCATCATTCACTAATGTCATGAAAGGTGAACTGAACAGCCAAGGTCTACTGAATTAGAATTTGGTCCAAGGATCTGGATCCCCAACTTCGTCTTAATAAAAGGGAATTCTATTTCGAGAATTCTGTTTGAACCAATCGGGAGGCACCACGCACGGGGCGGAGGAAATTGAAACCGCTCCACTTCTGCCCCTATTTGTTGGTGCCCCCTAATTCCCTGTTTGGATCCGGTTCGTCCAAACAGGGTTTAGTAATGGCCGGACGAGATCTCATGCACGTGTAACACGTGAGTGAAACGTGCTGTACTTTTCTCCTTAATTTCGCTGACCATCGAGAGCGAGATATCTGCATCAACCATTCACTGTTCACTGCTGAAAAAAATCACAGACAACGAAATCAAATCGAGATGCAGATCTCTGCAGCTTCTTCTCTCTCCATCTCTTCTCCAATTCCAAAAGCCTTCTCACCATCTCCATCTACTCTCTCTTCCTGCAACTCGGTTTTCTTCAACCATGGCCGAAAAGACCTCTTCACGAGGAATAACAGCAGCGCCAGAGCCATGGTCATGACCAGAAACAGAGCTCAAAAGGGTCTCAGCGTTCGCTGCTTGTTTGGGCTGGGCGTGCCCGAGCTCGCCGTTATAGGCGGAGTTGCACTCCTCCTCTTCGGCCCCAAGCAAATACCCGAAGTCGGTCGCACAATCGGAAAGACTGTCAAGGGCTTCCAACAGGTTTGTGTGTGTTTTTTTATTCTGGTGTTTTTATTCTTTTTCTGGGTTGCAATTACTTTGTGGGTTTTGATAGATTATCTTCGATTTTTTTTTTCTGGTTTAAATCTATGCTGTTTGTGGTGTTTTTATGAGGTTTCTCTTAAGCTGGATTGTTGTTAGATTGTGGGTGGCGTTAGATGTGTTTTATTAAAGGGAGATTTTGATGATCTTTGGTAGTCTGTGTTGCATTTTTTTCTGGGATTTTATTGATGTAAGTTCCAGATGTTTTGGATGGGTGATATTGGCTCTTATGCAGTTGAAAATGGATCTATTTTGGAAAAGTTTGTTGATATAATAGGAAGATCCAAGCATATGAGATCTTTAATGACTGCAGCTTACAAGTTTATAGAATGAATCTGAGTGAGATCAGGGTCCTCCATGGGCTGTTTTGGTTTGACAGAAATCAAATTGTGAAAGTTCTTAGGTTACTATAATGGGCGCTAGTTCCAATTAACCAAACCAATGCATAGCGGATGTAAATAACCAATCAAGATAGAACTAACAAATAAATCTACCAATCACACACCATAAGAAGGCAGATACAAATTTAACGTGGAAACCCTTTCCAAGAGAAAAACTACGATATGAACAATCAATCACTATTGAACGGTTTCAAGATATACTCACAGCTCCTTTATCCCAATATGTCGACCTAAGGGCTGTAGTTGCTCTTGCACAACTTCTCCTGTTTGCCACGACTTCCCCGCCGTGCATCGCTCCCTGCGCTTGATCCTCCTTCAACACCTTGAGACCAAGATGCGCAATTTTCTACAAAGAAGTAGAAGCTTCAAACCTTCTACAGTAGCCTTTCAGAATAATCTCTCAATGGCTCTAAAGAACAAGGAAATCTCTCTTAGGGTATTCAAACCTCATTTCAAGAGAGAGAATTAACTTCTTATCTTTTTTTATAGGGTTGAGAGCAACACCCTATATATAGCCCCAAATTCCTGCCTTGGAATAGAACACAAATAGGACTCAAAAGGGGGAAACTCATTCTAAAAAAGGAAACAATTCATGCAGCACCTTCTGGAAACTTCTGGTTCGCCCGGATTTCTTCTTTTGCTTATGTTTCTTCGCTTCAGCTTTTCCGGCAAGACAACCACAATCTATTCTAAAATAAAATAGAAAATACAACTCAATGGACCCAAAGTTTTGTCCAACCCATGAATTAGCCAACATAAAAATACTAACAAATTGTTTGGTGGGCATTGGGGTGGCCCCTTCTCTTTGTAAACACCAGGCGAGTAGGGCGTGGGTCTCTTCTATGTTGTGTCTTGTTGTAGATTTGAGTGTCTGTTTGAATAGCTTCTTCGCCATCTATTGATCTTTTGGTGTGTCACTCCAATGCCCAGAGTAGGAGGCCTATGCATCAAACAGGCAGTTGGCCGAAAAAAATTTCTAACCAAATTTGGAGCCTATTCTCAACAAGTGAAGGAGTCCAGCAGGCCATTGCATTATCAGAAAAAAAATGTTCTAGCCAATGATTAAATGAGAAATCAAATTGTTCCAGCTGTTAAAAAAATAATTAAATTGTGGAAAATATGCTTAAAGCTTGGGTTCACAGTTTACACATGAGTAATGAGTTAGTTTGGCCTTCGAACAAGTTGACAACAATGAACTTTTCAGGCCTTTATCAACAGGAATTAATTGATTAATCTCCTGAGAATATTGCCTCAAGTAGATAAATTCAGATCAAGTCTAAACCTGCAGCATGCAGGCCCTTTCTGATCTCTTGCAAAGATGGTGTTTATGAAACAACAGCAGTTAGCTGGAAGTGTTAGATGCATAAATAATTGGCGTTAAAAGGACATGGTATGCGAAGAACACAAATAATGCCAAAACTGAGGTGATATATCCTTAATACTATGGATAGAGTAAAAATTTCTTCAGGGCGGTTTCCCCTTATCCTTGTAAATTGCGGATGCGTGTCATTTTTGTCAAAAACAGGAGTACACAAAACCAGTTATCCAGTGTTAATGTTTGCGCCAATTAGTGGATGAGCCAACCTTTTTGGACAGTGCAATCCCTTGCATTTTGTTGTGTTGCTAATCAGCTCCATGGAGAATGTCAAAAAGCATAACTTCTAGTAATTGTAGGGGGCTAAGCACGGTCTGATTCTGTTTTGTCCCTTTCTTATATGGAGGTGGGATTGGGTGGAGAGGGAGGGTGTTTTCTTGATTTTTTATTTTTTGTATGGGTTAAATGCAATCTAAATTGAATAATACAGATAGATTCATCATCATCATCAAGGCCTTGTTCCAACTATGTTGGGGTCAGCTACATGAATTTTGTTTCTCCATTTTGATCAATCCTGAGCCAAAATCCTCAGATGGATTGCACTTCTTCAGATCTATTATTGCTACTTTCGTCCACATCCTCTTCAGCATACCCTTTCTTCTTGGTGAGCCATCAACCTGCATAGAAAAACTTTTTCTATCTAGCGCCATTGCTGGCCTGCATTAGACATGTCCAAACAATCTCAAATGGGTTTCTCTTATTTTATCTCCAATTGATGCTACCTCTTGCTCTCAAAAGAACTCATTTCTGATTATATCCTTCCTAGTTTTACCCCACATCCCCCCCCCCCCCCCCCCCCCCCCCCCTTCCTTTTGTTGAAATATCCTATCTTAATTTAAAGATTGACATAAGATATATTACACCTTTCCCACAATACCGTCTTAATGAATTGTTATGAAAAAGCTCAAAGAGCTTTAAGTGGAGAAGTTGACTAGCAGTGTCTCTCTCATCACATTACCCTTGGTTTTATCATTGACTCTCTTGGTACGTTGAAGGAACTTGTAGTTTATAAGCCATTTTCCAATTATCAAAGAGGAAGGAAATCTCCAAGTTTCTGTTTTCTGAGATGTTGCTCATATAATTGTGTTTGTTGAGTTTTCTTCCACAATCACTGGCAGGGACAAGAAATGAAGGAACAACATAAGTTCTTCTATCAGTGTTAGCCATGAACACTGCCTTATATTGTCGACTGGTTGAAGACAAACCAAGTTGTTGGGGCCTGGGGGTAATAGCATTGCCCATGTTATTATGTATGTTTCTAACTATCTATTTATACTATCTCTATATTTTAATATCTGATCTCTTTTTCTCAGAACCAGATGCCCTAATGCTTGTGTTTAATAGAAACATAAAGTTTACAAGCAGCAATTGGAGAGAATCTCCTTCATTTGGACTTTCCAATTGGAAGGTGATGTGATATGTTAACCTCCAAGAATGTAGAGCGTTAAAGTTATAGACTTCCCTTTTTGGATAATCCTCACAGGAAAAAAAAAATTGAGTTCACACTAGTGGTAGACAATCAATTTTTTCCTGAAAAGCTTAGGAAGTAGCATGCTATCAGCTGTGACTTTATAGTTGTTTCCCTTGAGTTTCCCTTCTCTGAGAGGTTCCCATGTTTCAGATTTTACTTCTGGAAGAATGCATAATTGATTAGCTTTTCCCCAAATACTTTACAACATGGCACGATTGCAGTACGGTGTTGTGCCAGTTGTGCTTCTTGAGTTTCCTCTGAAAGGTGCTCAACTTTCAGTTTTACCCTTTTACAAAACTTAGTTGAACAGCTCCTTCCTGTTTGAACCATGAGAAGAGTTCCAGTAGCTTAGTCTGATGCCTATATCAAATGTTAACAATCAATCCTTGATTCTTCTTGGTACACAATACTGATATTTGGGTTGCTACTTCTAGTCCTTTTGTTTTCAGGGTCTGCCTCAGTGTATAGGGTGATGAAAGATGGACAAGACTACCTTATCCATCTATCATTTATCCTTATTTCTTTATTCCTTTTTTCTTTTTTTTATGGCTTCCACATTTCTCGTAGATTGATTGTGTAGTGCTTCAAAAAACACTCTACATCTAAAAGTTTCCATTTTTGTTTCTTGTTGAAATCTGGTGTTTGGTCTTTTTTCTTAAATGGTTGACTCTAGTATTATATGATTCTGAACTTTTGGTATTTCGAGCTTGAGTCTTTCTAAGATTGAGAACAAAAATGTCTTTCATGTAATCTACTTACAAGGTCATATCATGGATCTGACTGCTATTCTAAATCATAGGGACTTGTAGGCTCCTACTACTGATTTGCCCATTCTGGAAAAAAGTGGGTCTATGGTTCAGTCATTAAGACTTTTGATAGAATGGACCCACGTTGGATTGGGATGCTCCTTTAGCAGGGACAGGGTCCTGATGTGCCCATTCTGTAAAAGTGGGCTCATGGTTCATCATCAAGACTTTTGATATAATGGACACCACTATCGATTGGGGATGCTCCAAACTTCTTCCAGATTGCAAGATCCTCATGATCTATGATTTTATCATTTATCTTCTCTGGACCTTTGCAGGTATCTATTCATGGGACATAAGATTGGATTGCTAGGATCTTTTTAGGACTATTGGGGCAATGCCCTCCATGAAGCCCCACTAAATTGGCTGAGGTTCTGTTTGACTGAAGTGTGGGTGGCACTTCCTCTGATAGGGTTTCATTTCATTGCGTCAAACCATTTGTGGCACTTTAGAGTGGCATATCATGATGCCTGTAATGTCTGATGTATTGCTCATGCTTATAAATCCTAGGCCAGTGATGCTGAAGTTTACACTATTTAGTTATTATTGAATCTAGAAGGTTTTACTTACAGCCTATGTTAGATCAGTGTTTTAAAACTTGAGAGTTAATTTCATACTCACAGCCTATGTTAGATCAGTGTTTTAAAACTTGAGAGTTAATTTCATACAGAGAGAGAGAGAGAGAGAGGGAACTCACAGCGTATGTTAGATCAGTGTTTTAAAACTTGAGAGTTAATTTCATACAGGTTAGAGAGAATTACCCTCAATAATGACCTTTTTTTTGTTTACTTTGTTTCAATCTTGAATTTTACAGGCAGCTAAGGAATTTGAGACAGAACTGAAAAAAGATCCAGAAGCCTCTCCAATTGTATCATCTGAGGAGAAACCCACAGCCAACGACAAAGGCGAGAAACAAGAACTCGAAGTCTCTGGTACAAAAGACAGTTTATAAGACCTTTTAAGGTCTTAATCTCTGACCATTTCACCGACAGGGATGTGCATTTACTTGAGTTGCCGTGTTCTAGCAATGGGAGTGGGACACACTGTTTTGTTCTTTCTTCATAGTGATATTTATAATATTGATTGAGAACTTGGATCTATTTAGATCTTAAATTTAGATTTAAAACTGTGTAGCAGTGTTAATGACTCACCAACTAAGGTTCATGGCTGGCATTTATAAAACAGGGATAAGTGTCAAAAGGCTGAATTGATCTTTAACTTGGATGATACAAGTATTTACGGTGGTATGTGGATTTGAAATGCCAAGTTTTTCATGAATTTAGCACGTTTTGCTGATATGGACTCCACGGTGAGGTGGAAAAGGAAGATGAACACTACTCAACCTAGTGTTCTGCATTTGTGTGTTTACATTTCAACATCATTTGGAATTGGAATTGGAATTACATGATTAGGCAGATAACTAGTTATTGTGCTGAAATTTTGCTGAGAAAGTGCCTTTTCCTCCTCTCTCTATCTCACCCACAAATTAATTCCTTTGTTCGTCAGGTTATAACCCTTCCGTTGATTTTGTTATCTATTGTTTTGTACCTCCACCCACCCAAAAGAAGAAGAAACTCCTCCCTTCTTGGAATTCCACATTATATGAATGAGGAATCCTTGCTTTGCGTTGTCAAATGTTATCTAGATTGAGCTGAACATTATATGCTGCAGAAAAGGGGTCCCCCTTTTAATCTGGGAGAGCTGCCTTTTTTTTAACGAGTGGGGCCGCTCTGCATTAACAAGGGGTGGATTTTCCGCAAGGGGTGGGTTTTCCGCTGGTCTGTCCCAGGAGAAAATTTTGCAAATGCCACCTATCCATCTGATATGCCTGGAGCACTCATCCAGACAGTCTACCAAGGCAGGACTCCCCTGAATTTCAAGGACCTTGTGATGACCCTGAATAGAGAACAGAAACGTTTCTGTACATTTTCACAGCAGTGCGATCTGATTTTGACTTCATATGGGTGGCTCATCCCTACTTTCTACAAGTTTTATGTTATCTGACATTGGCCTGTTGGAATTTTTACTGACTGACACAGAAGTAGCTTGTTATCCATTTTAGTATTACCGGGGAGGAATGGTAAGCTATCCTAATCCTAAACTAGGATAATTTTCAGCTGCTGACTCCTGTGGTGCTCCATTCTTTTGCCTTGTAGTGCTCCACCAGAGTGTTCTTTCATAGGTGCTCCGCGGTAGTGTTTTTTTTTTTTTTTTTTGGGCCTATTGTGTGGTACTAAGGTGCCAACCCACTCGACCAAGACTCCAAGAGTGCGTTGGCATAGGAAACCTTTCATTTTGATCCATGCTTCCCCCTTGTATTCTAGTTTAATGAAAACGCTTTTTTTTATATACATTAGTCCCAGTCGTGCAATTCCATTGACAGGCATTGCTTTTTTGGAGTGCTTGCTAGTGACCTTATAAAAATGGAAAAAAGATTTAGGGCTTGTTCCTTTGGTAGAATTTCTGGAATTTGTGATGTTGGGAATTTAAAAACGATGGTGTGATGTCTATGCTTTGGAATTCCTTGTCACAGCATCTTTTCGTTTTTTTTCAAGAAATCTGAATTTTAGTTGGAAAGTCAGGAATAACCTCTCTGATTTTCAGAATTCCAATATCTTGAGAATTTTTGGATCCTCCAATGTAGAGGAGGACTCAAGAATTCAACTAGGATACAGATTTTGGAGAATTTACGAATTCTCCAAACATGAGTTCTTGGAATTTTGTTAGAGAAACAGGCCCTTAGGGCTTGCTTGTTTAGTTAAAAATGAAGATCACATGTAAATATCCAAAATATATGTGTACATAACTTTTCCTTTTATGGAAATAGAATCCAGTGGACGATGGGATATAAAAATCCAGCTATCATATTAATAATTTAAATCATACTAAAATAAAGTTTTCATCTACATGGTCACTTTATATCTTTCACCCCTCACATATTTAATAATCATAAAGATGGAGCTTATTTAAATATGAATTCCTATGTATTTAATTCCTACATATTCTATGTAAATAAATTGGACCTTACTGGCATTAAATGGGCATAGATCAATGTATTTAAGATATATATATGTGTGTGTGTGGGAGATGCTTCTACGAGAGATTAGGTGGATATATATAGTTGGTTGGTTAGTTTTTTGCTAGATTGGATAAAAGATGACAGCAGGTTGATAATCGGTGTAAGCTTTTCTTGCATCTAAAATATGAACTTTTAAACATTGCTCTATGAGGATAGATAGACTGTGATGGTGAAACAGAATTTATGTAGCTAACTTCAATATAATTGGGACCGGGCTTTGATGATGATGATGAGTGAAATTTGAGTCCATGCCCTAAGAGTGGTACTTCCAACATCACTGGTGGGTACAGGGAGATTGGTTGCCTTGCCACCAAGTGAACTCATAATGGGTGATTCTTAGACATAAATGACTATTGGTAAATGGAGAGAAACACAAGAACTTCCAGTTGATGGTGAGAACCGGTTATCCAAACTTTTTTTTTTCCTTCTTGTTGTTTTTTTTTTTAAAACTATATGCACCTAATGGACTGTCGGATCCCTTTGGCCCAATCTCTAATGAGCAGGATGGATGATATAAAAAAGAACTTTACTTACTGGGGTACGCTACCAAACTCCTTGGCAAAACTCTCCTTTTTTAGCCTATCAAAGTTTAACACATGTCATCATTATCATAACATTATCGTTTCTCTCTCTTTATACATGACATGGCATAATCTAATTGAATAACTCTAAAGGGAAAAAACGCCCCCTTTAAAATAGGGCAGTTTAGAGAATATCCCTTACTTAAATTACTGATTACTGAAATAAATAGGAGCCCACATATTAGTCAACCTTGCACTTCAGTTATAGATAATTACAACGGTAAGAATTGTAGTATCTCTATTCATGCAATCGGTTTTTTATGGAAAATGAATCAAGGAAGACGAGAAATGAATACCCACCCCACCATTACTCAAGTAATTCAAATTCCAAAAAAGTGAATGTTGCATTTACATCTCCACCTTATATCCCTCGCCTCTTGTCTTATATCCGTCACCCCTCATCTTTTTAATAAACCTTGTGTTGAGCTTATTTGATCATGTCTATGTATTTTATGTAAACAAACCTGCTCTAAATATAAAAGCAAATATCTAAACCTTGCAATTGGTAAATCTCATTAGAATTTTGATAAGTAGGCATTTGAAATTCTCAACAAGAGTTCCTGAAGTTCTTATTATCAAACTGACCCATTGGCATAGGATGTGTAAGCCCCTCCAAAAATTCGGATCCTAGACTTGAGTCCGGGTTACCCGACCCATCATAGAATCCAGATTCCAGAGCCCTACATCCAGGTAAACTGGAATCCAAACGGATAAGGAAAACGACTCCCTCCATCCTTTCTCCAACCATGAAAATGCAGGGAAAACTGGAAAATTGGAAAACCCTTAAACCCTGCAACATTCCCAAATGGCTCTTTCTTCTTCTACTACTACTTCATCTCTTTGTTGTTGTTCTTATCCCTCTCTCATTGCAGCTCCTTCCGTTTCGCATAAACCCTACAAAGTTAGCGTCAGATCTCCGTCCCACCCGAGGCCCAAAACCCTAGCTTTTCTTCGCCTTGGCAAAACCCATCCGAGCCTTAGAAGCTCTACGAGATTAAACGCTGCTGGATTGACTGAAATCGAACCGGATCTTCCCGAAGGGAAATTCGATCTGTGGGGGACCGGAGGCATCAGCTCTGTAAGCTCAATTGCATCACATCACTTTCAAAATTTCATCTTGGTGGAGTTTTGGTCTTGGATTTTTGATTGATTTGGTTATCTGATGAGTTGCAGGAAGAGTTTGTGTATGGAGAGTATGATGGACATCACACCTATCACGAAGGCAACGAAGGTATGGGTTACCCAACTCGTCTTTTGTGGCTTTTGTTTGCTTATTTGAGGTCTGGTTTTCCTTCGGCAATTCCATTTGTTATGATCGATAAAAAAAAAAAACACTGTAAAGATTGTGAAATTGATTTTAGGGATATTGACCAAACGGCCGCCCTTTTACTTCACAATTGCCCGAAATCAGTTGAAATTTAGATAATTCCCGCAGAGCTATTCGTACAAGAAAGGATGCTCTATTAACCCTGCACACCGACCATATGTCAGGGCTATAGGATATCGCACCATCCGATATCGCGCAACCATAGCATATTACACAATTTCCGCTTCCTGCCCAAATGCAAAACACAGATATTCACCCTGAATTTAGATCTCTGTTTTCTCTTCGTCATTTTTGCTTCAGGTAGGTTCCTGAGTTGGAGCTCATACAGCATGCACCCCGAGCTTAGTGAAATGGCTTTGACTGCGGTTCTTTCTTTCTCTCTTTGGTGGAAAGCAACAACTGTTTCTTCTCTTTTCTACCGAATAGGAAGAGGGTGAAATAAATATGGATTTTTGTACGATATCCTACAGCCTTGGGACATCGCACTATGCAATATCCTATAGCGCTAGGATATAGTATGATTTAAGGGTAAAATCATCAATTTCAAAGTGCCCTTTCCTGTACGAACAGCCCAGTGGGAATTATCAAAATTTTGACAGTTTTGAGGGCAATTGTCAGGTACAAAGGCAGCCATACAGTCAATATCCCCTGTTTTTAAGTTAGTACTCTGACAGTGACATGACTGTTGTGCGCGTAATAGGATGATGTACCAAATTCCTCAGATGAGCAAGATGTGAATTGATATGTGGCTTGTTTCATATCATAGATGTAAACAGCTTGGATATCTACTTTGGGTACCAAATCAATGCAGTAATCCTTCCTGGAATAATTATATTTCAGGTCTTTCATGAAAAGTGTAATGGCTAATGATTTGGGACAGTAAATGGTTTAAAATTATATTATCTCAAATGTGGTTTGAGTTTTCCTCCATGCATAAATTAGGACCTAGACCTGATTTCACACTTGGACCAAAGTCCACACCCAAAACAAAACTCAGATACAATTCACACTTTCGAAATGAATTTTCTAACATGGCACAGCAATAACAGCACACATTTTCTAAAAGCACATCACGATCAGGGATATCTTCTTTCGTCATTTCTTGCTAAATGTTGGCTACCATCTGCTTGTCAATTCTTGCCTGTTCTCATCTAGGATGAACTCAGATTAATGCTTGTTCGCTTGATTTAAGCCAGACTCCACAGTCTTAACATGTCTTTCCTGATGACTTCATTCGGGGTCTTTATTGATATCCTCCTGTTCTTGCCTCTTTTTTTTTTGTGTGCGCGCGCTTAAATCATCATCTCTTAACTCCATACAAAACAGGCTTTCCACCTTGTATTTTAAAAAGTCTTTGAAAACCCTATCGGTAACAACATTGTTTCCCAGATACCAGCTCATGTTGTTTTCAGCTTTGAAAACCCTATCGGTATACTTCTTCTCTTTTGACCTTTCTTCTTAGTTATGTAAATGACCATCTAGAAATTAGTAGATGGCCATGCTGACTTAGTTTGGCTGATATCTAAGTACCAAGTCTGGTATCAAAATTTTACAGCTAACTTGGTGTATATACTGAAATTTGTTGGGAACATTGTCATGCGTGTTACCCATTTTTGCAACATTGTTGAGCTTACATTGACGGCTGCATAAAAGTCCAGAAACCTGAAGTTTTATTTCCAACCTTCTAAATAATGAAGAAGTTAAATCGAAGTTCCAAATATTGCTTCTAATCTGACTTTAATTTTTAGGTACATTCTGGGAAGGACTTGTAGCAGATTATGAAGCTGCAGAGCCCCCTAAGGGATTCCAAGGAATAAGATTCTCACCTTACGCTTGCTCATGTTTATTTACTTCGCTTGTTTTAGTGATAAGATTAGGCCTGATGTTGGGTCAGTACTTCATGTGCAGGGTTTATTTCATGGCTTTTTCTTCCAGCCATAGTTGCTGGGTTGGCGTACCAAGTTCCGGTAATGAAAATATGAAATTACTTTTGTTTTCATTTGAGCATTTATAGTCGTCTTTTACTAGAAAATGACAACACTCCTTTTCCTCTTGGTCGGTTAATATTTCACTCTTTCGTCTGATTAAGCACTGCTTTCATTAGGTAGCAATATTCATAGGATCTTTGAACTTTGAAGGCACTAAGTGTCGGTGTTTCATTTTTCGGTCGGTTAAGTCTTGGGATGAATTAGAAATCAATGCTGACAAACCAGAAAGGATCTTTCCATTATGTTGATCCCAAGAGAACTGGTCTCTTTATTCTTTTTTGAATAACTACTTTTCGGGCAAACCAGCGTTTTCCGCTATGGTTGTATATTTGAATGATTGTGTTTTAGTAAAAAGAAATGAGCCCATACTATGCAATTATGGAAGCTCTATCCATTCCTTGTTCTTTAGGAAATCTTGTCGATTTCTGTAGGAATATTTACAATTCAAGATGAAACCGTCCTTGAGTAGCTGTATTGCTTTTATCCTAGATCATATTGTGACACGTCATTTGCAATTACCAAACCTAGAGCATATTGATCCAATGAAAGCAGCATTCTAAACACCAATGTTAAGTGTGTTGCTTTTTCTGGAACTTTCAATTGACTACATTCCTAAGCAACCTCTCATCTAAACACTACTCTACTGTTATGTGTACAGGGGGAGTACTTATACATTGGTGCAGCTATTTTTGTGGTGGTATTCTGTGGGATTGAGATTGCAAAACCAGACAAACCTCATCACTTTCCACCCGAGATTTACAATATGGAAAGGGAAGCGCGCGACAAATTCATTGCGGAGTGTAACACCATGGACATATGGGACTTCAGTGATGAACTCTGGGATTTCACAGTGAAGAAGATAAGCGGCTCATCCAAGAATGACTAGCAACAAAATGCAATTGCAAAGTCAATAGCAATGAAAAATGTTTAAAACCTTTCATCTTATCCATTTTCTTTGTAAATCAACTATATATATATCACGCATTATTCTGAATCCTGATCTGTATGGTCGTCTGCTGCGTGTTTTTCACTGAGTTGCAGGTTCATTGGCAGGAACATGCTAGTCCATGAAATTCCCCGGTTAACGTGAAATAGCCAGCAGGCCTTCAAACCTTACAAATCAAATTATTAGTCTACCTTGAACAAAATTATCACTCCACCTACATTGTGGGGAAAAAGGTCCAACAGATACTTGCCCATGAAAGAACTTCTTGTTGTGATTATTGCAAATACAGTTATAGGTAGTTGTTTATTGATTATAGTTATAGGTAGGTGATTATTGTAAATACAGATAACCCAACTTGCAGTACATGCAAAATTTGCTTTGCTATATTAGAGTAAAACTCAGCTGTGGACTTGGCTGTGGGTGAGCACATGTAAAACATGTGACTGCTTTGTTTAGTTATTTCATGGAGCTCGACTCTTATTGAAATGAATTTTGGCCAAGACTCGTGAACCAAATACACACAGACATCTTTTTTTAGCAATTTGACTGAGAGCTCGACTCTTATTGAAATGAATTTTGGCCAAGACTCATGAGCCAAATACACACAGACCTCTTTTTTTAGCAATTTGATTTCTCCAATTTGTAACATCCAATCCGGCCTTCGTTTTACTTTTACCATCAGTCACGATCAAAGAGGTGTTGCCCGAGGCAGCAGGAATTCTCCTTCTAGGGTCAATGCCACCTCAAGCACATGGCACCTTTATTCATATTTCTGTCAGGGTAATATTGGTGGTCAAGGTAGTATTGGAGTTACTTCAATTTTATTTTTACTTTTACTAGGATGATAATAGAAAGTAATGTTAAAAGTAAAATATTTTTTTAAAAAAGTTAAAACTAGATATGATGTTAAATATGAGTGCATGCTCCCTTTATTTAAAAAAAAAAAAAAAAAACCTTGGGTTTATCATTATGTTATTGCAACATTGTCTAAAATTGAGATAAATTTATTTTGAGAAATTTTTTTATCACAATAGTACCATTTTTTCTCGAGGATTTGAAAATTTTAAGTTCGTCAATTGTCAATCCTCAAAGATTTGGGCCAGTGTGAATCCTTATTTTTTAGAATATTCAAGTCCAAACTCCCGTCAGAGGATTTGAAAATCCCCTTGTAGGTTTAATCTAGAGTGCTGCTATTGGCACACCAATTTTTTCTTTTCCAACACAAGGAATTTGTCTTTTTTTTTTATTACGTTTTTACCCCTTCATGTAATGACTAAAATATCCATCACCCCTCTTTTCACACACAATCTCTTCTTCCCTCCCACCCATCTCACTCTCCACTTTTCAAAAAAACTCAAAACATATTGGGCAACTCATCTTTCTCCATTTTCTGCTCTTGGACAACTCATCTTCCTCCATCTCCTTCATCTTTCATTCTTCTTGTACTTTTTCTTTTTTATTCTATTTCTAAAGGATTTCTAATACAATGAAGAAAGAAAATAACAATCAAATGTGTCTTTCAATCAGAGCAGTAGTGGAAATGTCCGTTTCTCCATTTCTCGCTTGGAACGAGTTGCAGGTCCCGATATGTACGGTCTTTCAGGTCCGAACATATTGCATCTGTTCGGAACTGTACATCCGAACAGAAGGAACATGTTCGAAAGATAATGTCCGAACACTTCTGTTTGGACACTAAGGTCCGAACGGTCTAATTTTGTTCGGAACTACAGTTCCGAACATTTGCATTTTGTTCGGCCACTCAGAGACCGAACAGTCACGATTTCTGGGTTGAAAACCCTTACGATGATGGATGAAAAACAACCCAAATGTATGAAAAAACACTAGCATTATTTGTAAAATCTTACATTGAATGAGAATCTATCCCCATAATAAGTTTTCATGAAAAACAAGGTAATCTAAGATGAAAAAAATGATAAATAAAAAATGGGGAAGAAGAATGAAATGGTAATGGTGGAGAGCCCTTTGTTGGAAGAGGATGTGTGTGGGAAGAAAGAGGGAAATGAAGGGATGGGTACTTTGGGGAATTTTGATGTGTGTGGAAAGAATTAATGTAATTTTTAAATTATAGTGATGTGTGTAGAGAGAATTTGTGTGAAAAAAGAAAAAAATTGTGTGCAAGTAGAATTTCCCTTAATCTACTATGTAGTAAGCCCTAAAAAAGACTAAATACATTTACCGAAATGCCCTAATCTTGAATCTAGTCCTTGCTAATCCAATTGATCAATCCAGTTAATCTCAGGGGGTATGATGTAATATTCTCAATTATACTGCGAGGAACGTTTGTGTAACCATTGTTCCGGTCCCCTTTCCAACCGCATTGCTGGAAGCTCTCTCTCTTCTTCTGCAACTAGTAGATTAGGGTTTTGGATTTGGGTCTTGAATTCTGAATTCAACTTGCAAAATGCTCTGCAACTTCCATGTTGCAAGTCTGCACCTGTTGCTCCGGTTTGGGGACGATGTAAGCTGCTAGGGTTTTTCCATCCAAGGTGGGCCATTCTGTGCAATTGATTCTTTGCATGCGTTTGATTGGATTTTTGGTATCATCCAATCATACTTCGGTTCCCAAAAGTGATTCAAATTTTACTCTGGCAAGAGATGCCCCAACCATTATAAGATAGAAACATTTAATTTAGGATTCCAAACATAATCACGTGTTCTATCCATACATGATCAGTTTTCTTCTCACAACAGGAAAGAAAAGGTTCGAATTTGAAAGGCAATCATAGTCTCTTGATTGCGCGCTATGCTTGGGATTTCGTATGGGGAGCTGTTCCTCATGCTTGGAGCAACAGCTGCTTTAATCGGTACTAGAAACCTCTGATTTCTCCTCCTCCTACTTGGATTTCCGTTTCCATTGAAATATTCTTCTTTGCACTCTTCTACTTAGATTTGGGTTTTCATTGAAATCTTCTTCTTCATCTTCATCTTGACTTTGAGGAACTTTTTTTTTTTTTTTAAATATTTCTGAGTTTGGGGTTTTTTGTAAAATATAAGTTATCCACATTTCAGGTCCAAAGGATCTACCGATGATCGCTAGGACTGCGGGGCGGTTAGCCGGGAGAGCTATTGGGTATGTTCAAATGGCTCGGGGGCACTTTGAAAATGTCTTGCAGCAGTCTCAAGCCAGTCAGGTTTTTCTTCTTTTCTATTCCTTGATTGTTATCTTCTTTTTTTTTTTTTTTTTCCCATGATTCTGTTGTGGAAAGTTTTGATATTTTGAAGCATTATATATTTTTATACATCTCATAATGGATTTTGTTGTATGAAGACTAATTTGTCCCAATACTGCATTTCTATTGGTTGAGGATAGGTCACTGAAAGCTGGTAGTCCATTTAGATGCTTGAATGAGCAAGAAAAACCTTTTCTTTTGATTGTCAGAGAATTCCTTCATGTTTTTTCCACAGATGGACCCCTTTTTTTCTTTTAATTTTCTTTTAACATGTTTAGTTTATAATTATTTATCATGGGATTTTTGTGGGAGATTTTTGCAATGAGTTTTGGTGGTGGCAAATGTTTAACATGATTGGAATCATTGATTTTGATGGGTCATCATATGAATACTTATTGCATAAAAATGATAAAATACCATACCATCTTAATTGTTGTTTCAATGACATAAAGTGAGAACAAACAGTTAAAACAATTTTGAGCAGAAAATTGAGCAGTAGTCTATATCACATTCCAATTACCTTTTTTTTATGGTATATAGCCCATCCAACGTTGTAGTTAATTTTTTTTTTCTCTGTGCAAGCTTTAGTGACTTCATTCTCTCTGAATTACATGATTGAAAGACTTACCTATGTTGTTTTGTTTGTTAATGTTTATAGCATCGATGGTCTATTTTCTTTGGTCTGCCGGTCACCATTAATTATTCCAACAGTTTTGATATATATATTTGTAGCTGATCTATTGAGTCTTAAAAATTATAAAAGTAGCCAATTTAATTTACAGTATTGCATTTTCAGTTTACTTGATACTGTTTGATGCAACATTTTCTGAATTTAATTCCACATTATATTTGTATGTATTTGATTCATTGTCAACAAAGGAACAAAAGATTGAGGCCTTTCTTGAGAATGCTACACTCGATGTCCTTTATCTCATTACACTGAATTTAATCAAAGCCAAAAACTAGTTTTTATGATTGAGGCCAAAAACTAGTTTTTATGATTGAGGATGTCATAATATTTTAAAGAGTTAGCAATAGAATAATATTTTAAAGAGTTGAAAAATATCTATATTATTCTTCACTATCTTTCAGGTGCACAAAGAACTTCAAGATACTATGGCACAATTAGAAGCAATTCGCTATGAAATTCGAAGCTTATCTATCATGAATCCTGGTCCGATTACTAGGAGGCTAATGGATGGTGTAGAGCATGCGCCTTCTACCAGTGGTACGATCAATCTCATATTTGTTTCAATTTTATGACTGATATATATATCCATTTTCAAAAAGCAGTTCATACTTGTGAAATAACTGGAAATTTTCTGGACCATTAGGTAGCAATACTGCTGAGAAACTTGTTGAGGAGAAGAAGACAACAGACTCCATCTCCGAGGTATTACTTTGCCCTCTCTCATGCATACATAAATGGAAGCAAACCTTTTGGATTTCTTATTCAAACTGTTCATATGATGGGTCCTATTGTGGATTGGCATAAAAAAAAGCCCCCCATCAGATCATCCTAATCATAAGAACTTGCTCCTGTTACATGGGGGCCAATATGGACTGATCCATATGTAAGCCACCAATCAGCTAACAGGATGACATAGGGGGACTTTTAGCCACCATCTCATCATGTGGCAAACCATGCACCATGAATTTTTTTTTTTTAACGCTATAATTAACTAAATTTTATTGAGGAAGTAGAGAAATAAATACAAGCAAAGCCCTCTCTAGGGGAGATGGTGGGCTGCTGCCTCTGAGCTATTGGCTTGGTCATTCAATTAACTGATCTCTCAGAATGTGGCCAAAAGTGGCAGTTATCTAAAAAAGATTTAACATCCTCTATAGTGTAGAAGAGGCACAAGGCAGTGGAGATGCCGAGAATGTACATAGTGTACTGACAAAGAAAAACAAAAGTCGTTCCATTTCTTTTTTTAATTGAGCTTTGTAGTAATGTAGATTCAGTTTAATTTTATTTATGTTTTTTCTTTTTAATTTTATTTATATTTTTTCTTTCTTCAGGATCATAGTGCTACCTCCATAATTTCAGCTACTATGCATAGCCAGGCAATGACATATGCAAAGTTGGCCGAATCTGCAACTCTAAAGACTGCCTCTTTAAAGGCCGGTGGAGTGGTAGAGAACCTTAATGATGATGATGGCCTTTTTACAGTTCTTCCTGTCTCTGCAGAAAGCACTGGGCTGCTACCAAATCGCAGGGGTGATAATCCTTCCTAATCTGCTACTATTTATCACCTCAGTTTATTTCTAGTTTGGCTAATTGCTAGGATTCTTGCGTATTTGCAACATGTACATTAGTACACCAATATGGCTGTGGATGAAGATCATTGGATGCATATATGGCTGTGGATGAAGACTATAGGATGCATTTACGAAGTATAATTTGGTTACTTCTGAAAGGATTGCAGCTAATCCTAATTTTATAAATTAGGTAATTATTAAGTTTTTAGGAAGAGGGATGTATGTGTCTGCATACATCCATTTGTGTGAAGAACTGTCTCTACTATTGCTGACATCATACTGTTGGTTGTATGCTTTGATCCCTCCTGCAATCCCTTTTTCTTAATGTGTCTGGATGCTCTGTAATCTGTAGTGTCCGTCATCCATGAAAGACGCTCTCTGATGCAGGCCCTAGAGTTAGGGCTTGCGTAGATGCCGAAGCACGTGTCAAAGACACCTCAAATTATCTCCACAGAGATTTCTAACATGAGGAACAACCTCTCCAAGGGAAAATCCCAATTTTATTTAACTCCAAATCTGATATTATCATCTCTACAATGTAATATAAATAGGCAAAGTAAACTTAGGGCCTAAGAAAACCTAATCTAATAATAGAAACTATCCTAATCAAACTAGGAAACCAAATAAATCAGAATTTTAATCCTAATTACAATAAAATTAGGAAGCTGTTAAAAATTAAATATCCTAAAACTGTGTTGGGTGGGACCATTAGTGGAGTGGTAGTCCGTTCTGCATCACTCTCACATGTTCAAAACTAAAATTTACTGGTATTGAACCTGCGCAGGTCTTGGCCTAGTGATGTGTTTCCTGTTAATTAGGAATGAAGTCATATTAGGTGATAGGTTAACTTTTAAAGAACCTTAGTTGTTATTAGTCTTTTGTCAGGAAGTCATTTAGGTGTATCAGGCTTGATATGAAAAAGTCTTTTATCAGCAAGATGTTTCCTGGTGGATCATTTACCAAGTTGGTATTCTGTGGTTATTATTAAAATTGATTACATCGGATTTCCTAGTCGTATTGTTATTTGGCATGGTTCTTATCTCAGAATTCATGTTTGGGTTGTAGCAAAATTTTACGCTGGCTGTCAACCTACTTAACGCAACCCTCCTCTTTTACCCGGGCTTGGGACCGGCAGTAAAAACATGTAGACCCCAACATAGTTGGGACAAGGCTTTGATGATGATAATGATTGTTATTTGGCAAGGTTTGAAGTGGCCATCTATTAATGTATGCTTTGACCACAACAACATTATTCAGTGATTTCTATGCATGAAAGCGCATAAACAGTTGCTAAATAGAACTTGGTAGTTGGTAGTGCATCATCAATTGGAGGAGGTGGTACAGTGCGAAAAAGGAAAAGTACTATATGAAAGAGGGAAGAATTTTCTCTAACAACTACAATTGTCCTGCTACTTTATGATGTTCGGCTGAGCTTGGGTTATGCTTACTGTACAGTCTATAATATGTTTCTAGAAACTCATTGGATTTTCATCATTAGCCTGATCAATTCCTATTAAATATTTTTTCCACTGATAAAAAAGCATAACTTTTTGTTGTTTACTATCCTCAAAATCATATTTATTCGTCATTGCTGATACCTTGAAGCTTATTGAAACTGCTTGTAAGTTGTATTATGGGCATCTTTCACCTGTCAATGTATATGCATTACATATTTACATCCATTTGCTCTTGAGTGTACATCTCAAATGCAAACTCCCCTTAATCTGTCTGGAGTATTCCTAATCATGCCTTCCATACGTAATCGGCATTAATTCACTCTGTTTTTCCCAATTATATGTTTACGATCCATAAACCCTTGTCATTTTTTTAATGTTGATTTTGTTTCATCTTTACCATCAATGTCTTGAAGCATGCCTCAATTTCTGTATATGTCGTGTTGTGTGCAGCAGTTTAACTGCATTTGTGTGTTCTTCCAGCATGCTCTGAATTTCACTTCTGGCATGTGAACCCTTGTGCAGTTGTGCGGGCATGAATATGGCATGGACATGCTTGCATTTTATGGATTTCATTGAAGTTATTAACTGTTTGATGTAGCAGATGAAGTAAAAGGATCAGACATTGTGCTAGAGGCAATAGTGGAAGCAGAGATAGCACAGAAAGCTAAAGACTTTTTTGCGCAACCACAGAACCAAATAAATGTGAATGATAAGGTAAAATGGTTAAATCCTCTATCTTTGCCACCGGCTGTGTGTTTTAGATTTCTTTGGGAAAAAAAAGAGAGGACTAATTCTCATTCTTGGATTTGTTTCTGGTAAATTTGACCTATGACTGGTTTTGTTAATTCATTTATTAGTCATGGGAAAAGCGAAAATTTGAAGTAGAAGCCTGTGTTATCTTGGATAACATTTTAGCAGACACTGTTCCCTGAAATCTTTCAAAAATTGTTGGTTGAATTAAAATTGAAAATGGAAATGGACCTCTATCTTGGGATCTGTTACTTTTCTCATGGTTTATTACTTATTTTTTTGGTGAAAAATGAAATAATAGGACAATCCTAACCCTCCGAACAAATATTTTACTTTTGCACAACCTGGGGGACTGAGTTTTGGTCCAAAATAAGTTCCAAGATAGGCCTAATCTGTGGTCATTGGGTTTACCTGTCCTATTGACAAGATCCCAGTACATTACTTGGAAGCTCTATGTTGGATAGGAAATAGTCTTAAAATTACAACTTATGGAAAATCTTAACCATTTGACTTACTGGACTTTTGAGGAAAGAAAATAAACTGTTAAGAAAAATCATGCCATCATTCCTTCACCAAAATATTCTCTAATTGAAGGGTTGGGATTGCCCAGTCTGTTGAATGGTGTGGTTTTTGTATGTGTGCCACACCATGTCTACAAGAATACGGAGTTGTATAGATAGAATAAAAAATGGCCATCATTTTAGTTTTCCCCTAACAGCTTTATGGGATTTAGTTTGAATATGCAATGGAGAAATCCACATTTTAAGCATTTGGGGCCTGTTTGTTTGCATGGGAATTAAATACATAGGAATTCATGATCAAATGGGCTCCAACAAGAATATTAAAGAGGTGAGAGATAAAAGGATATGAGGCAAAGATGTGGATAGGATTTTGACTTTCCTAGGATTTGAATTGATAGCGTGATGAGTGGGTATTCATTTTTTTTTTTTTTTTTTGGAAAAGTGACTATTTCATTACTCAAAGGGCACTGTACAGTATAGGAGATATATACTGACTAAAAAAAACCCAATCAGCTGGGGAAGAGCAAAACAGAGAGGGCTAAAACCCCAAAACAACAAAGAGGCACATAACACAGAAACCGTCAAACCGGGTTTAAGTACTCCCTCTTTGGCAAGCCTATCTGCTTCTTCGTTGGCCGAGCACTTAATATGGTGGAAGGAGATATTTAAGTCCCTAGAGAGTTGAACCATCTCTTCAACAATATCCGCTAGGTACAAAGGAGGAGTTGAACATTATCTTGCCCATTGAATTATGCAATAGGAGTCCCCCTCAACAAGTAGCCATTGAAGAGTAAGATTTGACGCTTCAGGTAGCCCGATCCTAAGAGCCATCAATTCAGCTTTGTTGCTTGAGCAGAAGCCAGCTGGACCGGAGTTAGAAAGAAGAGTGGTTCCTTCAGAATTGCGAATGACCCCTCCAATGCCTGCGTAGCCAGGGTTGCCAGAAGCACTACCATCAAAATTGAGCTTGAGAGCACCTGGAGGGGGAGGGCGCCATCTAGGAGCTACCTGAGTTTGGTGAGGATGAGAGAAAGCCACCTCCTTCCAATTATAAACAATGGAATTGATAGAGATGCCTTTGAACAACGGATATGGGGAAACCCATAGGGCCAGTAAATATTTGACTTTATCTGCCAAAATGTTCACATCTGTTGATCTACCTTCAAAGCACCTGAAATTCCTCTCTTTCCAAATGGACCAAATGATAGCCAGGAAAGAGGCACTCCACATAATCCTTCCCCTTTTGGACCCCACGCCTAACGTCCAGAATTCAAAGAAGGATTGTAGGGAGTGGGGGAGTGGAGTAGATACATGGAACCAATCTAAGGCTGACCTCCATAGATGCTGAGCTATATAGGACAGTTTAACTTTAAATGATCAATAGACTCCTCAGCTGCCAAGCACATAGGACACGTGTTAACAATGACGACTCCTCGGCGTTTAAGGTTGTCCATTGCGAGAATGCCTCCAAGCAGAGCAGTCCACCCAAAAGCAATCACTCTCGGAGGTGCTTTCATACTCCAAAATATTTGGTATTCATTTTTCATCTCCCCTTGATTCATTTTCTATTATGGAAGAATTATTTGATTATAATTTCCGTATTCACCTTTGTTTCTTCATTTTTGACTACTTTTTAGAAATATGTCTTTGAATTCCTAGGGATTCAATTACATGAAACAAATGGGCCCTTAATCTGTTTGTTTTGATGTTTTCTTATTCTTTTGCCCTTCTATGATCACAAAATTGTTCTGCAGATTTTTTGACAGTTAGACAATATCTTGGCAGGCTTAGCCACATCCAACACAGACATACTGGACCCAAAAGGAAAGGAGCATTTTGTTATGCATCTCAGACTGATTGATTGCAATGACAATTGAGTTCTTGTGGTCGGTGGTGGAAACTAGCTTTACTGACCATACTTTTTATAGTGCAACTTTTAATCATTCAAGAGAAAGCTGTATATTTTATGTGTTGCGTATGTTGTCATAGTTTTGTTTTTTGTTCTCTTTGTTTTTTTTTAATTTACATTTGTCCTTGTATCACACTGCATTATTTGTGAATGAAATTGAAGGTTGGAGTCTTTTGGTGGTGATCCCAACTATATGGGTGGACCCACAAGTCAAATTATCTTTAATGTCATCTATTTTCTCTTTCAAATTAAGTAGAATAGAAATTTTCAATTATAGAAATTTTTTTTTATCTCCATTAGGATTTAGTTCCCTTTTAACAATTAAAGTTTGAGATTTAGTAGCAAATATGTTCGTACTTCTATATAGGGGTGTAAACAGACACTTAGAATTGTTTTTGTCGTTGAAATAAAATCTATTTTTTGTCATTTCTGCAGAAGTCTTCTAGCTGGTTTCTTTCAAAATGTTGTCTGGTGCACAATGAATTCCAATTCCATGCGCCTCTGACATTGTATTCAGCCTTTTCCTTTTGAGTTAGCTGTATTCTCCATCTTGGTATGATATTATCAATTCTTTGATTGACCAGAAATGGATCTGCATCAAGAAGGGAGGGAATTGAACAAATATTCTACTACTGTAACTGCATCTCTTAGATACATTTCTTAATCTTCTTTAAATCTGCAGTTTTAAGATATATCTTGGGACCAATCTATCAGTGGAAGAGTGGGACACGCTCAGCCGCTAGAAGCCGACCCTGGATTCATCTTTTCACAGTATGTAATTAGAAAGGAAATTTTTTTTGGAGTCAAATCTCTTTTTTGATGGAAGCTGGGCTCTGGACATTGGCGAGGCTTGCTGTTTTGATATACTAATACAGGTAACAGGGAAGTAATCCAGACCCTGCCATATATGCAACAGGGAAGAAATCAAGATTCTTTGCTTCCCCTGGGTATTGGATGAAGATATGATATATGCATTCAAGATATTGATATTTGTTTTAGCTAACCACAAGTCCGTAGGTGCATCACACATCTAAAGTAGTATCTTGGTATGACTAGAGCTAATCCTGTGGTAGCCTATTGGGCTTGGCATTAGCTGTGGTCCTGTGATCATGGTCAATCTGAGTCGATCTCAATCAATCCATTCCAACCCATTTCTCATAGATTGGTCAAGAACCTGTCCCATAGGCCTGCATCAGATTTGGTATTGGAGCTTATATGATTGTAGCCATGGTTATGGTCTACCAAGTACTTTATTATATGGGAAAGGCTGAAGATAAACAAGAACCTCTATAGTCTCCATCTAAAAGACAGTACTGGTAGTTTGTTTCCATGGCTCTAAGTCATTGATGATCCTTTCTTTTATGGTAAAACATAGTTGAGATTCCATCTAAGGATCTTCTGATTGGAATAGTGAGAAAATCCGGTCGGGTCAAAAAACAGCTGGGCCTTAAACCATGGCCTGACCCAGATGCAGGTTGTATCCCTTGGCCAGAAAAACATATTTTCTTCTGTTTAGGGGGAAAAAACCAGTTTCCTCTCCAAGCAGAAAGGAGGCTTTCTCCTCTCTTTAGGTCACTAAAATGCTAAATTGGAAAAGTGATTTCTCCACTTTTTTTCTTTTCTCCTGTTTATCCAGCTTTATATGAATGAGATTCTCTTGTCTGACCTTTTCTTCACTTTTTTTTCCTTCCAAAGGAGGCTTCCCTCCCTATGTCTCTATCTCCTCAACTACAATCTCTTAAATTTTGTAATTAACAGGGGTTTAAACTTAACCAGAGGAGAAGAGGTATTGGGCTTGGTTAGACTGGGCAGAATATTGTCTGTGTCCGCCCATTTGGCTATCATTCCTAATATTCCAGGCCTTAAAGTCAGACTTGAGGCCCAGCCCATTTGCAATTTTGTAACCTTTATGCAAAATTTGTTGGGCCAGGCTCTTCAAGTATATGGGCCGAACCCTGCCCGTTAAACTATCAGGTGATTAATTTAGCACAGATCCAACCAATGAGACTATAAACATGGACCGAATCCAGCCTAATGTGGGCTTTGGCTATAATTGTGTGTGCTTGGGATGGCCTGGCATGTGAGCAGTCCTACTCCTACCCCTTTGGATCATAGGAACTGCCATTTGCATAGGACCACTTTGGATCATAGGAAATTGTCTTCAATTGACATAGGACCTATTTGAATCTTTGCAACTAACATTACAAATATGCTAATAATTCTTCCGCTTTGATAAGCTGAGGAACATGTACTTCTACAGTTATTTCATGCTTTGAGTTTTCCTTTTGATTGGTAAGATGGCTTGAACTCACAATTGCGTTGCATTAATGAGCACCTTCCAACTGTCCCATGGGCTCATGTGGCAGTCGTTTATTTTAGTTAATTCGAAAATGGGGGGAAACGAGTCCTAGATACAGGTAACTCGAGACAATGGGGAATTGACCATGGACTAAGTGATATTGACACAATAACAGTTTGAGTATTGTTTTTAGAATTCTACGATTTTATTCGGATTTTAAAGAGAATGATTCGTATTTATGCAATGAATTCTATTTACACATGAATTTTAAGACTCGATTTTTATTTTAACAATTCTTATAATGCAAGCGATTTGACAAAGAGAGAATAGCCACAACCTTGAGGTCGATATTATTTTTCTTTTTTATCCAATTAGCATTTTTTTTTTCTAAAAAGAACATTTACTTGGAACTTTTGTGGTTTTGGGAGGCTATAGAGATAATAATAATGAACAAGCATTCAACTAAAGTGGTCAACAACTCATATGAGATGTTTTTTTTTTTTTTTTTTTTTTGTATTCATTTTTTCTAATGCTTTCTATTTTTTTTTTCATTAATACTTTTTTGAAATTTAGGAAACAATATTCTAACATATAAGATTGATGATTTTATTTTATTTTTTATTTGAAGAGAAGGAAAAGGAACTATTGTAACTTAGAAAAATATTCTTTTACACCTATCCCCACTGCTCTATAAGCCGGGACCCCACTGAATTGCACGGACAAGCCTGTGACAAAGGGCATCGATTTTTTTACTATATCTTACATCCCGCAGGAGAACATCTTCTTTACAATTATTTTATTTTATTTTTTTGTTTTTCTAGTAACACTAATATCTTAAATATATTTCACTATTTACACATATTCATATGATTGTATCATAGTCAATGTATATGTGCTGCTATAATGGAAAATGGATGAATTCTTAATAACTATATATTTTATTTCTCTTTTTATGAAAATTTATTTTTATAAAAAAAATCCTACAATTCACAATTCAATTTGTTTCTTCCCTAGAATGATTTGTGATGAGAATTCAATGTTTGGATAATGGTTTTGGGTTTGATCAAACATTCTGTTAGAAAACTAGTACTAACTAGACTCAATTTTGTAGATTCTGTTTTTCAAGTCATTACTGTTAAGATTTGTATTCTCCACCACTCTATAATTATAAGATGAGGAAACTACCTGAAAAATCCCCATAGTGAGCCATGAGTAAGGAGAGGATCCAGCAAGAGTTTAGAGACGACAGGGGTCCTTTTTTGTCATTTAGCGATGTTGTCGATATCGACTATCGACAACATTTATCAGTGAGACGAATTAAGAGTTGTAAGTCAGTTGTTGCTTGAAGAGATAAAAGTTGTCGATATTCGACAAATATGCGTAAACCCTTTATACATTTTCCCGTGTCTGCATTTCTTCGTCAAACCCTTTTCATTGTTTGCAACTTGTGTTCTGAAGATTTTTCCTTCTCCTTCTACATGGAATTAGCCAAAGTGGTTGTTGGATTCCATTAAAAGGTTTGCGCTTGGTTGATGGCGATTTTCGTTTTGATCTTGATTAATGGTGATTTTCGTTTTGGAAAAGGGTTTGAAAAGGGGTTTCAACACCTTCATCTAAATCAGTTTCAAGCCATTCAACAACCCCTTCGAAAACCCTTCATTCCAAGCATCATATGCATTTCCCCTCTGCAAAGAACACCCACCCGTCTCCCAATCCGATCTCTGCCACGAAAGAAGCCCCACAAACAGACCATCTGGTTGAAGTCATTGGCTGGATTCGTGACTACCTAGATCGAAAATAGAAGCCCTCTTCAGCTCTGCAGAGATTCTCTGATGGGCATATGGTTCGGGTGCGGACCGATATTGGGTATCGTGATTTCAGCCTTGATGGGGCCTCGGTTTCGGAGGAGGAAGATATTGATGGGTTAGGTTATCCTATAGCTGCTGCTGATTTGGTCCAGCTGTAGGGATAATTCCCTGTTTCTGGTCAGCGCCCAGTTTGGCCTTTCTCATTGTAGTGGGTAGCCTCTGGTTTGATTTTTCCGTCAGCCTGCTTGGGGTAGTGGAGTTATCTACCTTCCATGTCAGTAGATTTTTGGAAGAGCTTCTCAAGTGTTCAGCTTCTAGCTCCTCTACAGCTTGTTGCAGCTTTTGGCCTGTTTGGTTTAGTGCTAGCTGAGGATTTTAGGCCCAGTTTTAGCTGGGGTAGTGGCTATGGAGCTGCTCTGCAAAGGATTGTAGGGGAGTCTTTCCAGCCCAATCATCTAAGCTTCTTGTTGTAAGCTATGGATGAGATTCTTTCTTTTGTAGCATCTGGTTTCTGTCGAGTTGTAGAGATCCTCCTCTCTCTACTCAGCTCAGTTGCCATTTCAAGTTAGTCTGGAGGCAGCCTGGGTAGATCTCTCTGCTCAGTGAGGTGTGGAGTTCTGCACTTCTGTTGGGCCATGTTTTGTCTATCTTAGGCGGTCTCATGGTTTTGTGTAGCTTGCAGTTATCTTTTGTTAGCTCCCTTCTCTGTTTTGAGCTGTTGCTAGTGGTGTCTGTCTGGTCCAGCTCTAGCTGGGGTGTCGTCTGTGGTGCTGTCTTGCATTGTTTTGTAGCGGCAGCTTTCTAGCCCTCTAGAAGATACAATTTCTCTAGTGCAGTGGTTGTGTCCCAGCTAAATGGGTTGTTCCAAGCTTGACTAAAAGAGATTGCATTCATTTCTTGGTGGAGTTGGTAATGTAAATGAGTTGTTCCAAGCTTGACCAGTGCGATGCCTTTTCACTTGTATGGCAGTTGATGTAAACGACTTGTATGGCTACTGATGTAAATGGGCTGTATGGTGATGTCAATGGGTTCCATGTATATTTGAAGCATGTAAATGAGATCCATGTAGATTTGAACACTGCAAATTGAGCTTTTTATCTATTGTGTTTTGTTACTTTTGTAAGTATTGGATGGCTGTAGAGAATGTTGTATTCAGTTATTCCATGGTGTTTGCTTTTTAGGACATTCCTAATGACCATAAGTTGGGTTTAATATGTTGGATTCACACTATAAAACCATGCAAACCAGTTGATTAGCTATCAGATAAAAGTTGTCGCTATTGACAACTTTTATTTATTCCAAAAGATGCTAACTTACAACTTTTATTTATTCCAAAAGATGCTAACTTACAACTTTTAATTCACCCCAATGATGAAACTGGTCGATATCGACAACATAAGTTGTCGCTATCGACAACTTTTATCTCTTCCAGCAGCTGCTAACTTACAACTTTTAATTCACCCCACTGATGAAACTGGTCGATATCGACAACCTAATGTCGTCGCTATCGACAACTTTTATCTCTTCCAGCAGCTGCTAACTTACAACTTTTAATTCACCCCACTGATGAAACTGGTCGATATCGACAACCTAATGTCGTCGCTATCGACAACTTTTATCCTTCAAGCAGCAGCTGACTTACAACTCTTAATTCAACTCACTGATAAATGTTGTCGATATCGACAACATCGCTAAGGGGTCGTTTGTCTTTTACGCGTGGGATATGTAAATACAATTTACACATGTAAAAGAAGAATATTCAAATTTTAAGTATGTAATGTTTACATATGTGTTTCCTTTTACAACGTTTGTCTAATAACACTATTTTCGCATCATTTACACGTGTGATTCATTTTTCTATGTTTGTTTCAATGATATGTGTATGTATAACGATTTTGTAAATGATACTTATTAATCATTAAATTATATTCTACTATAATGACATGAAAAGAAAACAAAAAATATCAAATTTATATCAAAGTTTTCATTTGCATTTTAGATCCTTAAAAAGTAACATGTTTTTCAACAAGAAATATACTTTTCAAAAATAGATATTTCTATCAATGATCACCTTTAAAAAAATACATTCCAACATGTTTGGTTAAGGAAATAAGAGTTTATAGTAGGATGGTTAAGAAAAATAGGATTATTAATAATTTTTTTATTAATTAATATTTAGTTTAATATTATCTTAATTTATTATTTGATTTGCATAAAACTTAACCCATGCATCTCACCGGTTTTATGCTAATATTAATCAATTATAGAAAGTTCTTAAAATGAGTATTTTATTGCTAAGTCCAATTATATTAAAAGTATCACAAATTTATTATGGTTAGATAAAATTGTTTTTATACATTATTTTTGAATGATACCATAATGCTATATAAAATACATTCTTCCTTTTCTCTTATATTCTTTTATACATATTTAAATATTTTTAAAGTAATACAATAATAAATAATTTTAGAAAAGTCATTGAGATATTGGAAGAAAATCTAATAGGAGAAGAGAAGATAGAGAATCAAATTCTGAAAGAATAAACCTATAAAGTAAATAGATTTTATAAAGTTTTTTTTTTTTTTGTATAGCAAGGCAAGATATATAAATAGGGAGGTTACCTTTATAAAAGGGGAAGGGGATGAGATGCAGTGAGGGTTTTCATTCATAGGTTTCATCGGTCTTGATGCATCTTTTATTATTATTTTGTAAATGCGTTGGAGGGGGGTTTCGAACCCAAAACCTCTTTGATGGAAATGCCTTTTTTATTATTATTTTTCTAACTCTTTGACGGAAACTGCCCTAAAACCAAACCGTCCGCCTCCAACGGGTATTCTTTGAAATCATATGTGCTTTGGTATTTTCTTTTCCCACCTGAATAGGTGTTCAAATCTTGGTGTGAAAATGGGCTCATTTTCACACCATTTACACATCTGATTTACACACAAGATGCGTAAATACTTGTAGACAAACATTAGTGATGCGTAAATATTACGCATATTCACCATTTACATATGTAAATGGGTGTAGACAAACGACCCCTAAACGACAAAAAAAAGACCCTTGCCGTCTCTAAACTCTTGCTGGGTCCTCTCCTTACTCATGGCTCACTATGAGGATTTTTCAGGTAGTTTCCTCTTATAAGATATATCACTAGCAACAAAGGCCCGAGCTTAGCCCAGGCCCAAAAATGAGAATAAATTTAAAATAAAATTAAAATATATATATTATTTAATAGAAATAAATAGTATCATATAGACATTGGGGTTCAACTATAGTTGCACATAACAAATCTAAAACCATACATTTTTTGGTGGGCCAGGCTGGTTGCTCACTATTGCCTTACTCATGGCTTATGTGTATGATCCAAATCATTCATTTCAGTCAATTATAAAATAAAATAAAATAAAAACCCATTCAATTCATATCAAAGTTCCCATCCTCCATATTGTACATTTGATCTAACAATGCCATCAATGATCGTGCAGAAACTAACAATGCAGAAACAAATCTAAAACCATATATTTGACATCAGTAATCAAATTAAAAGTGCACATCCTATATAGAATATCTCAATAATCAATTAAAAGTATGATTAAAAAGTAGGGCATTCGGCGACAGGTCCATGAACATGTCACTTTATTGCCTTAGGTCCACAAAAAAAAAAAAGTCATGCATCCAAAGGTCCATCTCACACTTGTTCACACCTAAAATGTCCAATTTTCCCTTTCTTTAAATCATATCCCATGATTTGTGGGATATCCCATTAATAATGGTCAACTAACATTTAATTGGCCATGATGAATGGAATCCTCAATAATGAGATTTTCAAATAAATTCTAAAAACATACAAATATATTTCAAAATAACGCAAATAAATATCGAAAAATGGAATAATTTAAAAAAAAAAAAGCAATAAATTTCAAAAGAAAGTTGATAAATTTAAAAAGATGCAAATAAGTTTCAAAATATCCAAATAAATTTCAGAAACTGCAAATAAATTTCAAAAGACTCAAATAAATCTCAAAAAATCCAAAGAAAATTCAAAAAACACAAATAAGATTCAAAAGACGTAAATAAAATTAAAAAATACAACAAATTTAAAAAAATACAAATACATTTTCCAATACTAAGATAAACAAATTTTCCAAATTTCAGAAAAATTTGTCAAAAACTCAAGTATTTTTGTCAAAATTCAGTTAAATTTATTTTAAAAAATACAAATAAATTTCAAAAGACACAAAATAAATTCAAAAACACAAATAAATCCAAGAAAATAAAAATAAATTTGCAATAAATACAGAAATACTCGTTCAAGAACTAAGTTAAAATTTTTAAAATATAGATAAATTTATCAAAAACTCAGCTGTATTTTTCAAAAATTCAAATAGATTTGCCAAAAACTCAGATAATTTTGTTCAGAACTCAGATAAATTTGTTCAGAACTGAAATAAATTCGTTACAAAACTATGATACATAGTCAAAAACTCATATAGATTTGTTCAAAACTCAGATAAATTTGATAAAAACTCAGCTAAATTTATTTCAGAACTCAGATAAATTTGTATAGAACTCAGATAAATTTAATTCAAAAAACGCAAATAAATTTGAAAAGACACAAATAAATCTCAAAAGACGCAAATAAAATTAAAAAATGCAAATAGATTTAAAAAAACGTAAATAAATTTGCTAAAAAACTCAAATAAAGTTAAAAAAAAAATAACTCTAATAAATTTGCCAGAAACACAAAAAAATATGGCAGAAGACAGATAAATTTGACAAAAACTCAGATAAATTTAACAAAAAATCAGATAATTTTGACAAAAATCAAATAAATTTGATAAAAACTCATATAAAATTGACAAAACTCATATAAATTTGACAAATTGCGTGGACTAGGTCAACCTGAACTGACCCTACCCGACCCGACCTAGACCTGGAACAAGACCCAGTGAACTGGGTCGTCTTCTTCACTGGTTCCTGGAACCAGAACTAGTGCTCTTCCGTGCAATTTCTGGGAATACAAGTTGATGAGGCTCCCAAAAGCCATGCTTTAAGCGTCAAAATCATGCTTAGTTGCATCGTCATCCTTTTCAGCGCCGTCATCCTCATCCTCCACATCTATGCCTGCTGCTGCCCTGTCTGCCGCCGCGGCTCGCGCCTCTCCCTCCACCCAACTGGATCTTCTTCTTCCTCCCAACGCCTGCAACAGGCGCTGTTTCTGGCCAGGCGGTTGTCTTCTGCGGCAACGGTGGGGCTGCGGCCGGACTGGCAAGGCGGCGACGACGGCGATCAGACAGACAAGCCACATCAGCGATCGAACGACGACAGATTCGTCGGTTTCGGGTCTCCTGCTGCAGGACTAGCGGGCGACGATGGGCGCAATAAAAACTTCTTCTCTGATGCGACGAATGGGCGCGGGGCAATCTTTTGCAATCAACCAAAGCAAATCAGACCTGGTTTCTGCAACAGTCGACTCCGATCTATAACCCACGAGCAGCGATCCTTCTTCGATCAGACAGTGGCCCACCTGATTGATCATAAAATCTTCTAATCTCATCTTCTTGGTCTGCAACAGTGCGATTCCGACGAAGTCAAGAGATTCAGACAATCTCTTCTCCTGAACCCCGATCAGTGTGGCCCAACAGAGATCGGAAAACCCAAACAAATCTAGGCTCGTTGCAGAAGAAGAGGGATAATATAAGATTTGAAATTTGAAATTTCAAAATTTTATGCCTAAAATAGTTAAAAGGGCATATCAGTCTTGAAATATGTGATCATGTGGATGTAGGGACCTATGGCAACAAACAGTCTAGCTGAGTGGACCATATGCCTTAAAAAGTTTTTCCTTGGACCGGAGGCTGAATACATTCACTTATAAGGACCTTTCGCTAATTTTGCCTAAAAAGTACTACCTGAATCTTCCCGTTTAGTCGTCCAAGATAAAGACTATGCTGTGAAGAGAGCCTATTATGGTAAGAAAATATATTAATGGGAGAGATTTTTGCACAAGAGAGTGAGGTAGGAAGGATCGAGGTTATCTATTTCTTAAAAATGAGTTTTCTTTTAGGCTCTCTTATTAAGTGGTATCTTAGATGGATAGTGGGATAGAAGAGGATTTGAATTCTCCTCACCTAAAAATGACTTTTTTTTCTATATTTTTTGAATGAGAGCTTTTGACTGCTGACGTGGCGCCCTGTACATCCTCTCTTCCTATTGTTTTAATATATATAACCGCCCAACCTTAATTATGATTGATTAAGGGTTGATTATGTATAATGGTTGACATCATGCCACCCGTTTTCATATTACCTACCATAATTAACTAACTCACATTATTTACTAAATAAGTTTATTATTACATTAACTCAAACTTGCATGGAATATAATTTGTGGTTATGCATGGTAGTGTTTTAAGTCTCTATTAGGATCACTTACCTTTATATAAGGACCCTATATTGGATTACCAATGAGTTTAACATTTTCATGTATTATCGCCGAAATTATCATTTCGATAATAATTAGCCTAAAATTATCAAAATTATCGGAGAAATGATAATTAGCCCACACACAATGTGATAATGAGTAAAATTTTAAGTAAGAACATAAAAACAGTATCAATATATATATATATATATGGATTGTGCATGTGAAATTCAAGTTGGGAAAGGATTTATATGAAAATTAGGTGTGGAGGTATAATTTTTCTCTAAAAAGTAGGTAAGAATTAGAAATAATTACAAATGTGATAATAGATTGGATAATATTAGTTGACATGAGTGACTCAGTGGCGGACCTAGGATTTTCATTCTAGGGGGGCTGCCAATGGTTGATTGAAAAAGGTCTTCAAAGTTATCTTGACAACCCGCCTAGAGAAGGAAAATGCCAATGAAAAATAACCCACCTAAGAAACATGTAATTGAGGGTCATTTAAAGCAAAGAAAACGCACAAACTAAACTTTAACATAGAGACATGAAATACATAAAAGAATAAAAAAAAATTTAAAAGATGCATTTTACAGAGGAAACCCACAAATTGAAAATCAAACTTTTCAATTTAAAATAAGAGTCTTTTCTGAACTTGATAATAGTGGAGAAGAATCTAAAATGTTATTGAGAAATGGGCTCAGGGGGAATACTGAAAAGTATTTCTGCTGCCTCTACTAAAGCCTCAAGGTTTTTGTATGAATTGCTAGCTAAAGAAATTTAATATGGTATCAAAGCCAACCGGTCGCGAGTTTGGCGCACTTTTCGCAACACTTTTTTTTTTCAGTGCCAAAGTCGTTCCTCTTGAGATTCGAATTCGCGACCGGTTAACTCTAATATCATTTTAAATTTTTTTAGATAACCATTCATACTAAAATCTCGAGGCTTTAGTAGAGAAAGCAAAAATACTTTTCAATATTCCCCTCAAGTGGAGCACACTCCTCAATAAAAGAGAATAATATGTGTAGAAAATTGTTTGAGTAGAGAATTAAGAGAGATAGAGAGAGACCAATACAGAGTTCTTTTACAATGGAAGAAGGGGGAACTAAGGGCTTTTTTAAGTGGAAGCTGGCCCAAATCAGCCTTATAGCCCTTTGGGGTTTTTTCATGTTCAGCCCCCACACCCATATATGTGAATCCGCTTATGGCCATGACAGAGAGAGAACCTATGATGCTGGGAAAGGGGGCCGATAGAGTCATCATCTTCACCTTAAAAGAAAAAGACCGTGCAAGAAAAGTTGGAAAAGAGATATTAGAAAGTGAAAGAGATATTTAGAAAGTAGTTGGAGAGAGATTAGGATTAGAATCCGAAAAAACACCATTTGTTGCATGAAACGACATATCACATATGCGATTAGGATGGAAACCAATTATTTAAGAAAAGTTTTAGTTGATATGATAAGGATAAAGATTTTGATAAGGTGGAGTTGAAGTTTCCATTTAAGGATGAAAATTTGCTGAGATGAATGGCCCAACAAAGTTTAAAAGCAAAGTGCAATGATATGTGTCACGTGTCGCTCTTCCACGAAAATGGCTGCTGTCATTATATATATAACTAGCAACAAACACGCCCCGTGTTAAACCCGGGCTAAAAATAAAAATTTAAGAATTATTTTAAAATAAAGATGCTAAAAAATTATATTAAAAATTTAATAATTATTTTAAAATATTATTAAGATAAAATAAGTCTAAAAGAGAGAAATTTTTTATCTTTGAATATTAGAATCTTTTAACATGTAATGAAAATAAATATAAAATGAAGTAAAGTTACATAACATAACAACGTCTTAAATTTAAAGGCATTGACCATTACACAAATATGAATGTGTGTCTATATAAAGGCAGCTCTCCTAAGCTAAAGTTTAGGTTAAGGTAAGCTCAAGTTTGTGGTGGTGCCCATCTGGGCGTGGTGATGGTGGGATTTCAAGGACTCCTTGGGACCCTTCTCTTTGCAAAAAAAATAGTCTCAACTGTGGTTTATACCATCTCCATCTATCTCCCAAAGTTTAATGGTCAACAATCCATTTGGATCGGTACACAGTCGATCCAACGGTCCAGTAAATCCGGATATGACCAAAAGCTAGTAGACATGTGCAATTTAGGGAGGTCGTGTGTTTGGTCCATTTGGATGGTCCAAGAGTGGGCACCACAAGCGTAAGCTTACAAAAATAAATGGAGAGGTATGGTACTTAGGCTCAAAAAATATAATGAAATATGTGATTTTTTTCTGAGATATTATTGAAAAATAGCAAATTTCACAGAAATAAATAAGTAGTTTATATTTATTATATATATATAACTTTAATAATAAAAAAAATAACTTGGTGGGGTCACATGATGTAACATCTAACGGTGGGCCTCATATCCTAATTCCTTCAAGGTGTCCAATTGGACAGTGGGACCTTGTTGATGTGTCATTCCGAGAATCCTTAGTGGGGTCACATGATATAACATCTAAATATAGGCCCATATCCAAATATCTAAAGGTGTATCCAATTGAACATTTGGACAGTAGACCCTTGTTGATGTGGTGTTCTAAGGAGCATTGGTGGGGTCACATAATGTAATATTTAAAAGTGGGCCTCTTATCCCAATTCATTAAGGTGCATCATGATGTGTTTAAAGGTGGCCTCGTCTACAACAATTATTAAAGGTAGATCTCATATCAACCCTTATACTATTTCATGTATATATAATTAGAAATAAAATGTATTCTTAATATGCATTTTAATAACAAATATAATTATTTCTAACAACTCTTTATTTCCTATAGGATTACTCAAAATGAGTCATATGTATAATATCATGTTAACCTTTATTTCCTATAGCAATAACGCCCCGTGCTTAGCCCGAGACAAAAAGTAAGATATTACATTTTAAATTTATGAGTTATCAAATTTAATTATACACACATAAGAATATATTCATGTATATTTATATAAAAACATTCAACACATCTTCAATTATATATACAAGTGGTCAAGGTACATCACAAATGAAATGAAAAACCAAATGTTGCAGGCCAATCAGCACAATAGCAGATGACATGTTTGCAATGCATAGAGTTGGAAAAATGTTGAATCAACTGGTACTCAATGGGAATGTGGCAATCTACTTTTTTGAATGATTTTTAGTATGAGAGAGTCCTCTTTAGAATCGTCACCTTTGCAATACAATGGCCAATCTGGCGATTTTTATGAGATGCAAATATTTAAGCCTTTTGTGTGGCCAAATTGTATGAATGTACAGGCATAGGGTGATGAAAAGGTTTTATTCTTAATTCAATTTGAAAATTTTAAATGAAAAAAAAAAAAACGGCCTGTCGAATTGTCCTAGCCCCCAATTTAGGAGACCAACTGGTTGGTGATGGACCGATGGTGGTCCCACAAAGGGCTGAAATAATTATCTTTTATATTATTTCATGAGATATATAGTACTAAGGAAAGAGACATTGATGAAAATACCGATAATATAATAAAAGTGAGATAGTTGAAATAGATACTTGCCTTTTGAGTGCTTTATAATCGACTCCAATATAGTCGGGACAAGACTTTTTAGTAGGTTTTAAAGGAAAATGGCCATGGAGTGTTAGTCGATCAGTCTGAGTACATACAGATTTAGTTCAGTATTTTAAAGCCTAGTTGTACAAATAAAACAGTATACTACCAACAGAATATAAATCCTGAAATGTAAATCCACTTACAGTATAAAGGCAGAAAAACAGAGAACAGTTGTTGAGACTGTGTAATCCGGAAATATGCAGAAGTGAGGTGATCAATGCTAGTGTTTGACACTATATCCTTATGATAAATTTTACCCCCGCAGTGGTGCTTACGAACCTCTATAGCGTTTGTCTCTCAGAATACAATGACCGCAGTAGCAGCACTACAGACTGTGTGAACAGCGAACTCTAGACTCCGACCGATGACCCAAATGCAATTCTGTTGCAGGGAATGAATGACCAAAAAATATATGACAAGAATTTTAGTTTGTGGACGGACAAACGTCACACAGCTTTTCCAAAACTATAAATGGGTAGTGAGCCCAGTCAAGCCTGACGCCCGACTTGTGCATGAAGCCCAAGCCCGGGCCCTGCCCGATTTGGGGTGGGCGCGTGTGTGGTGGTGAGCCCACCTTTGTCTCTGTCCTCCCTCCTCAACAAAAGTGGGATGCCAATGCACACATATTTATATTTCAATAATCTTTAGCTCCCAAGCAATGTGGGATGCAAGTTTACCACTTCTTTATGTTTCTATGTATTATCATGTTCAAGTATTGGTGTTAGGAGGTCAACCCAATACATGCTATTAATCTATTTATGGAGTAGATCATATTCCCATGTAATCTCACCTAAAAAGATAAGTGGGCCCACTTTTATTTTGGGTCAAACTTGACCAAAAACCATCTATGCTCTATCCAGTTTCCAACAAGAGTGGGATCCAGTTGGGTCAGGTGAGGTTAAGAAACATTACCCAGATCTGCATTGACCCCTTGGGCATCTTTGGTCAGGACAAGTAGATAAGAGACTGGATATGAAAGCCTACGCACCATAGTCTCTATCTTGGACAGTGGGGACCCATGTCTTTGGATAGAGAGGGTCCATTACAGATGACCCAAACAATGTAGCATGAGCAAATGTTTCAAAAATTGGTCGGAGTTCAAGTGGAAAAGATACCTTCACCAATCACCATTCTAGTCAGACTCAAAGCCGGAAAGAGCACCTTCCTTTCCACTGAAAGGACAGGAGGAAAACAAAAAAGTTGGGCCCATCACTTGTTGTACAATGATTTTTGACATCACTGTTGAACTGGGTTAAACCAGATGATTGAAGTGGTTCCGATCGAGTTATTCGCTCCGCTGATTAAATCAATTTTTTTTTTTAGAATGTGTTTGTGCAGCTGTCATAAAAGAATAAATCTTGCAGCTTTTAAAATCTAACTTTTGAGGGTGGAAATAGATTTCCTCGAATGCACGGAAAACAGGTGCCTTTTCCTAAAAGCAGTTGTGCTAAATGCTGCAATCATGGTTTAAAATCGCCGTACCTAATGGCCTAAAAAATCGATACCGCATCGGTATTGGTTGTAGTTCGCGATCCGTCGAGGTCGTTGTGACGTGAGTTTTTTTATCGTAAAAAAAACATTCAAAGAAATTAAGAATATTGAAAGATTGTTGAAAACAATGTCTTTTTTTCATTAGTATACAATTTAAAACAAAATATCGGTCCCTCTAACTCTTAACATCTTGTATCGTTGTTTAATTTTTAACAGTTAATTATATTAAGTTTAGTGTGTAATCTTTGGCCCCATCCTTATAGTTTATAAATCAAGTAACGTAAGCAAATCTATCATTCAAACCACTCAAAATAACTACCAATTTGACAAGACCAATATGACTTAGCCCATTGTTGGATTGACCACTCTAAAAATCTTAACTTCTCTTGAAATTTTATTCATATATATTTTTATTGATTAATCAAATAGCATACCTAATCTTAATTTGACTAAAATTTGTTGAGCCCAACTCCTCTTTCATTAAAATTTATTAGGGGCCCATTCAAGAAGAAGAAGAGTCCAAGTAGAATCTATTATCTCATCAGGGTCTAATTGACAATGGGCCCATCTCTTACTACGGTCAAATTAAGTTAGGGCCCATCTAATAAGGGGTTATTTATTTTTAGTGGTTTAGTTTTTTAATAAGTGGGCCTTGATATAAATCTTTAAGAAGTTGCATTGATCAAGGTCCAAATATAAGATGGTCCGGATGAAAATAAAAGATCTGGGAAGACAAAAAAAGGAAATTTAGGTCTTGCTATTTCGCCCCTGAGGAAGAAGGAGAGGACAAATAGGAAACTTAGGGAAAGCTAAACTGATTTCACCAATATCCACGTGTGATGTTTTGATACAACATGGATATGCAAGGACACACCATGCAAATGGGAGGAACATAAATTTTAGACGTAGAAGGTCAAGTGTTGAATATGATGATGAGATACGTTGCCCAATTTGAAACATAAGGATCATTGATATCTAAGAACGGTTTTTTATCCTAGTGGTAAGGAGGGTCAGTCCTTACCTAGCTGTCTCGGGTTCGAATAAGGGTACGTCACCTCTTCTCGCTTGTGTCGGCTCCTTTCCCACTTGTGTGAGCTTTTTTCTTGCTTGTACGGGCCTCTTTCTCATTTGAGTGGGATATCTTTCCGTGTGTATGCGGACTCCCTCATGGGGCTGGATACAAAAAAAAATAAAATAAAGAAAAGAAAAATCATTGATATCCACATATACTGGTCCATGTGGGCTTTATGACTGATACATGTGTAATAGAGCTGCAACCATGAGTTGACATCAAATCATATTATGCTTTTGATATTTAAAGTTATATTTACACATGATCAATCTAATAATAGGCTCAATTTTAATCTAGGTGAAACCTAGAGACGACAATGTGTCGGAACGGGTTTGAGTTTAAGTCATCTCAAACCTGACCCGAATGGGACTCTCTGCACCAGACTTGACATGCTCGTTGACAAGTTTAGGTTGCGTTTGGTTCGCTGTAATGAAGGTCGGAATGGAATGGTCATTCCAATGGAATGGTCATTACAGTGTTTGGTTCGAAAAAAGTGGCTTAATGACCATTACCTCCGGAATCCATTCCATTATGTAGAGGAATGGCCATTCCATCCGGGATGGGAAGGAATGGCCATTCCATTCCTTTCTACTTTTTTTTAGACCAAAATACCATTTTTCACATCTATACATTACTATTATAATAAGAAAAAGTCTACTTGGACCGATGTCAGGCCACTTTTCAGGCCTGGCATCGGTCCATGTAGCAGGGCTCTTATAATAATAAGATTATAAAAGAAAAGAACTTGTGTGAGCTCTACCTATATAATAATAATATAATATATACATTATTATTATAATTATTATTATTATAAGATTATAAAAGAGAAGAACTTGTGTGGGCCCCACCTATATAATAATAATATAATCTATACATTATTATTATTATAGTAATAATAAGATTATAAAATAGAAGAACTTGTGTGGGCCCCACCTATATAAAAATAATAATATAATATATACATTATTATTATTATAAGATTATAAAATAGAAGAACTTGTGTGGGCCCCACCTATATAATAATAATATAATATATATATATTATTATTATTATAAGATCATAAAAGAGAAGAATATGTGTGGGCCCCACCTATATAATAATAATATAATCTATACTTTATTATTATTATAAGATTATAAATTAGAAGAACTTGTGTAGGCCCTACCTTTATAATAATATAATATAATATATATATTATTATTATAAGATTACAAAATAGAAGAACTTGAGTGGGCCCCACTTGTATAATAATAATATAATATATATATTATTATTATTGTTATAAGATTATAAAATAGAAGAATTTATGTGGGCCCCACCTATATAATAATAATATATACATTATTATTATTATATTATAAAATAGAAGAACTTGTGTGGGCCCCACCTATATAATAATAATATAATCTATATTATTATTATTATAAGATTATAAAATAGTAGAGCTTGTGTGGGCCTCACCTATATAATAATAATATAATTTATATATTATTATTATTATTATAAGATTATAAAATAGAAGAGCTTGTGTGGGGCCCCACTTATATAATAATAATAATATAATCTATATTATTATTATTATTATTATTATAAGATTATAAAATAGAAGAGCTTGTGTGGCCACACCTATATAATAATAATATAATTTATACATTATTATTATTATTATAAGATTATAAAATAGAAGAGCTTGTGTGGGCCCCACCTATTTAATAATAATATAATTTATACATTGACTGAGCCAAAAATAAAAATCTAACCAGGGTATTTTGGTCAGTCAGGATATTTTGGTCAGTCTTATGTTAATTTTATTCCATTGTAGGACTCATTCTAGCGTACCAAACGCAGGAATAGGAATCAACTAGCGTACCAAACACTGGAATGAAAATGTCTATTCCTGCCTCATTCCATTCCAGACTCATTCTGGTCTCTATTTCATTCCCACTTACAAAGTTTATATATGGTGCTAAACCCGCCCCATCACTAATATGAGTAAGGTCAGGTTTCCTATGCATGATTATTTTCTATCTAATATTTATAATAAAAAAAATTCATTTGATGGACGGAAACTTAGTTCAATACAATTCAAGTTAAAATCTAAAAACTCGCACTCACCCTAAACTCCACCAAATTAAATCAATTCCGTTTTAAACCCGACCCATTGCTATCCCCACTGAAATTTATCCCTTATCAAAATGCATAAAATATTAGGCGGACTCTGCCATGAGATCTGGTCTTCTTCTGAGTTTTGATCGTGCTCTTTTGGGAATCTGTTTCTTTGTCATCGAGCGGTCAGGAACTCCGGATCAAGGACTTGTAGATTCCACATACAAACAACAAATCTACATCACCAACGTCCAATTTCAGATATCAGCATTACCATCTGACAATTTGAATTGTTGGTATGCCTGCGGCCTCTTTTGTTCTTTCTCTGCACTCATGCATTCCAAAGAAGGCAGTCTTCAGTGACGTCCACTTTCACTCTCTATTCATGTCCCACACAAGGATCGATTCAATCGCTTGACACACCTGCTTATAATTAGGATCTAACACACACCTACTTATAATTAGAATCTACCTCAATTTGGTAGTGATCTACCTATCCTCCACCCTTGAATTTGAGTGCATGAACTCTATTCCTACACATATTTGAAGGGGCGGACCCAAGTGCATTCATGTGGGAGCGGTTGCAACTTGCAACCGTTCGACCTCGGTCTTGACTCAGTTGATTCCTTGACAAATTGTATGCACTCTGCATTTTTGATAGATAGATTTGATTTTAACCAACTAATATTGTTTACTTGTAAGCAATTAATGCTTGAGGTTTAGTATTAGCAATTTAAAAATAATGATTGAAATGTAATTGAAAATCTTGTAGTTCCAATAATTGGACCTTTTTAAATCGCTTAAAAAGAGCATAGCGCACATAGGAAGAAGAGTCCACACATATGGAGAGAGACAGAATATGTAGGGACGAAACCCTTCATAGCTAGGTAAGTGTTGGGATTGTAATATTTTTCTTTCAAATATAAAAGCATTAGTTTGAATGGATTATTATTAATACATGTAAATAAAAGTATATTTAAATCTTATAAGGACAATTTTTTCCATCACACATACACACTGCGCATTTTTTATCAATGCCATTCACCGTGGTAAATCCGAAGAGATTCTGGCGGACCCAACCATCCATATAATCACACTTCCACATGAGAAGATTTTCTTTCAAACTATTTAAAAAAAAAAAACCATAACTCTTGAAAAAAAAAACTTCTTTTAAAAGCTGGTCCAGTGGAGATGAGTCAAGAGTTGCCCTACCTTATTCTTGATATCTAAGATGGTCAAGCATCCAGGTGGGTCCCAACACCAACATGAGGTGGGTTTTTCATTTGTTTTCTAGTGGATCTCCTCGTCATTTCTACAGGACCACAACTAACCCTAGCTCACTAACCTTTCAACCGTACATCAGATGGTTCAAACCCCTGTGGCCCCCACCATCAAACTATATAGAGAGAAAATGGCCAGGGCCGCACTCAACACAACAATGAAAAAATATCCTCTTGCTCCTGACCTTTCTCTTTCCCTTCTCTCTCTCTTATAAACGCGACTAGCCATAGACAAATCCAAAAAAGCGTGCGGAACGGGGAGCGAGAGGGACTACCGAGAACTCCTGCTCTCTTCCTCTCTCTCACTCTCTCTCTCTGCAAACTACATAAAAAGAAAAAAGGACGCCCCCTCGGTACCCAAAATCTCCGTCGTATCGGGCGCCGAAACTGCTATCCACTTCCCCGACACAATCGGGTTTCGGGAAAAACCCTAAACCCTAAACCCCTCCTCCTTTCCATGCCCTTTATAAACCCTGCATCTCCTTCCAAGTTCCAAACTTCGCCGGGAAACTACCTTCTCTGCCACCTCTTCATCCTTTCTCCGGCATGGCGAACCCGCCGGAAGGGTTATCCGACGACTTCCTCGAGCAGATTCTCTCCATGCCCTCCTACCCGGGGACTGACGGGAATTTGGCGGGAACAGCGATGGGGCTGCAGCTCGGCTCTGGAGACGGCTCCGGCCAGGTTGGTTATCAGGGGACGGTTTTCCCTCTCGGACTGAGCTTGGAGCAGGGGAAGAGCGGTTTCTCGAAACCGGAGGATGCCTCCGGGAGCGGTAAGCGGTTTCGAGAGGAGGCCGAGGGGAAAGCTTCAGGAAAGATGGTCTGTGGAGTCTGATTCTTGCTTGACGGTTCTGCCCCTGGTCTTTCTGTGAATTTACTACGTTCATACCCCATCCCACGGGGGGCAAGATTGTCATTTTTGTACTATGGCAATTACAAACGAGTCCTCCATTCCATTCGTGGGTGTTTTGAAGGGGAACGGGGGCGTGTGTAAATCTTGGGAAAGATGAGGGGTATTTTCGTCCGACTATCACTTATTTCTCTCTCTAACTCCTATCCAGCAGGAAAGAGACTCCGTGCATTTGGCGAGTTTGTTTCCGCCGTTTGGGCAAGTGCAGACTCACTCCGTTCGACCGAATCCTCCACAGCCACAGGTCCGTGTAAATATAATTGGAAAAATCGCCGATTTTTTCGTTTTCCGCGGCATTTTTTGTGTAATTGACAAAAATGCCCCCCGCTCTCGTCTCTTTCAGAGACGTGGAGGGCATTTATGTTATTTTTTGTGAAATCGGGGGTTTTTGTTTTATCGATGACGGGGATGGGACGTTTCTGACATCCACGTCAGTGTGGTGTTGGGGCCCGCGTCGCACGCGTGGCAATATCTCCGTACACGTGTGCTTTGTGCACGTGCGTGACTTGTTTGGGCTTTTGAATATGGCAGGGGTAAAATCAGTAATTTTGTTTCAGCCGTTGGAAATTCAAATCAATGGTTTTTTTTTTTTTAGTTTATTAACTGAAATTGTGATTAAACTGCAATAAGATTTGTGTCTCTGACAATTGAATTGATGTGTGTTTTTTTTTTTTTTTTTTTAATTTTGAATGGGTCAAATTGAATTGAATTGATTATAACTGCAAGAAATAAATAAATAAATTGGGTGTTGTTTCTTGTAAGAAAACTGAATTGATTAAACTGGAAAAGTTGCAGGCTTTCCACAGCCAAGGGACTCAGGGGACTGTTGCAGTGGCCCCACACCCACCTGCCATCCGTCCGAGAGTGCGGGCAAGAAGGGGACAAGCCACTGATCCTCACAGCATTGCCGAGAGGGTATGGAAACTGGACTTAATGTTTCTTTTTTTTTTTTTTTTTATAGTTTGTTTGTGTGTGAATTGTACATTCACTGTGGAATACCATTGGTGGTATTGCTACATATAAGCACCCATGAATATTATTACATCAGATACAGACCCACCTCTTATGGGTCCAATCTGAGTGCATGATAAACAAGTGTCCAAGCATATGGATAAATAGATTAGGATGTGGATTAGAGGTGGGTACAATATCAGTCTGGTTAGAATTCTAACCATTTAGTTTAGGTCCTCAAAGTTTTATAGCTAATGGGGAATAGTGAAAATTTCTTTCTTTTGCTATAACTGATTGGTGTCAAAGGAGGACCAGTTCCACCAATTCAAGGGGATTGGCATTTGTGAAGAGATTGAATTGACCATAGGGGTCCAGTGAGTTGTGGGGGACTTGCATTAGTTTCACCACACTTGGATATTTAAAAAAATAATAAGTAAACAAGTAAATCAGTAAACTCTGACTCTGTGTAATACTACATTGGTAAAAAGGACCTATTTTGATGATTTTACATGTTTCTGTCTTAACCCATGTTCTAACATTTTTTTTGCATTTTGTTCCGTGGACACAGCTACGTAGAGAAAGAATAGCAGAAAGGATGAAGGCTTTGCAGGAACTGGTTCCAAATTCTAACAAGGTGATTGATGTAGACATTTGTCTACTCTATCTTCTTCTTCTTTGGTTGCATTTGTTTTATGATGTCAAGAAAGTTGCCTGAGATTAATATCAATTATCCATGGTGAGGGAGTTCTGCATTTGAAGTGGCAAAAATTCTGTTCTTTTCATGGAAATTTGGGACAGTTTTTTTTTTTTTTTTCCCTCACTCAAAAATTCTGTTTTACATGTTCTTTGGTTGCATTTATTTTATGATGTCAATAAAGCTAGTAGTTGCTCCTGTCCTCATTATGGCTGGGGGGCATTTCTTGAACTCTGTGAAACTGCAAAACAAGGGGCATGTTAAGACTTAAGAGTACCTTGCAACCATGTTGATGTTGCTGAATATTGGAATCTTTCCACACAACCCGTTTTCTAGTGCTTTTAGATGTGAGCGTGAGGAGACTCCTATCTGTTTCTTCTAATGAAGATAGTAGTACCAAATGGCCTTCTTTATCTTGTGCTGGTTTTTTTTTTAAACAGTTTCAAAGTTACCATGGTCTAACAAATTATTCTTTGTCTTCCACTATCCCAAGTGGTAGACAATTATGCACTAGTCAAATGTCATTGAATTTCTGTCTTTATAGACTGATTGTAGATGGGCACATTTTTAGTAAGGGGCATTTGGCGACGGGTCCCTGAACATTTGATTTTATTGCCTTAGATCCACACTCTCTTTTCATAGTGTGGTAGATCCTTTTTCCAAATTTGAAGATCTAAAATGTCCAAGTTGCCCTTTGTTTAAAAGCTCTTATCTATTTAAAGATAAATCATATCCCATGATTAGTGGGATATGCCATTAATAATGGCCAGCTACTATTTAATTAGCCACGATTAACGAAAATCCCATTAATGATATTTTGAAATAAATTAAAAAAAACGCAAATAAATTTCAAAATAACGCAACTAAATTTCAAAAAACGCAAATAAATCTCAAAAGAACGTAAATAAATTTAAAAAGAAGAAAATAAATTTCAAACAATTCAAATAAATTTCAAAAGACGCAAATAAATTTCAAAATACACAAATAAAATTAAAAAACACAAATAGATTTTATAAAACGCAAAGAAATTTGCCAAACAACTCCGAAAGATTTGTTCAAACACTCAATTAAAAATTTCAAAACGGAGATAAATTTGTTAGAAACTCAGATAAATTTTTCAGAAACTCAGATAAAGATAAATTTGCCAAAAACTCATATAAATTTTTCAGAAACTCAAATAAAGATAAATTTGCCAGAAACTCAGTTAAATTCAAATAAATTTAAAATGACGCAAATAAATTTTAAAATACACAAATAAAATTAAAAAACACAAATAGATTTCATAAAACGCAAAGAAATTTGCCAAACAACTCAGAAAGATTTGTTCAAACACTCAATTAAAAATTTCAAAATAGAGATAAATTTGTTAGAAACTCAGATAAAATTTTCAAAAACTTAGATAAAGATAAATTTGCCAGAAACTCTGATAAATTTGCCAAAAACTTTAAAAAAATTGCCATGAACTAAGATAGATTTGTCAAAACATCAAATAAATTATCTAAAAACTTAGATAAATTTGCCAAAAACTCAAATAGATTTTCAAAAAAATCATGATAAATTTGATAAAAACTGATAAAAACTCAGATAGATTTATCAAAAACTCAGATAAATTTTCAAAAAAACTCAAATAGATTTCGAAAAAAAAAACTAAGATAAATTTGACAAAAAACTCAGATAATTTCCAAAGAAACTCAGATAAATTTGACAAAACTCAAATAAATTTAATTGAAAGTAACCCGAAAATGGGTTCTCTTCTTCAACTGGGTTCTGTAATAGAACCGAATAACAGCAGTTCTGCTGCTTTCTCCTTAGGCAACGACATGGCGTGGCAGCACAGGTGACAATCCTCCTTCGACGACACGCGGCGGTAGCGGCGTCTCCGATGTTGATGGTGAAGTAGCAACGGCTATGGCTGATTTCTGATCAGCCAAGAACCTAGGAGCAAACAAATGGCAAATCCGATTTACAACTAGAATAAACTTTCCAAATTTCTGGCACTAAAGGACAAAACAATTTGTCTTTCCTTTGTACTGACAAAAGCCAAAACGAAAAACTTGGTGGTTTTTCTCTATAACGTGCAACAAGCTTCCTTTTTCAAATTTAATTCTGACTTCTTCAATGAAACACAAGCAGTGCCCTAGATTCCGCAAATCAAAGTGCGACCCACCTCGAGATTCTATTACACTCTGCAAATCGAGACTATGCAAGATCCGATCTACACCAAATAGAGAACTAGGCGCGGCGAGAAACTCAGATCTCCTTCGTTTCAAGTTCTGTAACAAAACTTGGATGCAACGCTAAGAAATATTTGCTTCTGGCTTTCTCCTTCCTCAAGTCCGGCGATGACGCACGTTCCGGCAGTGTGGATAGGTTCTTCAAGCTTTTTCTCTGATTTCTCAACAGAGAAACGATAAATCTTTCTCATCTTCCTCGATTCCGGCGTAACAGCGAGGGCAGCACTGGGCAAATCCAGACGCGGGTTCTCTGTTTCTGTTGACTTCCTCGGCAAGGAGTCCGAAATCCCTCTGGGTTCTCTACTCACAATTCCAAAACACAGATCAGTGATCTTCTCCGATCAACAATCGTGGCCCACCTTAAAAATGAGGGAGAATGGAAGATTTGAAATTTTGAAATTCAAATTTTTATGCCTAAAAAGTTAAAAGGGCAAATCAGTCATAAAAATATCTGATGTGGCGTATGTAGGGACCTATCGTCAAACTATGTACAGCTGTATGGACCATAGGCCTTAGAAGAAACGTTGTTGGACTGTAGGCTTTACAAGACCAATACGAGGGACTTCTTGCTAATTTACCCTTTTAGTAAATGAGGTAAGCACCCTTTTCTTTCTTTTACCTTCTTTATCGGAGATTTCAAGGTAGTGGCTTTTGCTAATTCTGTTAAGACTTGAGACGCTGGAGGACCCTTCGCTGATTGCTATTGTGGGCAAACCTGTCTTATTTATAAAGTATTGTCTCATGGGGTGGATAGTGTTCGGTTAAAGTGCTGTGTAAGGAGATCACTTAAATTAAAAACAGTCATGTGAGAAAGTTTGGATCCCTTGACCATGAGTGCTGGGAGATGTGTCAGTGTGCTATTCTGCAGGTAGGAATTGCCAAGACCTTCTTTTTAAGCTGTGAAGATTCTGCTATTAAGAAATGCATGGGTTTCAATGGCCTATGTTGTTGCATTGATGCTGAAGGCATTATGGTTGAAAATAATATATGTTGGGATCCCAAAGCTGGGTGTGGCTTACATGTATCTAAGGCCATGTTTGTTTTGCAAGTGGTAAAGTAAAATCTTGTAATAAAGTAATCCCAGCTGCGAACATTTGATACCATGTTTGGTTGGTCAAAACAAGTGGGAAAGTAAAATTTCAGCCACCAAAAAAGTTACTTTTACTCTTCTAGAGCTCAAAAAACTTTGCCTCCTAACAGACAAATAAAGTGGTTACTTTACCACTTGTTGACTTTTCATATCAGTTTTCCTTACTTTACCTCATGAAAACAAATGCATCTTATCTTTACCACGAAGTATTTTTCACCTTAACAAACCCTTACCTTTCCCATTAATTTGATATTTACTTTATCAGTGCAAATAAGAGCTTAGATGGAAGAGAGAGCTACAACATTCCCTTCTTACAACAGGAATTAGCAAAAACTCTATTAAAAACATAGAGGACAAAAAAGGAAACAAAGGGATCAAAGTAAATCTCAAGATGTACAAATATTGATACCCTTCTTGTAGTTTTCTTTGTTGGCTTTGGGTTGTCATGGTTGTTTCTAGCTGAGAAGCCTTTATGTGTTTTTTTTTTTTTTCAAATTTAAAACTCATAACTGAGAATTAAGTTGTAGTGAGAATGCTGCGCTTGCTCTTTCATTACCCTATTGTTTATCCAGCATTCAGATCATATCATTGAGTAGTAGGAAGATGTAAGTTGTGAAGAAAAGTAGTCAGCCATGCCCTGTTGTCCTCCAACTAATCCAAGAGAAGACTCATGGTATATAACATATTAACATGTTTCTAGTCAATTAGGGGAAGCTGCACTTTCATGAAGGATTAGATCTGTTTTCTCTTACTAACTTCTTTTTGCCTAGGGATGCTATTGAATCATGCACCCTGGGAAGAGAAGGAAAGAGCAAACAAAGTACAACCTATTTCACACCATGGGTAAAAAACCTTGCAGCAATTTCACATCATGAGGCATCAGCATTGGCTCTCAGGACCCACCAGTTTATGGTTCAGTCCTGCATGAATCACACCATAATGAAATAGAACTGTGATTTTTTCCAACTTTTGTATTTCATTACTATATGACAGGTTATTTGTTACTTTATATTTTGACAAATTTAAAGTGATTTCATTGTTTTATACTAAGTTTGTTGGGATTGCTCCTGTTCCTGGGCCACCTGATATTGATAGGAAATACATTGTTTAGTCCTCTTTCCATTATTTCTATTAATATCTTGCATTTACTTGTGCAGACAGATAGAGCAGCTATGCTAGATGAAATTGTAGAGTATGTGAGGTTCCTAAGGCTCCAAGTCAAGGTAAATTACTATTGTGACTCTTTACTTCAAATACAAACGAACATCAATCCACTGGTAGCCCAGTGGTGGGGCATCTCCCCATCCATAGATACAACCAGGGTTTGATTCTTGACTCTGTTGCATAGGGACTTGGGGGTAGCATAAGTGTGTCGGTACATGTACCAGAGGAGAATATAAAAAAAGAAAGAAAAGGAAAACAAACATTTTAAATTTCCATTGTTTTAGGAAACGAAAGTTCAATCTCAAACTTTATGACAATATCAGGCCAAATCATTTTTGTAAATTGGTATTTTTTTTTTTAAATGGTGACTGAATTAATTGGTCGATGGTCAGAACTCATCCTAGTATGAATTCATCTGTTCTGATCATATCATTAGCTATTTGGGTGGAGCTGAACTTCTCTCAAATGGAATTTATTTACTCACCTGCACTTGGCGCGGCGGCAAAAGACATTAGAGTCCTTTCTTTGGGAGGGCAGGAGTGCCAGTCTAGTACATGTGGTAGGTCAACCAGTGCGCTTTCCATGAAATAGAATACTGCTGCCACTAGGGCAGTTACCAGTAAATGGAAGTATTTGCAGAAATTCAATCTATTCCCTTGGAATTATTTTTATGATTACTCATTTATGCTTGTCTACCTTCATGCAACTTCTGTTAACGCAAGTATAACAGAAAATAAACAACTCCTGCCAATTCATATCAACCTGTACCAAACACATACCAACCTTACACCTACTTCCATACAAATCCCCTTCTGACCTGTCATTTGGGCTATTGCTCTCTGCTTGGGCGTCCCTCACAGTTCTAGGAACAAAAACACATGGCTATCAAATTCTGTGTAGTGTAAGACCTATCTGGCTCCACCCGATGAATATCTGTTTCTGATCACAGTACCCTTCAAGCCTATTCCAAGCTGATATGTTGATTTTCTCACAAGGAGTTATCCATATTAAGGAAGCAATGGTATGATCATTTCGAGTAGTTTGCAGAAATTAAGAGTTACTCAAGCACCATGACCGAGTATTATTGGAGTTCTGGACCCTCTTTGGCTTGAGTTTGAATCTCCAGCCTCCTAAAATGAAAATGGAGCTTTGAGTTATGAACTTGGCTTGTCGCCGTGTATTTTTTTATTTATTGGATCCACCATCCTGACTTCTTATTTTTCCTCATGTCGTCTTGTTCATTTTGTAAATTATCAGGTCTTGAGCATGAGCAGACTGGGCGGTGCTGGTGCAGTGGCACAGCTAGTAGCAGACATACCACTGCCATCTGTTGAGGTAATTATAGTCATCCATCTTAATCGTGTGCGCACTAAGTTGTGCTTAATCTTGCTTTTATCTATGTCGATGATTGATTTTGTGTGTTATTTGTAATGGATCAGGGGGAGGCCAGTGACAGTGGAAGCAACCAGCGGACATGGGAGAAGTGGTCAACAGATGGTACTGAACGCGAAGTAGCAAAGCTAATGGAAGAAGACGTCGGAGCGGCCATGCAGTTCCTGCAGTCAAAGGCCCTCTGCATCATGCCCATCTCACTGGCTGCTGCCATCTACCACACCCACCAACCCGATACTCCCACGCCGGTCAAGCCTGAGCCAAATGCCCCATCATAGGCTGGCAAGTGGAGATGCGTTTGCACGTGCCCATCGACAACTCCTATGCGGTTGGGGAGGGGGGGGCCACGCTCCGATCCCTCCCCTCTAAGTTCCTCCTCCAATCTGGTTTCTAACCCTTCCCCGCCTTTCTCCATTGCAATCAAAGTCAGACACCATATTTCGCTTTCACTTCGCTTTTCTTTCCTTTTGTTCTCTCTTTTGTCAAACATGGTGTAATATCATGCCTAGAAAAAAAAAATTACAGATATTCCTCATATCCTCCAGTGCTTGAGTGAATGGGAGTATTGGAAAAGCTCTTTGTCTGCTCTTTTTCCCTTGTAGTTTCTTGTTTTTTATTTTGTTCTGGGTGGAGGTGGTGGTGGATTAGCAAAACGCTTTTAGTTTTTGAGTGTTGGTGGACTTTTTTCAGTTAGTGGGGGGAATGGTGGGTCCCTCTAAAAGAGATGGATGACTATGAATACATACAATTATACCAAGTTACATATATTCACAAGAGAAATGGAAAGCAAAGTTGAAATGGATTAAATGGTTGGTCAGCCTCTTCTTTATATTTTATCGACTTTTTTGGAGGGAAAGTGATGTTGTGTAAAGAGAGAGTGATTGTGCACTGGTTCTATTGTTAGTGGGGCGCGATTTAAAAGGCTGTTTTTAATTTCAAAATCCTTTTGAATCATTGAAGGGTGTGAATCATTGGAGAGAGAGAGGGGTGGTTGGGTGGGTGGTTGTACTTGCTGTCAGTCTCACAGCTGCTGTGGAGTGTGGATGGTTTCACAGTTCACACTGGCAGTGGTCTGAATTCTGAAATCACTGAACATAATAGTCTTGTCTGGGTCCTCTTTTGTTTGTTGCAAATAGTTATTCATACGGTAAATGAGTAACATGACATGTTTGGTGGGTTTGAGCAGTTAGAAGCATGCAGCACCATTGATTAGCACATTTACCAATATCTGTTTCATTGGATATTTTGAAGATGTAGCCTGTTACTTTCCTTTACCATAGAATTCTATGAGTGCTCCGTTGTACTTGAATATTCGGAAATTTCACAAAGAAAAACTTCAAAATCTGGTTAAAAAAGAATAGGGGTTTTTATCAAATAATTAGATTTAAAGTGTAATTAATTGATTTTACGAAAAAGAATAATAAAATCACCATTTAGTTGTTAGTATTTTTTTTTTATGAAATTACCCTAGTTGGCAATATCGTCAACTTTCTGTATCTAAACCTACAATTTTTCTTCTTCTTCGTGAAACACTAGTCTACCCTGCACATGCCATAATCAGTCTCCTAACTCTCTTCAAAGCTCCAAGCTCCGTTCTAAACTTCCAATTAAATAGAACCCCAAAAAAACTTCGTGAAATATTAGTCTACCATGTGCATGCCATAATCAGTCCCCTAACTCTCTTCAAAGCTCCAAGCTCCGTTCTAAACTTCCAATTAAATAGAACCCCATAAAAACCAAACATGTTCGCCATAGAGGTGTACAAAATTACCGGTGACCCGACCCGACCCGACCAGTAGGTCAATGGGTGGGTCATGTTAGTCGATTTCCGGTGCTCGACCCGACTCGTGACCGTCAGTACCGGGTCACGGGTCTAACGGGTCGGGTCACCGGGTGACCCGTGAACCCGGTAATTAAAAAAAAATGTAATTACTTTTTAATACTAAAAAGTAACTCAAATAAAAACCCTAAAGGCGTGTATTCATGTATTATGAAGTCATTAATTCAAATAGTTCAAATCACTATAGCCTTAATGAAGCAAACACTTTGCTGAGAAAGAAATTGGGGAAGAAATTACACATTGAAAGAAATAAGTCTTTTCATGTGATTATTATGTTCTATAAGTAAAGTTTCAATTCTTTCTCCATGTGGCCTTTACTAATGTCTAATGCAGCTAAGTGCGTGATGGGCTTAAATAGCTACAAAATAACAAAAGAAAGGTTTATCCATGATTGCACAATTGGATGAAGCCCAGGGAAGGTCTGTTGGAACTAGCTGTCCATGGTCAACCTGCCCATTGAGTACAAGTAAATCTACTTTTTACTATTTCAAGATCTACATTCCTTAGTTTATCAAATTTTCAAGAAGATAAACAATGTTAGTTTAAAAAGTTTTAAAATGATTTTCCTGAGGGCCAGCCATGGCCCATGGTGCATGAAATCCATTTTGAACAAATGTCCCCATTTCCTGACCATTAGCATTAATCTTGGCCAATCGGTGGACTAATGAAACCCCTAAATAATCTTTTTTTACCGCAGCATCATCACATCAATAAATTGTTGGCCCTACTTTATATCATTTACCGCCATTGCGGTATTTAAATTCAGAGGTCTAATCTCCTAGAAGTAAACATTTTTAATGAAATCATATTTTTTTTTAATAAAATCACATTTTTTTTATAATTTTTTTTACCATTTCTTTTTTACCCGAACCCGATTTGTGACCCGTCTGACCCGTGACCTGACTGACCCGTAACCCGTCTGACCCGTGACCTAAACGGGTCGGGTGGGTTGTCACCCACATAAAATGTGGTCGGTTCAGGTCAGGTTTGACCCGAAACCCGCAGGTTCGACCCGTTGTACACCCCTAGATCGCCAAAGAGTGGAAGAAGAAGAAAAATCACGGGTTTAGATATATCGCCAACTTCTTGTATCTAAAATCACGATTTTTCTTCTTCTTCTTCGTGAAACACTAGTCCACCTTGCGCATGCCATAATCAGTCCCCTAACTTTCTTCAATACCCCAAGCTCCGTTCTAAACTTCCAATTAAATAAAACTCCAAAAAAACCCAACCTGTTCGCCAAAGAGTGGAAGAAGAAGAAGAAAATTCGTGGGTTTAGATACATGAAGTTGTCGATATAGCCAACTTAGTTGGCGATATCGTCAACTGGGGTAATTTCGTTCCAAAAAAAAGTACGAACAACTAAATGTTGATTTTTTTTATTATTCTTCATAAAATCGATTAATTACACTTTAAACTCAATTATTTGGTAAAAATACCAAAATAATATAACATTTCATAGGATTTAAGTTTTTTATTAACATTTCAAATGAGCACATCGGCAAGAAAATGAATTTTTCGAGTTATCAAATAAAAATCCCCGTGCCATACCCTTTTCTTCCCTCCCAACGTAGGGCCTCACCTAGAATCTCTCTCTACCCATTTTGTTTGTTCTGGACGCCAACCCAAACAAAACCACAAAAATGCTAACACATCTTCGTTGTCTTCCTCTACACACCACTTGTTGTGTAGTGAAACCCCACAAACATTTTCTTTAGGTGAGGAGTTGGAGCAAAATTTTGCAACAGTGGTGATTGGAGCAAATTTTGCACAAGTGCAAGCGCTCGATCGGTTGTGGATGATTGGGCTGGTAGAGGAAGACGATGAAGATAGACAGGAAGTTTTGTAGTTTTGTTTGGGTTGTGATTGAGAACTGAGAAAATGGGTAGCAGGAGATGGGTGACAGAGTGTGGTTGAGGTGAGGTGAGGTGAGGTTGTAGGTTGGGAGGGAAGAAGAGGGGATGCCATGAGAATTTTTGCCGGAAATTTCATATTCTTGTCGAATGTCCTGATTAGAATGTTAATGAAAAACTTAAACCATGTTTTTTGAAATGTCAATTTTTTTTATCATGATATTCTAAACGCACCCATAGCTATTGCTGTACACACCCACATTTTATTTTATTTTTAATCACCAAAATGCCCCAGGCGAAAGAACGAAATCACCCTTCACCATCAACCTCCTCTCCTCTTCCTTTAGTTCTGCTGCAGTGGACGGTTTCTCAACTCTCATCTCTTATTCCTCCTCTTCTTCTTCTTCTTCTTCTTCATTCTCCTTTTTATCCATTGTTTCGTAATTGTTCCTCTGCACTCCTTCCTGCTCATTGATGTTCTTCTTCTTCTTTTTCTTCTTCTTCTTCTTCTTCATAGGTTTATCATTTTCACATTCTTTTTAAGTCGTATTTTATGCGTTAGAGATTATAGACGTTTGGAACAAATTGCATGCATTATATTTTCACATTCGAACTACATAATCCCTGTCCATTGTGCAAAACTCGTATTTGTTTTCGCGATATGCTCGACATTCCAGAAACGTGCAGAGAGTTTCTGCACGGCACATGTTGGCCGTGCATGGACAATTTGCACGACACATGTTGGATGTGCAGATTCATAATGCACGGCATATGTTGGATGTGCAAAGCCATAATGCACGGCACATGTCGGATGTACAGGTTAATATTGCATGACACATGTCGGATGTGCAGATTAATATTGCACGGCACATGTTGGATGTGCAGGTTAATATTGCACGGAGATGAACGAAGCACAGGAGTTGACGACAACTTTCGAGTTCGAGTTGATCGCTAAGAGATTTCAGAGTAGTGATCAGGCGGGTAAAATACAAAATTTGAAAAAACTTAGAGAATTGGGGAGTCCCTCATCTACTTCCCTTTCATTCCATTTTGCTCAAAATCATACAAGTTTGATAAAATGCTCAAAATCATACAAGTAAAGACTATACAATCATAACAAAATTGACAAGTTCATCCATTAAATCACGGCTATCAAAAAGTAGCCTCAAATTCATACAAGTTCATCAAGTTCTAACCAAATTGAATAAATGCAGATTCTACAATCATAACAAAATATGTCAATACATGATCCTTTACATCACGGCTATAAAAAAGTAACATTCGTCCACTGATTCATAAATAAATAAAAAAACGTATGAACACATCCAGGATAAAATCCCCCAGCTCTCATTCCTTCACGGCTGCGTATGTCGTCGGTACGTCACCGGCAAGCCATCCAGGATCTCGAGGGTGGTCTGCAATGCCTGGTAATAGAAATCAGCCGGCTGATCCGTTCGTGCAATCGTAGCACGGAGAAGGTCACTCGCTCGACGGATCTGTAAGAAACAATTAAATGTGTCAGTACTTAACCTGGGATAGGACCCTCAGATATTAACCTGCACATCCAACATGTGCTGTGCAATATTACACATGCACATCCAACATGTGCCGTGCAAATATGACCTGCACATCCAACATCACATCCAACATGTGCCGTGCAAATATGACATGCACATCCAACATGTGCCGTGTAGAAATTTTCTGCACACTTCTGGAATGCCGAGCATATCGCGAAGACTGACACGAGTTTTGTACAAATGGACAGGGATTATGCAGTTCCAATGTGAAAATATTAACATGCAATTTCGTCCAAACTTCTATAATATGTAATGCATAAATTACGAACTAAAAAGATTGTAAAAATTAGCTACCTATGAACAAGAGAAGAAGAAGAAGAAGAATAAACCTATGAACAAGAAGAAGAAGAAGAAGAAGAAGAAGAAGAACTGACCTTGAAGAAGAAGCGTTGTGCAGTGAAGATCGTTGCAGACGAAGAAGAACTGGGCCCAAGTTTTCAAAACCATCGACAAGGGAATGGGTTGGAGATGAAACGAGTATGGGCAGTCTGGGTATTATGGTGGGTGGGCTCAGCAAAATATTTTTAAACATAAAATGGGTGTGGTGAGTTCAGCAAGTGGGTGTGCTCAGCAATAGGTGTGGATGCATATAGAATCACCCTTGAAATATAGTCAAAACGTAAGGCCTACTTTGAAAATTTTCTCTTTCAAGAATTCCAAAAGTCATTTGAAACTTTTTAGTTAGCCAGAATTTTAAAATTCTTCTAAAAACATAGTTTTTTCAAATGACAGAGGACAAGATGACACATCATATGTCTAAAAAAACTCCAAGATGACAAACTCTAGCAAATAAACATGCCCTTATTTTTTTTTACGTGGAAACCCATGTGAGAAATCGCAAGTCTCATTAAATGCATTTGGGCTGATATGATATGTTTTGTTTGACGTATTGGATTGCTAGTTCAGAAAAAAAAAAAAAAGTTCCCATGCTAAAATATAGATGTTTTTAGCATGTTCAGAATTCCAAGCTTTTTTTATATGGAAAAATTATATCTCCAACACAGTTAGAGAATTTTCTTGTATGGAAAGATTTAAGGCTTTTCAATAACTAGAAATATTTCCGTATTGGAAAAATAGAAATGTGCTGTGACTTGTGAGAAATTTCAGATTTTTTGTTGCATAAGTTCTTCCTAGTTTTCAAAGCAATAGAAAGCTAACCCCAAAAGAGTGTTGTATCTTGCATCTTCTCGTGCATATGTAGGTATTTCAAGTTTTTATTTCTTTGTTTTAGTTTTGTTATTATGTTTTCTTCGTCGTATCCTTACCGGCCTTTCTTCCATAAATTGTATGGTTCTCTCGAAAATATCAATGTAGAGGACAATAATGGGTTTAAAGGAGGGTTTTTTTTTTTTTCTATAACGTTGGGTGTCCAAATTTTTCCATACAGAAAACCCTAGCCTTTTCCCTATGGAAAATCCTAAAAGGAATGGAGATGTAATTTTCTTGATTGGGAAGAGCTTGAAGATTTGAATATGGAGATCCCACTTTTTTTTAAACTATCAGCCCAACATGTCAAACAAGACTCATGATATCAACCCAAAGGGATAGCTCAGTTAGCCTAGGATCATGGTTTGCATCCGGAAGTTGTAGGTTCGAAACTGCACTACCACACTGTGACGACAAGGGATTTTATTCGGCTTCCCTTTGGGCTCGGAGGGATTAGTCCAACCCAAAGGAATGGAACCCTCCAATTGCCAAAAAAAAAAAAAAAAGACCTATGATATCAGCCCATATCAGTTAAATCACATTTTATACAAGGGACATTAGATTTTCAAATTAGGAGCCCTTTTCCATATGGGAAATGAAAGAAGTGTAAGAGCATTTGGTCCAAGTGATGTATATGTGTCCCTCTGAAGACAATATGCAAAAGTAGGTGCTTTGGAGGAATCTTAGAGACTATCAGATATTTCATGAAAAATATCCCTTGAGATTGAATAAAAATGGGTCAAAGATCTAGGTCCGTTTTCAATTTAAGTATTGTTGGGACTTGGGAATCACTGCACAGTGTTGAATTGGGATCTAGGTTTGGGTCATGGGGTTTCATATCTGAGTTCACTTGCTGTATTCCATATAACTTGCTCCCATTTTTTGCAGGTCTAATTTGCTCTACTTCACTAAACTGATGTATTAGGCCCATTATTTATGGATCTTGGCGGCTCATATGATTCAACTGGGAATATAAATGAGAAATATAAAGATTTGCTTCAATTGGTGTGAAACCTGTGTTGGATCCATCAAATCCAAAATATATGACTAACTTCCATAAAATATCACATTTTTACATGTGATGAGTCATCTGAGTATCATCCTACTTTTATAATGGGGGATTACAATCAGTTCACATTGAGTGTATAACAAATGTATATTACTATTTCAACTGTATTATTCAAGCATTTGCGCCTTGATCCAGGGCTAGGATCTATAGTTTGGTTTTCATATCAAATTTGGGTATGAATATGGGTTTAGTAACTTGGACAGTAAGTTGGGTTTAGGCCCAAGTCCTCTACAAACTCAAACTAAATCCAAGACCCGAACCAAAGCCAAGTCCATTCCATCTCCGATCGAAAATATGTCTGTAGGTGCAGAAAATAATGACCCACAATAAGGAGGTGCCTTAGAGGACTTATCCGATGATGGTGATGACTGGGTGCCGTCCGAAAGCCTGAAAGAGAAGAGAAAACGATCAAAGGACCCTGGCCTGGGCGGCGCAAGGCTCTCCGATGCCAAAGTCAGTGAATGAACTGGAACAATGGAAGGAGAGGAAGAAGAGAGACAGAGTAACGGCTCTGTGTATGAAATTGTGCGTACCTTTAATGGTGGTTTGAGCCCCTATTTATAGAGTTTGGGACGTATCTTTGGAAGATATCGTGGTGGGGTCTCATGATTCGACTGGGAAGCCATGATCAGCCCACGTTGCCATAAATGCGCGTCGGATCAGCCCACGTCGCATTTAATGCGCGTCGGATCAGCCCACGTCGCATTTAATGCGCGTCTTGTTGGGCCAGATCGTGTTGGACGCCTTTGGCGGTAGGGGATCGTGGGATCTGCCCTCGGGCCTTGCCCTGATGTGGCCTCAGCCGCTGGATGTCGTGTCTGTCCCACTAGCTCGTGCCCCTATCCCTCCACGTGCCTGGTGACGTGGGGGATGAGGGGCGTGAGTGGAGATTCTTTCTGGCTTCGGCTTCCATCCCGGCTCCTTCAGCCGAGGTGGAGCTCCCTGCCGAGATGGCGCCCGGGGTGGGCCAGTTCGGCGCTAGTGGCCCGGAGCCGTCTGACTTCGGCCGGACCTCCTGCCCTGGTGGCCGGGGTGAGCTTGGTGCCGCGTGGATAGCACGCGGATGGCACGTGAGAGTGCTTAGTCTCATCTGATGGCTGTGATTAGAGTAATCCTGTGGTTCCGGAAATCTCCCCACACAATTGCCCCCTAGCCTTTGACCTCTTAAGCGCCCTAGCTTTTAGGGGTTGAAGGCTAGAAAAACTATCTGGGGATACAGCGATCATCGCTTGGTGTCGCTTCGACTCTTTGAAGCAATAAATGCTCTGCCCTGTTCGTCTTGGGAACCGAGTTGACGGCTACACGCGTAAGCTTCTTCTGCGCTGATTGCGTTGTCTCATTGATGGGACGGGCACGGGCTTTGAAGTGTCTCTTCGAATTCGGAGGCGGTACCTAAATGAGGGTTCCCCTTCTACAAATAGGGCCGTCCCCTTCCTTTTCTCGCTTCTGATTCCTTTCGCCTTCGCCTTTACTTTCGATTTCTGCTCTGGTACCTGAGGTCTGTTCGAGGAGGACGACCGTAGAACGCGCCCGGATCTGCTCTTGATCTGCCTCTGTCCCTGTAAGTCGCTTTGTCCTTCTGTCTGGTTCTTCTTGGGGTTTTTCGATTTCTAGGGTTTTTCTTCGTCGTCACCCCTTTTAGACATGGGCACCCCTAGATTCAGGGTAGATACCGATGAGGGCTTAGCCAGATTTAGAGCTGCCTTCAGCATTCCGGAGGGGGTCCTCCTAAAACCGGCGGACCTCGCCGACTGTGCCTTGTATCGCTGCCACGGCGGCTGGATGTCGTTCCCTCTGATCTCCGTGATCGAGGGTGGGGTCAGGTTTCCACTGCACCCCCTGCTTAGGGCCTGCCTTAGCCTTTGGTCCCTCGCCCCGGGCCAGTTGATGCCCAATGGCTACAAGGTCATCATGGGCACAGCGAAGCTGAACGAGATCTTGGGGACCAACCTAGGCCCTCACGACATCGAGGATACATATGATATCTGCAAGGCTGGGGAGGGAAGATATTATCTCCGTGTGAAGCCGCAGCGAAGGGGCTTCGTCCTAGCCTTGGAGGATTCAAGTAAGAATGCCGAGGAAGATTTCTTCTGTGTCTCGGGTGTGAGACCCCACCCCTGGTGGGCCCTCAATGTGAATTTGAATACTATATATTAGCTTAATTATATTAATTATGGGACTTAGTGAGGGTAGTTATGTATTTTCCTAGGGTTAGTCTAGTAGTGTAATTAGTAGAGTCAATAGGGTGTCTTTTGTTATTCTTAGAGTTAGTTAGTTTGTTAGAGGCCCTAGCTAGAGTTTTGTATTTACCATAGGGGGTTTGCACCAAAGAATCTTCTAGAAGCCCACCTAAAGACCCAAATACCCTTTACCCTAACCCTAATCCTATTTTAACCCTAAGGGCAATCTTGTCCCTAACCCAAAAACCCAACCTATATAAACAAAACCCTCCCCCTGCCCTAACAAATACTGTTCATCTTCTTTTCTCTCAAGTTCCAATCTCTTCTCTCTTCTTCTTCCCCAATTCCCTCCCAACGAACCCTCGTCTCTCTTCCAATCTCTCTCTCTCTCCCTCGCCCCAGAAATCCTCGACAGAAGGCCTGCCGAGACCCTGCCTTTTGGTTTCCCTGTGGTTTTCTTTCTCTTCCTTCTACCTTCAGTCGATCAAGGCAAGTGCACTGTGCTGGTAGTTTAGATTGCATGTTTCCTTCCTTTGATTGGCAGTAGAATTTCAATTTGTAAATATATGTTTAGATCGATCCTTGAGCATGTTTGTTTGGTTCCTTTGGCCATTGATGGATGGGATTACCTCATTTGGATGATCAATGGCCGGTTGATGATGTAGGAATGATTTATTTTGCTTCTGTGATGGTCTATGGAGAAACCCAGGAGAATTGGGTTGCAGTGATGGGTTTTCCGGAGATGGAATGACGAGAACCCACCTCGTTGTGTTGTGATCGGAATCGAAGTAGGACCACCCTTGGTAGATCAGGACCCTACGTCTATGTGAGGGGGGGGCCTGTGCGACCATGGGGTGCCACTTGATCTGGACTCTGATCAGAGGTGGACCACCATTCCTGTGCTTAATGAAGAGAAGTTGTGTCCTGTCGCAGAATTGGGTTCTGTAACAGAACACAACACTGATAGGAGAGATGGGCAGAGTCCAGCGATGGCCGAGCTCAGCACATACAGAGTCCAGCGGTTGCCGAGCTCAGCATTAATGCAGCTCAGCCACTGCCGAACTCATCACTTGCAGAGCCCAGCAGTTGCCGAGTTCAGCGGTAGCGCAGCTCAGCAACTGCCGAGCTCAGCACTGGCCGAACTCAGCGATGGCTGGATTCAACACTAGCCGAACTCAGAGTTCTGCCGAGCATGGTTAGGATAGATTCGCGTTTAGACGAGCTAAGTGTCTAGGCCGAGCTCTGTGCTCAAAGCCGAGTTCAGTGTTACGGCCGAACTCAGTGTTATGGCCGAACTCAGTGTTTTACTGAGCTCAGCGCCAGACCGGGTTCCGTGCCAGACCGGACTTCGAGCTTAGCCGAACTCAGTGCTTAACCGAGCTGAGAGCTAAACCAATCTCAATGCATTTTTCTGAACTTAGTTGGGTGGCCGAACTGAGCTAGGCCTTTGCCGAGCTGAGTTGGGTGGCCGAACCGAGTATTCAATTGAGCTCCATTGCTTAGCCGAACTCCGAGATGGATTTCCAAAAGGTGGGATTTCAACAAAGGAGACTAGAACCTGGGACATTCCCTTTAGCCAGAATTCTTAGTGTGCACGGCCAACTACCCAGGCCAGGGAGTTAGCCGAACTCACAGGAAGTTCTGGACAAACAGGCTTTGCCTGTAGGGTGTTTTTCCTTCTCTGGTCCCAGTGTGCCGAGCTGACCGCCCAGGCCAGGAGGTCGGTTGAGCACACTGTGTACAGTGACGATCCCCAGATTCTAATTTCTATTGTTGCAATCATATGTAGGGCCCATTGACCATTTAAATAGACTTCCATCACTGTGCCAGCCACGAGTCAATGGTACGGCTCAACCTTGACTCGTGGGGCCCACTAATTAAAGTCCAGGTTATGTAATCTTAGATGATTCGAACTTTATACGTTACCAAATGATGCACATAACTTCTAAGCACCAAAACACAATATTCCTTAGCATCTATGGTTTCACTTAAAGATCGAATTACCTGAGATGGACCTGTATCCGAAAGTGGACCATGTACCTAGGTTGGACTGTTGCTATCTCCCTATGATTCGTATACTTGGAGATTCATCTCCCTCATACTACGATTATCACTCTATTGCCCTTATTATTGCTCATACCTGTTAATTAAATGGAAAATGGAGGACCTAAACCTAGGAATACTTAGAGGTGACCCGGTAACCTGATTGGGTGGATCATTGACCCGTGTCTGTGGCTAGGCGGGCCCTTTTTATGGCCTAAGTTGGATGTGAATTACCCTAGAATGGAGAGGTTAGATTGTATGGGCTTGTGACCCATTAAGGTTGTAAATGGATCATATGTCATTGAATATGGACTTGTATCTCATATGGACTGTTATAGATCAGGCCATGTATTTGGTGGGCCTTGGTATGGATCCAATGATGGGATTGGACTTGGACTATGATCCACAGTTTATATTGAGTACTTGGACCTCTTAGGGACTTTTGTTAGGACCTTGTTCACGCAAGGCAAAGCCTAGACAGACACAGACCTTTATTGTTTCCGAGTCGGCATAGACATTCACTGAGTTGATTTAAGCTCAGCCAGTTGGACTGATCATCACTGGTAGGAGCTATTGAGATTTGTTGTGTGGCTATCATGATGAGCACTGTTGGGACGGACGGTGTGATGCCGGTTCCGGTCGTTGTGGTTGATGTTGATGATATTTTGCAGGGTTAGTAATCCCTAGCATTAGCTTAGGATCCCTACCGCGACTGTGTTCAGTATGGGAGGGCCGCGGCATAATATCCCGCGGTGACCAGCTTATGTGGATGTGCCATATTGTGTAGGTTTATTACTGTTATACTTATTATGATTCTACATGGATTTCTTGCACGACTGCATAGCATATGTACCTTTGTTACTCTCTTAACTTTATACATGTCTCTACTCATTTGATGCATACATTCTATATTATCTGCATATTGTGACTTGCCAGATCTTTAGATCTGACCCACTCTTGGTGCTTAGGTCTTGACCCCGAGTTCGAGGGCGATGCGTTCGCACTCGTTGAGGTGCCCGTAGTAGGCGACTACGGATGGGGGCCGGCCGACCATGAGGTCGAGCCGGAAGGTGGAGAGCCGACACCTGCTGCAGGGGTTTGAGCGTTCTTTTATTTAGGGTTTTGAGAGACATTTGTTGTGAGTTGGGTAATAATGAAAAAATCTGTAATTAAACTTTGATTTGTTATCACTATACATCTAGGCTGGACTTCAGCCCTTCTACATTTGACATATATACAATGATACCTTATGCTTCCGCTATCTCTGTATGGCTTCCGCTTATAATACGCTTCCGCGATAACAATTATTGTTACATTATCGTTCAAAAAGTTTTAAAATTGGACCTCACTGCGGACCTACGATCTTGGAAGTTCTCGGATTTTCCGGGAAGTAGCGCGCCAATTTCGGTACTTTGACGATCTTTTCGGTATCCGGAATTGGGGCGTTACATTTTATGGTATCAGAGCGGGCAAGTCTCTAGGAAATAAAATACACTAGAAACTTTAGGACGTAGTGAGGATCTCAGTGTGGGAGTACGTGTAGGGTCGATGGATCGGGTAGAATCAGTGTAGTCCTAAGTGTTGGACTTAAACTAACCTCATTTCTTTCTCTTGACAGATGTCTAGAGAGGGTTCTCCATCACATATGATACCAGCAGTCGGCAGTTCGCCAGACTTCAAGCAGCGTTTCCAGAGGTTCTTGCAGGCCTTCCTCGTTTCCCAGGAGGCCCAGGCGTCGGCGCAGCAGCAGCAGGCCGAGGATTTTGCTCAATTCCAGACGCAAGTCTTGGACATCATGGATAGAGTGGCTCAGCCAGGCACAGCAGCGGCATCCTTTCGGGAGGCAGACCCGAACGTCATATTTGAGAGGTTCCTCAAAAGGGGACCACCTGAGTTCACTGGCGCCGATGACCCGCTGGTGGCCGACGAGTGGATTGTGCGGATGGAGAAGATCTTCAAGGTCTTCGAGTGCAACCGGTCAGCAGAGAGTGCAGTTAGCCGCTTATATGTTTCGGGGAGTCGCGGAGGACTGGTGGAGGACGATTCAGCGTCATTTCGAGGCGATAGGAGACGAGATCGCTTGGACTGCATTCAGAGCGGACTTCCTTCGGAAGTTCATACCATCTCACGTCAGAGACCGCAAGCTGCGGGAATTTCAGGCGCTGGTGCAAGGCAGCATGACTGTCTACCAGTATGAGGTTCGCTTCACCCAGCTTTCTCGTTTTGCAGAGGCTCTGATCACACCTGAGTCCGAGAGGATCCGTCGGTTCGTCGATGGGCTGAGAGATGATATTCAGTTGAGCATGTCCTGCATCGAGCTGCCCACATATGAGGAGGCTTTGAGGAGAGCTTACTGGGCAGAGGAGCGTCTGCAGCGGATAGAGGCCAGTCAGCAGCAGAGGCGAGTTAGAGCCGCCCTGGTCAGACCGCAGCCTTTGCCCATACAGCAGCAGCCATTCCAGAGACAGAGGCCAGCAGGCCAGGCCAGGCAGCATCAGTATCAGCGGCAGCCTCAGCAGCAGCAGCAGCGTGGGCCCAGAGTATGCTATGACTGTGGGGAGACAGGACACATCTCCAGGTTTTGCCCATTCAGAGGAGGACAGCCTCAGGCCCCGATGCTTCAGCTTCCAGCACCACCGAGAGCACCAGTTCCAGCTCCACCCGTTCAGCAGATTGCACCGGCACCCCAGCCACCTCAGCAGCAGTACCGTGCCCCGCAACAGGCACGTGGACCCCAGCAGCCCAGGGGACAGCACTACCAGAGGGGACGATACCAGAGGCCCCATGGACAGCAGCGACAGCAGCAGAGACCTCAGGCTGTAGGTCAGGCATTTGCACTCACACATGAGGAGGCCGAAGCTGCAGGGAACGTCGTCGAAGGTACTCTTTCTATTTGTGATCAGATTGCTAGAGTATTGTTTGACCCTGGTGCTACACATTCCTATGTGTCTTCTGCTTTTTCATTAGTTCTTGGTGGGGTAGGAGAGGAGTTACCATACACGCTAGTTGTGTCTACGCCCGTGGGCAAGAGGGTAGTGTGTCAGACTTACCACCCCAGATGCCGAGTGCAGATCGGGGAGTGTATTATGTTTGCAGATCTGATCGTGTTACCCATGCATGACTTCGACGTTATCTTGGGGATGGATTGGCTGGCCCGATATCGAGCAGTGATGGACTGCTTCGAGAAGATAGTCAGACTCACTATCGACGGTTCAGATGCCACGATCGAGTTTGTGGGTGAGAGGAGACCACCCAGCACTAGGTTGATTTCAGCACTGAAGGCAGAGAAGCTAGTGAGATCAGGTTGCGAGGGCTACATCGCATTCATCTCAGAGGACAAGAAGTCCAAGGGAGTTGAGGAGATACCAGTTGTCTGTGAGTTCCCAGATGTATTTCCCGACGAGATCCCGGGATTGCCTCCAGTCAGAGAGATCGACTTCACCATCGAGCTTGTGCCAGGCACCGCACCGATTTCCAGAGCTCCTTATCGCATGGCTCCTGCAGAGCTGCGAGAGTTGAAGACCCAGTTGCAAGAGTTGATAGACAAGGGCTTCGTCAGACCGAGCATGTCACCTTGGGGAGCACCTGTGCTCTTCGTGAAGAAGAAGGATGGATCGATGAGGATGTGCATCGACTACAGGCAGCTGAACCAGGCAACAGTGAAGAACAAGTATCCTCTTCCCCGGATCGACGAGCTTTTCGACCAGCTTCAGGGAGCGCAGTACTTCTCAAAGGTGGACTTGAGATCGGGATACCATCAGCTGCGAGTCAGAGAGCAAGATGTGCAGAAGACAGCGTTTCGTACTCGTTACGGACACTATGAATTCCTTGTGATGCCGTTCGGGTTGACGAATGCGCCGGCAGTGTTCATGGCCTTGATGAACAAGATCTTCGCCCCGTACCTCGACAGCTTTACGGTGGTGTTCATCGACGACGTGTTGGTCTACTCCAAGTCCAGAGAGGAGCACGAGCAGCATTTGAGGACGTCTCTACAGTTGCTACGTGATAACCAGCTGTACGCAAAGCTCAGCAAGTGCGAGTTCTGGTTAGAGCAAGTAGTCTTCCTCGGACATATCATCTCCAGAGACGGCCTAGCAGTGGATCCAGCGAAGATCGAGGCAGTAGTGAACTGGGAGAGACCGAAGAATGTTACAGAAGTTCGGAGTTTCCTTGGCTTAGCAGGCTACTACCGCAGATTTGTCAAGAGTTTCTCTTCGATTTCAGCCCCTTTGACCAAGCTGACGAGGAAGGACGTACCGTTCGTATGGACAGATGCATGCGAGGACAGCTTTCAAGAGCTGAAGGAGAGACTGACGTCAGCACCGATCTTATCTTTACCTTCTGGTACAGGCGGTTTCGTTGTCTTCACCGATGCTTCAGGGACCGGTCTTGGTTGTGTTTTGATGCAGGAGGGCAAAGTCATTGCTTATGGATCACGCCAGCTGAAGGAACACGAGAAGAAGTATGCTACTCACGACCTGGAGCTTGCAGCAGTCGTGTTCGCACTGAAGATGTGGCGGCACTACCTCTACGGAGAGAAGTTCGAAGTCCATTCAGATCATCGCAGTTTGCAGTACCTGTTCACTCAGCATGATCTCAACAACCGTCAGAGGCGTTGGATGGAGTACATCAAGGACTACGACTTCCCTATCAAATACCATCCGGGTAAGGCGAACGTCGTAGCAGATGCTTTGAGCAGGAAGACCGCCCTAGTCAGTTTCCTAGCAGCAGAGGGCGTGTGGACCGATGTCTTCAGTGACATGGATGTCCAGTTTCAGCCGCTCAGCGACAGAATTATGCTTGCTACCATGTCCGCATGGGAACCAGAGTTGCTTGGAGAGGTCAAGGACAGTCAACGCAGCGATTCTAAGCTTGTCAGAGTGATCGAGCAGATTGACCAGAGGCCAGAGTTCAGACTGATTGGTGGAGTACTCTACTACCAGGACAGGCTGTGTGTACCAGATATCCAGGAGCTGAAGGACCAGATCTTAGCAGATGCGCACCACAGCAGATATTCGATCCACCCAGGCAGCACCAAAATGTACAGAAACCTGAGGAACTACTACTGGTGGAACAACATGAAGAAAGAGATTGCAGGCTATGTGTCCAGATGTCTGACCTGTCAGCAGATCAAAGCCGAGCATCAGAAGCCACCAGGGCTACTTCATCAGCTCGAGATACCTCAGTGGAAGTGGGAGCATATTACCATGGATTTTATTGCAGGACTTCCAGCTACCAGGAGACGCAATGATGGCATTTGGGTGATCGTGGACAGGCTGACCAAGTCAGCTCACTTCTTGCCAGTGTCGATGAGAGCAGGACTCGACGTCCTTGCTAAGCTGTACGTAGACAAGATCGTCTCTTTGCACGGAGTTCCAGCTTCGATTGTTTCTGACAGAGATCCACGCTTCACTTCTCACTTCTGGGATAGTCTTCAGCGAGCTTTGGGTACCAAGTTGAGCTTCAGCACAGCCTATCATCCTCAGACAGACGGACAAACAGAGCGCACCAACCAGACCTTGGAGGATATGTTGCGAGCTTGTGTTCTAGACTACAAGGAGAACTGGGAGGATTCCTTGCCACTCTGTGAGTTTGCCTACAACAACAGTTACCACTCGAGCATCAAGATGGCACCGTTCGAGGCATTGTACGGCAGGAAGTGCAAGACCCCAGTCTGTTGGGAGGAAGTTGGTGTCAGGAGCTTCCATGGACCATCTATTGTCGGTGACACCAGTGAGAAGATCCACCAGATAGTGGAGAACCTGAAGGTTAGCCGCAGTCGACAGAAGAGCTACGCAGACAATCGGCGCAGACCACTCGAGTTCCAGAAGGGAGACCGTGTCTTCCTGAAGGTTTCCCCAGCTCGAGGCACCCTCAGATTCGGCGAGAAGGGCAAGTTAGCACGGAGATACGTCGGACCCTTTGAGATCAAGGCCAGGATCGGAGATGTCGCTTACAGACTTCAGCTGCCAACAGAGCTATCAGGTGTGCACAACGTCTTCCATGTCTCGATGTTGAGGAAGTATGTGGAGGATCCTACCCACATTCTGCATCACCAGCCGCTCGACATCCAGCCCGACGCGTCCTACATCGCCAAGCCAGTCGCCGTCATCGACACCAAGGAGAAAGTGCTTCGGGACCGAACCATCCAGTTCGTGAAGGTTCAGTGGGAGCATCACACTCCGGAAGAGGCTACTTGGGAGCTACGAGACCAGGTGGCAAGAGATTATCCACATCTTCTACCGCAGGTATGTCCCTACTTTGTTTTTACATTTGGGGACCAAATGTTTTAAAGGAGGGAGGAATGTGAGACCCCACCCCTGGTGGGCCCTCAATGTGAATTTGAATACTATATATTAGCTTAATTATATTAATTATGGGACTTAGTGAGGGTAGTTATGTATTTTCCTAGGGTTAGTCTAGTAGTGTAATTAGTAGAGTCAATAGGGTGTCTTTTGTTATTCTTAGAGTTAGTTAGTTTGTTAGAGGCCCTAGCTAGAGTTTTGTATTTACCATAGGGGGTTTGCACCAAAGAATCTTCTAGAAGCCCACCTAAAGACCCAAATACCCTTTACCCTAACCCTAATCCTATTTTAACCCTAAGGGCAATCTTGTCCCTAACCCAAAAACCCAACCTATATAAACAAAACCCTCCCCCTGCCCTAACAAATACTGTTCATCTTCTTTTCTCTCAAGTTCCAATCTCTTCTCTCTTCTTCTTCCCCAATTCCCTCCCAACGAACCCTCGTCTCTCTTCCAATCTCTCTCTCTCTCCCTCGCCCCAGAAATCCTCGACAGAAGGCCTGCCGAGACGAGACCCTGCCTTTTGGTTTCCCTGTGGTTTTCTTTCTCTTCCTTCTACCTTCAGTCGATCAAGGCAAGTGCACTGTGCTGGTAGTTTAGATTGCATGTTTCCTTCCTTTGATTGGCAGTAGAATTTCAATTTGTAAATATATGTTTAGATCGATCCTTGAGCATGTTTGTTTGGTTCCTTTGGCCATTGATGGATGGATTACCTCATTTGGATGATCAATGGCCGGTTGATGATGTAGGAATGATTTATTTTGCTTCTGTGATGGTCTATGGAGAAACCCAGGAGAATTGGGTTGCAGTGATGGGTTTTCCGGAGATGGAATGACGAGAACCCACCTCGTTGTGTTGTGATCGGAATCGAAGTAGGACCACCCTTGGTAGATCAGGACCCTACGTCTATGTGAGGGGGGGGCCTGTGCGACCATGGGGTGCCACTTGATCTGGACTCTGATCAGAGGTGGACCACCATTCCTGTGCTTAATGAAGAGAAGTTGTGTCCTGTCGCAGAATTGGGTTCTGTAACAGAACACAACACTGATAGGAGAGATGGGCAGAGTCCAGCGATGGCCGAGCTCAGCACATACAGAGTCCAGCGGTTGCCGAGCTCAGCATTAATGCAGCTCAGCCACTGCCGAACTCATCACTTGCAGAGCCCAGCAGTTGCCGAGTTCAGCGTTAGCGCAGCTCAGCAACTGCCGAGCTCAGCACTGGCCGAACTCAGCGATGGCTGGATTCAACACTAGCCGAACTCAGAGTTCTGCCGAGCATGGTTAGGATAGATTCGCGTTTAGACGAGCTAAGTGTCTAGGCCGAGCTCTGTGCTCAAAGCCGAGTTCAGTGTTACGGCCGAACTCAGTGTTATGGCCGAACTCAGTGTTTTACTGAGCTCAGCGCCAGACCGGGTTCCGTGCCAGACCGGACTTCGAGCTTAGCCGAACTCAGTGCTTAACCGAGCTGAGAGCTAAACCAATCTCAATGCATTTTTCTGAACTTAGTTGGGTGGCCGAACTGAGCTAGGCCTTTGCCGAGCTGAGTTGGGTGGCCGAACCGAGTATTCAATTGAGCTCCATTGCTTAGCCGAACTCCGAGATGGATTTCCAAAAGGTGGGATTTCAACAAAGGAGACTAGAACCTGGGACATTCCCTTTAGCCAGAATTCTTAGTGTGCACGGCCAACTACCCAGGCCAGGGAGTTAGCCGAACTCACAGGAAGTTCTGGACAAACAGGCTTTGCCTGTAGGGTGTTTTTCCTTCTCTGGTCCCAGTGTGCCGAGCTGACCGCCCAGGCCAGGAGGTCGGTTGAGCACACTGTGTACAGTGACGATCCCCAGATTCTAATTTCTATTGTTGCAATCATATGTAGGGCCCATTGACCATTTAAATAGACTTCCATCACTGTGCCAGCCACGAGTCAATGGTACGGCTCAACCTTGACTCGTGGGGCCCACTAATTAAAGTCCAGGTTATGTAATCTTAGATGATTCGAACTTTATACGTTACCAAATGATGCACATAACTTCTAAGCACCAAACACAATATTCCTTAGCATCTATGGTTTCACTTAAAGATCGAATTACCTGAGATGGACCTGTATCCGAAAGTGGACCATGTACCTAGGTTGGACTGTTGCTATCTCCCTATGATTCGTATACTTGGAGATTCATCTCCCTCATACTACGATTATCACTCTATTGCCCTTATTATTGCTCATACCTGTTAATTAAATGGAAAATGGAGGACCTAAACCTAGGAATACTTAGAGGTGACCCGGTAACCTGATTGGGTGGATCATTGACCCGTGTCTGTGGCTAGGCGGGCCCTTTTTATGGCCTAAGTTGGATGTGAATTACCCTAGAATGGAGAGGTTAGATTGTATGGGCTTGTGACCCATTAAGGTTGTAAATGGATCATATGTCATTGAATATGGACTTGTATCTCATATGGACTGTTATAGATCAGGCCATGTATTTGGTGGGCCTTGGTATGGATCCAATGATGGGATTGGACTTGGACTATGATCCACAGTTTATATTGAGTACTTGGACCTCTTAGGGACTTTTGTTAGGACCTTGTTCACGCAAGGCAAAGCCTAGACAGACACAGACCTTTATTGTTTCCGAGTCGGCATAGACATTCACTGAGTTGATTTAAGCTCAGCCAGTTGGACTGATCATCACTGGTAGGAGCTATTGAGATTTGTTGTGTGGCTATCATGATGAGCACTGTTGGGACGGACGGTGTGATGCCGGTTCCGGTCGTTGTGGTTGATGTTGATGATATTTTGCAGGGTTAGTAATCCCTAGCATTAGCTTAGGATCCCTACCGCGACTGTGTTCAGTATGGGAGGGCCGCGGCATAATATCCCGCGGTGACCAGCTTATGTGGATGTGCCATATTGTGTAGGTTTATTACTGTTATACTTATTATGATTCTACATGGATTTCTTGCACGACTGCATAGCATATGTACCTTTGTTACTCTCTTAACTTTATACATGTCTCTACTCATTTGATGCATACATTCTATATTATCTGCATATTGTGACTTGCCAGATCTTTAGATCTGACCCACTCTTGGTGCTTAGGTCTTGACCCCGAGTTCGAGGGCGATGCGTTCGCACTCGTTGAGGTGCCCGTAGTAGGCGACTACGGATGGGGGCCGGCCGACCATGAGGTCGAGCCGGAAGGTGGAGAGCCGACACCTGCTGCAGGGGTTTGAGCGTTCTTTTATTTAGGGTTTTGAGAGACATTTGTTGTGAGTTGGGTAATAATGAAAAAATCTGTAATTAAACTTTGATTTGTTATCACTATACATCTAGGCTGGACTTCAGCCCTTCTACATTTGACATATATACAATGATACCTTATGCTTCCGCTATCTCTGTATGGCTTCCGCTTATAATACGCTTCCGCGATAACAATTATTGTTACATTATCGTTCAAAAAGTTTTAAATTGGACCTCACTGCGGACCTACGATCTTGGAAGTTCTCGGATTTTCCGGGAAGTAGCGCGCCAATTTCGGTACTTTGACGATCTTTTCGGTATCCGGAATTGGGGCGTTACATCGGGGGACTGGGAGTTCGGCCCAGGTGAAAGCAGGAGGCTGTCGGTCCCACGTCGCCCTGGGGAAGTCCCAAGTAATCATCACTGCTTTTCTCCTTTTGCTTTGCTTACCTCATTGATGCCGAACTGATACTCTTTTTTGCTTGTTGAGCAGAGGCGGGTGCAAGGCGACGCCGAGCTGTCAGCGAAGGTTGGAGGAGGAATACCGACGACATCAACAAGGTTGAAAGGTACAAGGGGCACAAAACCAGGTCAGCTTGTAAGCTGCTCGGGTATACGCCGAGGTATCGCGGCCACTACCAAAGGACCGGGGTACCTGAGGTGGACGAGACACACCCTGACCGTCCAACCGTATCAGTTGCGGTGTTTAGCGGGGTCCCCTTGACTGATCCCGTCGCCGACCGAACTGCGTCTGGAGCCGAGGCGTCTACTTCTGATCCGGAGCTGCCGGACTTGACGCAGATAGTGGACGCTTATCTCTCTGATCGAGGAGAGGACATGGAGGGAAGCTCGAGGGAGCCCGTCGTCAAGGACCTGGCCGCTAAGTTTCGGCAGAGGTCATCGTCTTCTGGGGCCCCATCGCCTGCCGTTACTCGTGCCGCTTCGGGTCCGGTGGGTGCTGGTGCTCCCCCTGCTCCTGCCCCCGCTCTGAGCGGGGGCGCCAGGCGACGCTCGCCGGACCGCTCGAAGGAGGAGTCCCCGCCCAGGAAGAAATCGAAGGCGGGGGATAAGAGTTCGAAGGCTGATCTGCAGCCGAAGGGCAAGACTCCCGCTCACGCCCCTGGAGCTAAAGCTCCATCCGAAAAGGGGGGTGAGAAGAGTGCGCCGGTCAGCAAGTCGACTGTCGGGCCAACGCGCGAGCCTCTCATCTCGGCGGGGCAAGGGTCCGGATCGGCCTCCGGGCCCCGAACTGCCCCAGCACCGTGGAAGCCGAGAATGGAAACACAACCCAGCAAACCCCTGAACGTTGAAGACCGACTGCTGGGAAATGCCGAGGTGATCGGGGCCCTTGCCAGGGCCTGTGCTCTGCCACGGGATATGGAGGAGCACGAGAAGTTTGATGACGAGAGCCTGATGTTGACAGCGATCCAGGCCGACATCCTGGTAAGTGTTTTTTGTGTATTCTTTCAAGTGGCCTAGCTCGGCTGTTCCTGTTTTGACCCTCCTCTTTTCCCTTGCAGAACGTGCAGAGGCTCCTAGCCATCCTAGGAAGGAGGGATAGGAACGCGTCGAGGGTGACCCGTCTGGAGTCCGAGCGGGAGAAGCTGAAGAAGGAGCTGGAAGTGCAGCGGAAGGGAATGGAAGAGCTCAAGGTGGCCAGTGCTGGAGAGTCTGCTCGGTTGGCATCGGCTCTGACTGAGATCGCCGAACTCTCGTCCAGGGCCAACCATACGAAAGGCGAGCTTTGGGCGAAGAACAAAAGGATCTCCGAGTTGGAGTCGGAGTTGGCCAGGTCGAAGTCTGAGTCGACGGCTGAGGTAACGAGGTTGCGAGGGGAGGTCTTGGCTGGTCGCGCTGAGAGGGAGAAGCTGGTGAAGGCGAACGTCGACCTGGAAAAGGAGAAGGCCTCTCTTCTGTCCGAGGCCCAATCCGCCTTCCAGAACGGGGTGGACCGCGCCACTGAGCTGTACGAGAAACAGGTGGAGGAGATCACCTCCATTCTGTTCGAGGAAGGATGCCTGGCCGCATTGAGACGTGCGGGGGTCCCTGAAGACCACCCTGTCTATCAGGACCTGCCGAAGTATGCGGACCTGGATCCCGAGCCGAGCTCCGCACCTGCAACTGAAAGCGCCCCAGTCGAAGCTCCTGCTGCTGACGACGCTCCAGCTGCCCCGGTCTTGAGCGATGCCCCGGTCGCCGGCGATGCTTCGGCCGTGCCTCAAGGTGATGCCTCTTCTGCCCCTGCTTCGGCTGAGGTACCAGTTGAAGCCCCTTCTGGTTCGGCCGAAGCTGCTGGTTCGGCAGATACGGTGATCGACCTGGTCGAGTCGCCGAAACCACAGTAGCCGGGCTCCTTTACATTTTTGTCTTCTTTTATGTAAAATTTTTGCTTCTCAGCTTTTCTGTTTTTGGAGGACTGCGATCCTCCTTTCTGTATGTTCTGCAACCCTTGTAATGAAGCAGTTTACAATGAATAAAAAGGAGGAATTCTGTGATCACCCAAACTGTGTACAATGCTTTTGAGTTCTTTTTCTCTTTCTTTGCACTGTTCTGGAATGCTTGCATTCTTGTGTGTTTGAGTGCTGGCACAGCTCTCTTCCTCTGGAAAGCTGCCCTTGGCCGAAATGGCTGGCTTTAGCCGAGACGAGCTGCCTTGTGCCGAAGTGGAATCATCATTCCACTGGTCTCGGCTGTGGGAGCGTGAGCTCGGCAATGATCTTTGAGGGGTGTAAAAACCCTGATGTTAGGAATCCGGCCGAGTGTCCGAACTCGAGGCCTTCTCCAGAGCCCAGGGCTCGGAGCTTTAGGAAACGACCGAGTCTGGACTCGAGGCCTTTTCCAGGGCGGTAGACCCAATCCGGCCGAGTGTCTGAACTCGAGGCCTTCTCCAGGGCCCAGGGCCCGGAGCTTTAGGAAACGACCGAGTCAGGACTCGAGGCCTTTTCCAGGGCGGTAGACCCAATCCGGCCGAGTGTCTGAACTCGAGGCCTTCTCCAGAGCCCAGGGCTCGGAGCTTTAGGAAACGACCGAGTTTGGACTCGAGGCCTTTTCCAGGGCGGTAGACCCAATCCGGCCGAGTGTCTGAACTCGAGGCCTTCTCCAGAGCCCAGGGCTCGGAGCTTTAGGAAACGACCGAGTCTGGACTCGAGGCCTTTTCCAGGACGGTAGACCCAATCCGGCCGAGTGTTTGAACTCGAGGCCTTCTCCAGAGCCCAGGGCCCGGAGCTTTAGGAAACGACCGAGTCAGGACTCGAGGCCTTTTCCAGGGCGGTAGACCCATGCTGTCGGAATCAGTCACAGAGAGAGACAAGTTGATGACAAGGTGAAAGCTGCTTTTATTGATTTTGAGACTCGATACATCTTTAGAAATAAAATTTCTTCAAGTGGGATGCATTCCATGGTCTCGGCAGTGGCTTGCCTTCCAAGTCTTCGAGCTTGTAGGCAGACTTTCCTGCCAGTGAGACTATTCTGAACGGGCCATGCCAGTTCGGGGCTAGCTTCCCTTCGTTTGGCTCCCTGTCAGCTGGCAGGGTTTTCTTTAGCACCAGCTCTCCCGCGGAGAACTTTCTCTCTCTGACATTTTGATTGTATGCCCTGGCTAACCGTTGCTGATAGTCGGTCAGTCGCAGGGCTGCTGCTTCTCGTCGCTCGTCTGCCAGCTCCAGCTCCATTGCCAGGTTCGTCTCATTTCGGCCTTGGTCGACCAGCTCTGTCCTCAGGGTAGGAAGGCCGATTTCCAAAGGAATGACCGCCTCCATCCCGTAGGCCAGAGAAAAGGGTGTTGCCGAGGTAGACCTCCTTGGAGTTGTTCTGTACGCCCACAGCACGCTCGGAAGCTCCTCTGTCCATCTGCCCTTTGCCTTGTCCAGTCGCTTCTTCAGGCCGTCCAGGATCACTTTGTTGGAGATTTCTGCCTGGCCATTACTCTGTGGAATGCCGGAGTGGAGTAATGATTTCTGATGCCGTGCTCTTGGCAGAAGTCTTTGAAGGACTTGGAGTCGAACTGAGTCCCGTTATCCGAAATCAGGGTCCGGGGGATGCCGAACCTCGTAAGGATGTTTTTCCAAACGAAGTTCCTGGAGTCCCTGTCCGTGATCGAAGACAACGGTTCAGCCTCTATCCATTTTGTGAAGTAGTCCGTAGCCACTATCAGCCATCTCTTGTTTCCTGGAGCTCGGTGAAGAGGCCCCACAATGTCCAGGCCCCATTGAGCGAATGGCCATGGGCTAGAGAGGGGACTCAGATCTTGTGCTGGCTGATGGAGGGAGTGGGAGAACTTCTGGCACTTCTCGCATTTCCTGGCGTAGACCTGCGCGTCTTTCTGCATGTAGGGCCACCGGTAGCCCTGGCTTATTGCTCTGTAAGCCAGGGATCGACCTCCTATGTGACTGCCGCAGATTCCTTCGTGGATCTCATACAGGAAGTCGTCCACCTTGCTTGGATGGACGCATTGGAGGTATGGACCTATGAAGGACTTCCTGTAGAGTTTGCCTTCGGGAGAGAGCCAGAATCGCGCTGCCTTGAGTCTGATCCTGTGGGCTTCAGCCTTGTCCTCGGGGAGCTGGTCGTCCTTCAAGTAGGCGACAATTGGATCCATCCAGCTCGGGCCGAGGTCAGCACAGAGGACAAGCCGAGATGAATGGAGTTCTAAGCTTGACCTTGATACTGACCCAACCTCGATGGTCCTTTTCTTCCCTGCTTCGACAGCGGAGGCCAGGTCTGCAAGCGCATCTGCGTGCGTGTTAGTATCTCGGGATATTTGCCTGACCTCGGCTTTCTGGAAATGAGAGTAGTTTTTTCGCAAGGGCTAAGTAGGCCGCCATCCTGTCGTCCCTGGCCTGGTAGTCTCCAGCGAGCTGGCTAGTCACCAGTTGAGAGTCGCTGAAGATCTCCAGGTGCTGGGCTCCGAGGATTTGGGCGCTGTTCAACCCTGTAATCAGTGCTTCGTACTCTGCCTCATTGTTGTTACTTTGAAGTCGAGGGTGAAAGCCTGCTCTATGACCAGTCCCTCTGGCGATTGGAGAACTATGCCGGCGCCAGCTCTCTTGGAGGTGGACGACCCGTCGACAAAGATCTTCCATGCCGAGGTGGGAGCCGAGGTGGGAGCCTGTTCGACCTCATTTTCTATTGGCTCGTGCCCTGTGCCCCCCAGTGCCGTGCCGAGCTGGGTCGGAGCCGGGTTGGGGGAGACGAATTCGACAATGAAGTCTGCCAGGATCTGGGCTTTGATCGCAGTTCGGGGACGGTACTGTATGTCATACTGCCCCAGTTCAACTGCCCACTTTGATATTCGCCCTGAAAAATCAGCTTTCTTGAACACTGAACGGAGTGGATGCTCCGTGATTACCACAATGTTGTGGGATTGGAAATAATGGGAGAGCTTGCGGGAGGCACTGACGAGAGCCAACGCAAGCTTCTGCAATAGAAGGTACCTGGTCTCGGCATCGAGCAGAGTCTTGCTCGTGTAATAGATTGGCTTTTGAACTCCCTCGTCCTCCCTGATGAGGACGGAGCTCACTGCGTTATCCGAGACCGCAAGGTACAAATACAGAATCTCCCCCAAAGTTGGGGTGGAGAGTAATGGTGGTGACATTAAATAGGTTTTGAGTGCGGCCAATGCCTGGTCGCACTCAGGGGTCCACTGGAACTTCAGATTTTTCTTTAAAAGCTGAAATAAAGGCCTGCACTTATCTGATGACCGGCTGATGAAGCGGTTGAGTGCTGCAGCCATTCCTGTGAGCTTCTGAACTTCCTTCGTGGTAGAGGGGCTCTGGATGCTCTGGATCGCGGTGATCTGGTCCGGATTAGCCTCTATCCCTCTCCGCGTTACCAAGCTGCCGAGGAACTTGCTAGAGGCTACGCCGAAGGCGCACTTGGAAGCGTTTAGCTTAAGCTTGTACGCGCGAAGGATGTCGAAGACTTGGCCGACATCAACCAGATGATCGCCGGAGTGCACTGATTTGACGACCATGTCGTCGATGTAAACCTCCACCGTCCGGCCGAGCTGAGCATGGAACATTTTTGTGACGAGGCGCTGATAGGTTGCCCCCGCGTTCTTTAGCTTGAAGGGCATCACCTTGTAGCAGTAAGTGCCGCGGGGGGTTATGAATGATGTTTTCTCCTCGTCTTGCTCGTAGAGCGGGATCTGGTGGTAGCCTCTGTAGGCGTCGAGGAAGCTCATTCGGTCGTGACCAGCGGTGGCGTCGATCAGTTGGTCAATCTTTGGGAGGGGGAAACTATCTTTAGGGCAGGCCTTGTTCAGGTCTGTGAAGTCCACGCACACCCTCCACTTTCCAGTTTTCTTCTTGACCACCACCGTGTTGGCCAGCCATACCGGGTACTGGACTTCCCGGATGGCTCCTGCCTTCAGCAGGTTGTCGATCTCTTCGACGACCGCATCTGTCTGCTGCAGCCCTGTCCTGCGGGCCCTCTGCACTACCGGCTTGTGGTCGGGGTCCACATTTAGCTTGTGGCATATGACCTCAGGGTCGACCCCAGGCATCTCGCTTGGGCTCCAAGCGAAGACGTCGACGTTCTGCATCAGGAACCGAGAGAGTTCGGCCCTTTCCTCGTCTGGCAGCTGGGTGCCAATCAGGAAGAACCTGTCTGGATCTGCCGGGTTTAGCCTGACCTCGGCCAGGTCCTCGATGCTTTTCTTCTCAGGATCTCGGCCGATTTCGTCGAGGCCTTTCTCGAACTCGGCGAGGTTGACGCGCTCTGGCTCCTTTGCTGCCGGGACTGCGGCCAGCATGCACTGCCTGGCTTGCTGCTGATCCCCCTCCACTGTGACTACTTCCATCTTGCCATCCTTGTTCTCATGGACGAACTTCAGCTTCTGGTGGAGGGAAGAAGGGACTGCTTCTAACTTGTGGAGCCACGTTCTGCCCAAAATGACGTTGTAGGGAGAAGGGGCATCCACGACCAGGAAGTCGGCCGACACGGAGGCTCCGCCAACTCGGGTCTCCAAGGTGATCCTGCCCTTGGGGTAGACTGGCGTGGCGGACAACCCTAGCAGGGGTGCACGGACCTCCGTGAGGTCTGCTTCGGAGAGTTTCATCTTTTTGAAGCAGTCGTAGTAGAGGACCTCGGAGGAGCTGCCGGAGTCGACGAGGATCCTCTTCACTGTGAAGTCTCTCAGCTTCATGGTGAGGAGTAGAGGGTCGTTGTGAGGGAGCTGGATTCCCTCTAGGTCTCTGTCCGAGAACGAGATGGCGGGTCGGTCGCGGCGGGCTTTCTTGGATGCCGGGGCGAGCTCGGCTTTCAATACTTCTTTCCCGTGCGAAGCCCGCCTGGCTTCGGCACGGGCCTGGGAGCTGTCCCGGGACGAGGAAGCGGGAACTGAGGACGCCAGATGGATCACGTTAATGATCTTCTCTGAATCCTCGCTGTCTGGAGCCTGGGCTGCGCTCTGGTGAATCCGGCCCTCGCTACCGCCGGCATCACCTGCCTTGACGAATTCTGGAATGTGGCCTTCTTCGGCCAGCTTCTCCAGGTACCGCTGCAAAGTCTTGCAGTCCTCGGTCTTGTGCCCGTTACCCCTATGGAAGGAGCAGTAGAGCTGGCTTCGGCCGCCGGAGGTGGGCTCATTCAGCATGGGCGGAGGGTACTTGAAGAACGGCTTGGACCTGATCTTGGGCAGGATGCGGTAGATCGGCTCCTTGAAGACGACGTTGACGCTCTGACTGGCGCTGGAGGGAGGTCTGGGCTTCCAGGTGCCCCCAGACCTGGACGACGAAGGCTTCGCCGAACTGGAGACCCAGGCCTGCTTGGGCTCCTGCTTCTGGGAGGGCCTCCCGCCTCTCTGCCGAGGCTGGCTACTCTTCTGCTCGGGCTCCGGGTGCCTGTCTTGATCCCGGGCTCGGATCTCGTCTTCCTCCTGGGCGATGAAGCGCTTGACCCGGGACATCAACTCCGGCATGGATTCTGGAGGGTTCCCGGCCAAGTCTTTTCGCAAGTCGTTGCCGGGGATCAGGGCATGCTGGAAGGCGTAGATTGCCATCTCCTCCCTGGTGCCCTCGATCTGGCTGTAGACCGCCCAGAACCGTTGGGCGAACTTGGCGAGGGTCTCACCCTCCCTCATTCTCAGGGCGAGGAGGTCCCCTTCCTTCTTGGGGACGGCGCTGTAGGCTTGGAACTTTTTCAGGAAGGAGAGCTGGAGCTCCTTCCAACTCGAAATGGACCGCTCTGGGAGAGAGCAGAACCACTTCAGGGGGAGGTCGCCCAAACTGGAGGAGAAGATCTTGCAGTTCAGGTGACCCTCATTCCCCCAGATGGACATCTTCTGGGAGAAGTGTCGGAGGTGAGCGGATGGGTCGGACAGTCCGTCATAGGGGACGAACCGCGGGACGGAGAACTTTCTGGGCAAGGGGTTGCGCTCGATCTCTTTTGTGAAGGGTGAGCCCCCAAGATCAATGTGGCCACAGATCTGCTTCTGGTCCCGCACGTCCAGGTTGCGCTGAAGAGCCAACCTGACGCGCTTGTCAAACTGTTCCTGCTCGTCGTCCTCTTCTGGAGTCCGGGCTCTCGATTTTCGCTTGGAGTGGTTCGGGCTGAGATGGCTATGGTTCCGACCATCACAGCTACGATGACTTCGGCTGTTGCTCGAGCCTTCGTCATGGACCTGGCTCCGCTTACGGTCCAGATGATTTCTGAGGTCCTCGCGGGGAGGCTGGGCTGCCCTGCTGGGGGCGTCCCTCTTCTTCCCTTGAAGCTCAGAGACCTGCCTCAAGGAGGCAGTTTGCGCTGCCCTCAGCTGCTATTGGAGCTGCTGGAGCTCTCGGACTAACCGCTCCTGCTTCTGGAGAAGAGCGTCTTGGGCTGCGATGTCTCCTCCAGCGGCTGGAGGTTGATCGCGGCGCGTCTCCTCTACGGCAACAGCTTTATCTTTGCGGGGACGCTCGCGCCGGTGCTCGTCGCGTCGGGGTGGCACGGTTTCGTCCGCTGAAAGCGAGGCCTCGACTCCCTCTTGGAAGGGGATCTCGACAAAGAGTTGGGAGCCCAGGCGACCCTCGCCTGCGGATGTGCCTTGGACCGTTCGGGACCGTCCCTGAGGAGGGACGTCCGTCGACGGTGCTAGCCGCTCGAGGATTGCCCTCGAGGACTCTCCGCCCTTCTTAGCTTTCGGTGGCATGGCTTCTGAGAGATTGAGGTTTAGAAGGTTGGGAAGGTTGGGATATTACTTTCCCACAGACGGCGCCAATTGTAGGTGCAGAAAATAATGACCCACAATAAGGAGGTGCCTTAGAGGACTTATCCGATGATGGTGATGACTGGGTGCCGTCCGAAAGCCTGAAAGAGAAGAGAAAACGATCAAAGGACCCTGGCCTGGGCGGCGCAAGGCTCTCCGATGCCAAAGTCAGTGAATGAACTGGAATAATGGAAGGAGAGGAAGAAGAGAGACAGAGTAACGGCTCTGTGTATGAAATTGTGCGTACCTTTAATGGTGGTTTGAGCCCCTATTTATAGAGTTTGGGACGTATCTTTGGGAGATATCGTGGTGGGGTCTCATGATTCGACTGGGAAGCCATGATCAGCCCACGTTGCCATAAATGCGCGTCGGATCAGCCCACGTCGCATTTAATGCGCGTCTTGTTGGGCCAGATCGTGTTGGACGCCTTTGGCGGTAGGGGATCGTAGGATCTGCCCTCGGGCCTTGCCCTATGTGGCCTCAGCCGCTGGATGTCGTGTCTGTCCCACTAGCTCGTGCCCCTATCCCTCCACGTGCCTGGTGACGTGGGGGATGAGGGGCGTGAGTGGAGATTCTTTCTGGCTTCGGCTTCCATCCCGGCTCCTTCAGCCGAGGTGGAGCTCCCTGCCGAGATGGCGCCCGGGGTGGGCCAGTTCGGCGCTAGTGGCCCGGAGCCGCCTGACTTCGGCCGGACCTCCTGCCCTGGTGGCCGGGGTGAGCTTGGTGCCGCGTGGATAGCACGCGGATGGCACGTGAGAGTGCTTAGTCTCATCTGATGGCTGTGATTAGAGTAATCATGTGGTTCCGGAAATCTCCCCACACAATGTCTACAATGTGTTTTATGATCATCTAGTGTGAATAGTGCCACCAAGCACAAATGATAATCGCCTATCAAATGAACGATCTGGATTGCACACCATGGAAGGAAGCATTGGCACCACTTGCTTTTTGTCAAATGGTGTGTGGGACTTCACATGGTTGTGTGAGTGCCCATGGGTTTCATAGATGGACAAAAGGGTGTGGTCCATTCACCCTTCTATCTGTTTCTTGCCCACTGATCATGAGCCCACTTGCAACATGCAACACATGACATTTGTAAAATGGGATATAGGAATATTTATGTTTTAAAGATTCAAAGAGCCCATAGCTATAAATAAGCTGGGATGGTTTTCAAGCCAATTTGAATTTCATATCTGAAACTCGTGATTCCGACGGCTTTGATACCATCTGCAATGATTCGGGCCTACTATTCACATGATATTGTCAGCTTTGGATCATAGGATTCCAACTCAATTTTGCCGCACAGTCTTATAAGGCCTCAACCCTAGTTCCCATCGTGATCTTTCAATTCCTCTTGCCCTTCATGGTTGGCACAAATCGAGGTGGACCCTAAAAGGTCAGCTCATATACCACACCATCTCGCTGGACTGTTCTTTTGTGAAACACATTCCATTATTTGTCATTTTCATAATTCATCACATGTGCATCTGAGTACCACTAATGACTCTCCTTTTTCACAAATCTCTCAAAACCTATGATGAATCAAGACACGGGATCTGACCTTTCATCTGTTTTTGCCTTCTAAAGAGGATGAACCGTTTGGATCATGAAAGTGGGTGGGGCCCACAGGAAGTTCATAATTGTAGATTTAGAGGTATGTACTTATTCACAAATATCTCAAAATTCATGATGGATTAAGACATAAAATCCGACCCCCTTGCTTCTTTTTTTTTACGCATTCAAAAGAGAATGAACAATTCATATTATGATTTAGAGGCCCACAGTAATTGAAAAAACTAAACTGGGCTAAGGGATGTGAAAACCACAGTAGGTATATCCAACAATTCACGGCTTCTCACAAATTTCTCAAAATTCATGATGAATCAAGTTATAAAATTTGACCTCATAGCTATTTGGGGCCTTCTAAAGAGGATATACAGTTTGAATCATGAAAATGAGGCCCACAAAAGTCTATAGAATGACAGATTTTAGGGTCCAGACTTTTTCACAAATATCTCAAAATTCATGATGAATCAATCATTGAGATTTAACCCCGGGCCTTTTTAGCCTTTTAAAGGCATCCAATGGTTTGAATCTTGATTGTAGCAACTATCGAATAATAGTGACATGCGTATCCATTTACTTTCTCTTCACTTCACATGTGAAAATAGGCCCAAAATCACCTAATTTTGACACCACCATTTACACATGTGATACGTAAAATGGTGCAAACAAACATTAGATGCATAATAGCTACGCATGAACTCCCATTTACAAATATAAATGGGTGCAAACAAATGACCCCTAGACACTTTCTTTAGCTCGGGGCACTGTTGAGCACAGTGGGACAGAGCAAACAAAAGATAGTTTATGTCATAAGATAAATACGAAGAAAATAATTTTCATGTTGTGGATTTCCCCATGGAACAATGAACCTTTCCAGAAAGAAAAACTACGACAACATTTCAAAAATAGCAAAGTTCCTCATTTGCCACATCAGTCTCAAATATCAAAAAAGTATAAAAAACAAAACAAAACAAAAAAAAATGAAGATCAAAGGCTAAATATTCATTTTCCATCTTCGTTTGATTCTACTTCCATAGAAGGAAAAATTATTTGATGCTAATTATTTTTTTAAATTCACCATTGATCTTAAATTCCTAAGTATTTTAACAAATTTATTCAAGCACCACATGCGCATGGGATTGGAATAAGTCAATATGTTCATGGAAACTGGCATTGACAAACAGAACTGACGCAGATCAATTTGCATCGACAAGATTTGATTGAAGTTGGGGCCAAACAGTGAGGAATTTTACGTTAGATTGAATTATAGGGACTGTTTTTGGGGAAAAGACACAAGTAGAGCTGTTTTTGCAATTTTCAAGAATTTCAGAACTCACATGCAGGTAGGGTTGTAAATGGGTCCCCGATTCTCCGATTACCCGAAGGTTCCGACCCGTTAGGTTCCGGGTCTGGGTCCTTATTTTGGTCCCGAAAAGTAAATGGTTCCGGTTTCGGATCCTTTTTTTTGGAACCGTTACCTAAACGGGTCTAGTTCTGGATCCACAGTGGCTCAGACCCGTGGACGCAGGACCCAACCCAATACTCTAACCTAAATACTTTATTATCTATATGTTACATGGGAACCCCTCATTCTAAGTTTCTAACCTAATCTTTCGTCCCCAATTCACATGTTAGTGATAGACAAAAGGTTACATTTGCTTTGTAGGTGATCGAATTGAATTACGAAAAAGCATGATTGTTTTTTTTTTTTTTAAGAAAAAATACGGGTATTAGGGTCCATATCCGGAGCCATACTCGGAACCGGATCCAGACCCACCTCACATATGGTTTCGGTTCTGGTTCTCATTAATATTATCGGGTCCGGTTCCGAAACCAGTTTTCTGGTTCCGAACCGGGTCCGGTTCCGGTTCCCCCCTTTAGAAAATGGCTCCGGTTCCACTCTGAAACCAGACCGGAACCGACCCGTTTACAACCCTACATGCAGGGACTGTTATCACACTGCGGGGACAGTTTTTCCAGAAAAGCCTGATTGAAGAAAACAGGAAAAAGGGGCTCAACGTAGTAGCTTTGGGACTTGTTGGTTAGTGGATCAATCTCAACCCAACCCATTTAGACCCTGTAGGAGGTTGGTCGCCCAAAGGTCCTCCATAGGATCGTGGGTTTCTTTTTCATCAATTCATGGGCCCCCAATTTTTATCCTTTTTTTTTTGCCCCAAATTTCTTTAGCCCATATAATATATAGGTCTGTAAAAAATAAAAAAAAGGTTGCCCAAGACATGAGAAATGACCCAATTTCTAAACAGCCCATTACAAAAGGGCCCTAAATTAATGATTTTGTGTTATATTTAAAAGTAAAAAAATGGAAAAAAGGGTATGAAACTTTGGAAATTGGAAAAGATTAGGTCAGCTATTAAAGCGTAGTTTTGGATTCCGATTCACTTTTGACTTCGGAGATCCAATACACCTCATCTCTCTCTCCTCTCTCTCTCTCTCTCTCTCTCTCTCTCTCTCTCTCTCTCTCTCTCTCAATCAAAATTGGGTCTGACTTTCCGTTTATGTGTTTCACCGCTTTGTGCCAACGAGCTGGAAAGAGAATCAGGTGATTGAACATTCTCTCATTTCTAAGTTTCAAAGAATATTTTAAAAATGAGCCATTATTTTTTTTATCTGTTCTTTTAATCTTTTTGACTTTTAAGGAGACAAGACCATTGATTAACATTTTTTTTTTGTTATATAAAAATTTGTTGTATACATAAACTCAATATAAAAGTAAAAGGATAAGAAAAGGTACCACTAAGTTTAACCACAATATCAATTGAATCAAATGATCTTTCGCTTATTATGAAGAAAAAAAATCAGTTGAATCATCACATTACGAAAATACAAATAATTTGTAGATGGGTTATGTTTGGCAAATTTGTTGATTGTTGTTTATTTGATTTAATGATTTACAGATGCTCTTATGGTGTTGATTGAGTTATTGATGCTGGCCTAGCACTCTATTGTTTCGCAACCTCGGTAATTTTACCTGAATTTGAAGCATTGATCGTTGGTTCTTGAGTTCTACATTAGATTGTTTCCTAGAATCATGCATCCTAGAAAGTGCCTCTCAGGGTCTGAAAAAAGGAAAAATAAAAAATAAAAAGTTGATGCACTTATTCAATCTCAATCAGGAGCTCTTGATAAGTTTGTTGTTGCTAAGAAACAAACAGATGATTCAATTCCAATTGAAGATTTTGAGGATGAAAAATTTATAGATTCAATAAATGAAGAGCATGAAGAGACACTTGATGAGGAAATTAATCAGTGTACTAATGAAAATGACAGTGAGAATGATGGTAGTCATGAAGACCAAAATGTAGAATTTCAGCCTTCAAATATTGATGATCCGAGTAATTGGGATAAGATGAATCAGAATTTACAAGACTTTTTAGTAAAAAGGGGTCCTAAAAGAAGAGTTGACGATGTCAATTATCCTAAAGATGATCTTAATAGACACTTCTCTTCCACACACTACATCCGGCATTTATCCAATGGAGAGAAACATGATTGAAAATGGCTTGTATATTCGGATGTTTTGGATAAAGTATTTTATTTTTGTTGTAAGTTGTTTAAGGAAGAGAGGAACAAGACTTTATTGGCTAATGATGAACTTGGAGATTGGAGAAATATTGGTAAAAGGTTAAAAAGTCATGAAAATAGTAATGAGCATCTCATGTGCATAAGTAAATGGATTGAATTAGATATGAGATTGCACAAGAATGAAACCATTAATAAAAGCGTGCAAGAACAAATCAATAGAGAGAAAGGACATTGGAAAAGGGTGTTGCGAAGGATAATGGTTGTAGTGAAAACACTTGCAAAAAATAATTTAGCTTTTCGTGGGGACAATGAGAAGATTTATCAAGAGAGGAATGGAATTTTTTTAAGCATAATTGAAATGATTGCCGAATTTGATCCAACAATACAAGAGCACCTTCGGCGAATTGAAAGTGGTGAGGTTCATTACCATTATCTTAGCCACAAAATTCAAAATGAATTGATACAATTGTTAGCGTGTGAGATTAAAAATGCAATCATTGCAAGAATCAAAGAAGTAAAATATTTCTCGATTATACTTGATTGTCTCCGAATGTAAGCCATGAAGAACAAATGTCTCTTGTGATTCGTTGTGTGGATGTTTCAACAAATCCAATAAAGGTGGAAGAATTCTTTTTAGAATTTTTAAAGGTGGAAGATATAACGGGGTTAGGGCTTTTCAATGTAATTCAAGAAACGTTGAGTACTCTTGAACTTGATTTTGATAATATAAGAGAACAAGGATATGACAATGAATCTAATATGAAAGGAAAACGCAATGGTGTACAAAATAGGGTACTCAACATAAATCCTAGAGCATTCTATACACTTTGTGGTTGTCATAGTCTTAACCTTGCACTTTGTGATCATATGGCTAACTCTTGTCCTAAGGCTACATTTCTTTGGAGCGGTACAACGAATATACTTGTAGTTTTCATCTTCGCGAAAGAGGTGGAAAGTGCTGAAAGATAATGTAGACGGTCTCATGGTCAAGCCATTGTCGGAAACACGTTGGGAAAGTCGTGTGGAAAGTGTTAAAGTTATAAGATACCAAGCCCCACAAATAAGAGATGCTTTAGTTGAATTGGCCCACACTACTGAAGATCAAAAAACAAAGAATGATGTGGAGTCCTTAGCAGAACATGGAATTGGCAGTTTTGAGTTTTTAGTTGGCATGATTATTTAGCACAATCTATTATTTGTTATTAATTCCGTTAGCAAGGTTTTTCAAAACGAAGACATGCACATAGATGTTGCTGTTGATCAGTTGAAAGGGCTTATTGTATTTATTGAAAAGTATAGAGAAACTGGATTTGTAGAGGCCATGATTGAAGCTAAAGAGGTTGCAGCTAGAATGAATGTTGAGCCGGCATTTCAAGAAAAACGAATCATATATAGAAAACTTATGGATGAGATTACAAGACATATCTAGGATGAGGTGCCGTGGTGTATGCTATTTGCAGATGACATTATTTTAGTGGATGAGACGAGAAAAAGAGTGAATGCTAAACTAGAATTATGGCGGAAAACATTAGAGACAAAAGGGTTTAGGCTAAGTCGATGCAAAACGGAATATATAGAATGCAAGTTTAGTCAAAGTAGGACATCTGGTAACATAGAAGTAAGTTTGGGCACACAAAAGATTGTAGAGAAAGAAAACTTTAGGTACCTTGGATCTATGGTGCAACAAGATGGAGTGATTGATACTGATGTAAGTCATAGGATTCAGGCCGGGTTGACCAAATGGAGGAGTACTTCGGGGGTCTTGTATGATCGGAAAGTCCCCCTCAACGTTAAAGGAAAGTATTATAAGGTGGCAGTATGACTAGCGTTGTTATATGGATCAGAGTGTTGGGCAGTAAAGCATAATCATGTCAAGAAGATAGAAGTTGCGGAGATGAGAATGCTAAGATAGAAGTTGCGGAGATGAGAATGCTAAGATGGATGTGCGGGATCATAAGGAGAGATAGGATTAGGAATGGGGAGATTATGAGCAAAGTAGGAATAGCACCGATTAGAGATAAAATGAGAGAAAATCGACTGAGATTGTTCGGCCATGTTAAAAGACGTCCAACGGAGGCACCTGTTAAAAGGTGTGAAAGCATGGAGATTGCCAGGAGTAGGAGGGGAGACCCAAGAGAAGTTGGAAAGAAACTATTAAACATGACCTTGCCTACATGGATCTAACGGAGGACATGGCCCTAAACAGATTTGATTGGCGTCGTCAAATCCATATAGCCAACCCCACCGAGTGGAAAAATGCTTGGTTTGGTTTGGTTATATAGAAAGAAGCAATTTGACAAGAACAACAGTGAAGAGGCGACACAGTCAACTGAAGAATCTTTTAGAGTGAAGTATTTTTTATATATTGTAGATCAAGCTCTTTCATCACTTCAAAGCCGGTTCGAACAGTTTCAAGTATATGAGAAATTTTTTGAATTTTTGTTTGATTTGAAGGATTTAAATGCTACCAATGATGAAGGTTTGATGTCCTATAATGCTAATCTTGAAACTTTTTTGAGCAATGATGTATTTTCTGATATTGATAGGAGAGACTTATTTTCAGAATTGAAAGTGTTGAAATAATTTTTGCCAAAAGAAACAACAAAGCTAATTGATGTGCTCAATTATTTGAAGGTGATGGATGGTTGTTTTCCCAATACATGGATTGCATACAGAATATTGCTAACTATACCAGTTATAGTTGCCTCTGGGGAAAGAAGTTTTTCCAAGTCAAAGTTGATCATGTCTTACCTTCGGTCAACCATGTCAAATGAAATATTAAATGGATTGTTGTCAATTGAGAAGGCCATGGTTGATAAGATTAATTACACAGCTTTGATTGGTACATTTGCAGCAGAAATTGCTAAAAGAGTAGTGTTTAAATGAATTTGAAGTGATGTAATGACTATTGATTTTTCTATATATATATATATATATGTTTTGAATTTTAGTAATGATTAATTTATGATCCATTTTTTTTAAGCTAATTTTTGTATACAATATATAAGGAGGCCTCCTTTGAAATCTTTGCTTTAGGCCCTAAAAATCTCAGGGCCAGTGCTGTTCATGGGCATGTAGGGTCCACAGCCTGATTTATAGAGGAAGGACCCGGACAGCTGACTCCTCTAGATCTTAGCCTTTTCAATCTCCATTCTAGCTGTTCCTTGCATCCTTTAGTTAGTAAAGAATAATTGTGTGACAAGGAAGATTGATTTTCTGGGCGGCCTGTTTGTTTGCCATGGAATAGAATAAAGATTTAGTGGAATAAAATCTATCCTTTTTGTAATTTTATTTTTTTTACTCAGAAAGATTGCAACTTAATATTTTATTCCATGGCAAACAAACAGATTTTTCATTATTCTATTTTGTTATCAGTCCACAGTGTGTAGTGCACAGTTGAGACATTATTATTCAATGACAGTAAGGTTATTGCATTGGAATCTGTGTTTTTACCTCTTTACATCAGTTCCTCTTAATTTATGGTGCTTCTGTGAGAGATAGAGTGCTCTTGGTGGTTCCGTAACTGTAACCAATTTCTCAAAAGGTGTATAGCAGTTACTGTTTACTGCAAACGCTGTCATTGGGTCATACTAATACCCAACAGCCCAACAGCCCAGCCAATCCAAAGTGGGAAACTGAGGCATGTAGTAGTTGGAACAAAGCCCATACAGGCTGTTTACACTCCATGCTTGATCAGGCCTGCACCTAAAATGGCTCCAAACTTGCTGACACAAATAAAGTTGGGATTCCACATTAAAGCACAGGTTTGGCCTCCACGCTCATCATAAACAAAGTGAGCTTTTTAAAAAAAGGAAAAAAAAAAAAACTGTTTTTTTTTAATATTTTGGATGGTAAATTTGAATTATAAAAAAATTGCAATGTTTTTAAAATTTTATAGTTTTCCCCTGTTTAAATTTGTTTTGATTCTTTAATAATTTTCAAATCTGCATTTACTAAAGCACCTCTGATTCAGATTTTAAAACATTCGTTGGAATACAGTCAGTTGTTCACACAGGTTTAAAGAACCTCATAGGAAGGTTGTTGGACTGTTTGGTTATTGGTGTTCAAAAAATATTAAGAATTCGGCCACTAAATGGTCATCATCCAAGGACTGGCCATCCAACACTTGCCGGAAATACATGTAGAGCTCCAAAAGTACATGGACAAAGATAGAATTTAGTTAATGCATGCCCAGAATAATGTTGGCAAAGAACCTCAAGGCAGGAGGAGAAAACACTGTAACAGAGCTCTTCTGAAACAGGGAAGCTAAGCAATGTCCGAATCTCGGATTATTAGAGATACATTTTCCACTTAACTTAGCAGGCATCTAGGTCACGGCATGGGGGAGGCTTAGGCTCACCTAACAATGTGGTATTCCCTCCAGCAGGACCACACTTCTTTCGCAGTGGGTTCTGTGTACCAACCTGAAAAAACAAACGGAAGTCGGTACAGATCAATTGTAACCAATAGAAATCACCAGAGATGCCATCACTAATGTACAGAAAAAGATTGATCTGCTATGTTTAACAAACTTACTGGAGGAGCTTCTCCCTTTCTCAACATCTCTACGATTTCAATAACACGCTTTGGAGTAACATCTTCCTGAGCCACACGAGAATATATATATAAGGATCCATATGCAAAATACTCTGAAGAGAATGAGATACTCCAGACTGTTTCAGGAAGGGGTTAAGGACCAACATAGTAATTGTAGGTATATCCTTCTGAACCCTTGGAGTAGTCAGCCACTGTAATCATGGGAGCATTAACACAACATCCCTGCAGGAAAAAAAAAAAACTCCAATATAAATTGGTCGCACTTCATAATTGTTATTTGTTACAAAAATATCAGTGTTGAACACTTCAAAATTTGCTCTTTCTGCTATAGTAAGGTGACACCAACCCAGGTTGTGACAATGAGCACCTTCAAACGTGCTATGATCTCTTGCCAACATTCTAAAGGAGTTTTGACTTAACCCAACAGCAACTGGTTTGAATAGTTTGCAAATTGAGCGAATATCTGTTCTGTGGTAAATTTGGAGCAAAGTGAAAACTGAAAAACAGCATTAGGTGGGACAACCTTTGTCGTCGTCTTTGCCTCAAATGATTCAGTAATCACGACAGTAACATTTTAGGGCTAAACAGAAGACAACAGTGTCCAGTTCCTGTGCCCCAGCAAGCATTTTATCAATAATTTAACCCACTTGTGAATAGTGGAATCTATCCCATTAAAGGCTTTTTCCATATAGAACAAAGATTTTACTGTTAATAGTGCTTGTAGAAGCAATTCGAGCTAATGCTTCAATGCTCACCTCAGGACAAGGGGTCCTATAAATGCCCCCGGCTCAAGTCCTAAGTATGGGCAAAATTTGGGGCATATGGTCTATCATATGAGGCATGTTTGAGCATATGCGCCCAGATGAAGCATATGCTCTAGTCATGCTCCATACTGAGGGGTGGACACTCTATGAACGTAAAGGCAGTTCACTTTTAAGAATTTTTCTTCTATTTCTTTTGATGTAAGGCCGTTGGAACTGAGTTAAGTCAACCCCAAATGGCTTGAAACAACAAAAATGCAACTGTTCTTATTCGTATCAATATATTTGCTATTTATGCATCTATCAATTTATTGGGTCTGGTATTTTTTATTTTTTTATCCTGAGGTATATTAAGTCTGTTTTTGGTTGTGGAAGTGAGGGAGGTGAAGGGACGTGGTTTACTTGAAGGGCAAAACAATAGGGAACAAATTCACGCCGTGCTTCAGTTTCAAAACAATGACGTAACAACATCAAATTACACCTTAAACATTTATAGTGGCCTTTAAAAAACTGTCTCCCATCTTAATTACATCCATCCAGAACACAGTCCAAAATACTTGCTCAGTCTCCCAGTTCTGACTTTAGACCCAAAGGTGGCAATGTTTAAATTCTGCAAAATAAGTTGTCATGATAATGGAAATATACAACCCTTACCATACACTCCATTTCCCCAACAGAAAACATGCCGTCCTTTGTTACTTCTGCAAGGGGGAAAAAGAACAACCACATAGAAGTTGGTCCATGATTGAGTTCCATCCCAAAGTTTAGAAGTAAAAACAGTTACTGAAATACATTTGAGATTAATAAAGAAAAGGGAACTTGTTGCATGAAAAATATTACCATTGCGTTTGACTCCCAGATGTTTGAGTAATGACTCTTCTATTTCACGTGAACCACGTATCATACAAGGTGTAGTGCCACAGACCAAAAGGTGATATTTACCAACCTGTTCAGCCAATGGACTTCAGCTATGCCACAAAATTGCACTTGAAAGCATAACTAAAAATGTGTGCGTCACAAAAGCACTCACGTGTACTTATCAGCGTAGTGATTAAACAGCAAACTGAAATCGGAAAAGAGGAAATACAGACTCACCTTCGTTCGGTTAAACATTGAATAAAATGTGGCAACCTCGTACACACGAATAGGAGCAACCTCAATAATTTTGGCTATCTGGATTGGTCAATAATCACTCAGATCATGCAGTGTGCAAGAGAACATAAAAATAAATCTAAATTGTTTGCAATATAGCAATGAGGAAAGATAGGGGAATAGAGCTAGAATTACATTCAAGGGCATTTTTCTTGTTTCAAAATCGATATAACAATCTGACTAGATTACACAAGAATAATATAATATAAAAAAACCAATAATTATATTATATAGGATCTTTTTTTAATGGTATAGGAATATGTATTTCCTTAAAAAAAGGATTACAAAAAATAATTTCATGGAAAGAATATTTCCCAAGAGATGACAAAACAAAAAAGATCCATCCAAACATCAATACTGATTTAATTAACAAATATCTAATCAAATGGGTGGTGTTTCTCTTCTTAAGTTCGTGCAAATGCATCAGAAACTCTTTGTAGGAACATTTAACAAATCTTAATGGAAGTTGCAAGCAGCTAGATCTTTAAATGGTATCCTTTGGACCTTCAAGTGTCATTAGAGGCATCTCAAAATTAGAGTACAAAAGCTCATGCTTTCCAATTGCCAAGACATTAGGATGATCCTCCTTTAAAAAACTAATTTTTTTTGTGTGACACAAGGGATTTGTTTGAGAGAGAATTTCACCAGCAGTAGCAACAGAACCTAAATATGGGTATCTATGTTGTAAATATCCATGAGTAACAAGTGATTTTGTATCATGCACGACCAAGTAGTTGGCAAGATTATGCAACAGCAGCTTAGGTAAGTCATCAGGTGTCTTATTAGATAACCACTGTAACTGCATAACAATTTTGGAGGAAAACAAAGTCAGGGAGTTAGGGAAGAGAATATCAAGAACCTTCAGGGATAAAACCAAGACCATGGAACCTCTAATAAATTCCATCAAGTGTACAGTGGCAACTGGCTTTAGCCTCTTATACTTGTTTATGCAACAAGAGGATTCTGCGCTCTGTGGATTTATGTTTCCACATGAGAGAGGAATCCTGCATTCCTATCCCTCCATTGGAAATCTAAGGAAAATAAGTTCAGTTTTTTGCCTTTTTTCCTTCTCTGCAAGGAAAATGTGCCACACCAAACAACACAACTGTGGGCCGCACAGAAAATCAAAATAATTTTCCTCTCTATCATGGAATCCCCTCGTTGCACAAATGCACCTATAAGGAATTTCAGGGTTTCAAATGGGAAATATCATAACAGGTTGGCAATTGTTCCTGTAATCCTCTACTCACAAAAGGCATAACGGTTAGTTACTTATTATTGCATCTCCACTCTCCCCCTACCATCATTTTCTTGTATGTTATCAATTTATTCAAATTTCAATCGATTCCTCTCATTGCACAAATGCACCTATAAGGAAAACGGGTTGGCAATTGTCCTTGTAATCCTCTACTCGCAATATACACGATGATTGGCTACTTTTGTCATCTCTCTCTCTCTCTCTCTCTCTCTCTCTCTCTCTCTCTCTCTCTCTCTCTCTCTCTCTCTCTCTCTCTCTCTCTCTCTCTCTCTCTCTCAGATAGATAGATAGATACATCCAAGGGTTGACTTAATGATATATCTGAACCATCCACACACATGAGACCCCCTTAAGTACACTAGACACATTGAATTTTCACCTATGCAAATGGATTGGCCCGTTGGATCGAGAGTCAAATGTTTTCCTTTAATATAAAGTTGTTAAATTTGTAGGCCACAGATGAAGGCGTTAAAGGCATGGGATTGACCCAAAATTTGATAATGGGCTCATCCAAGATGTCTCTTTCCATCCCCCACAAGTCCCATGGTCAATGGGTCCCTAGGTGGGCCCCATTAAGTTTGTCCCTCACCATATGGTGAAGGAAGGATGCACAGGAATATCCCCCCGTGTTAATTTCAGATGAACTTTCATTTTATAGGTTCCTTCCTTTTATTCTGTGCAATAGAAATTACAGAAAAAGAATAAAGCAGTATATCATTAATACTCTCGCACTAGTTTAATTGTTTTATATTTATTTGTTCTTATTTACTTCTTTCTCGTAGTTGTTGCTCAATGCAACCTCAGGCCAGGCACAAGCAAACCTAAACCATAGTGAAAACAATGTAACAGATAGAATGCCAGTCATAAACCATAGTAAAATAGTCAGATACTTGAGGGGGAGAAAAGCATGAATTTAATCAAATTTTACTCATTTGCCTCATGATGGGACAAAATCTGATAATAACTCTTTGGCCAACCATGAATAAACAATATGATGTAGCACAGGGTGGGGGAAGAGTAGCTAGGGACTACTCTCCAAGCCAAGGGCCTAGGGATTGGGATCCGTATGATCGAAACCGTCTTGGTCTCACACCATAGACAAACCACCGAGAAAAAAAAAAAAACTCAAGGAGAAATTTTTTTTAATCAAATGCATAACTGAACGAGGGGCTACAACTCTTTATATAGGCTAGATATTAGTCTACTTTAGAAATAATTCCAATTCTAAATAATAAAAAGAAAAAAAGAAAACTTTCTAATATCTATATATATTTTTATCTACTACTAAAAATATGTTGCACGATCTGGAATCTTCTTTTAGCGGGCCTTGGTGCCCTTTGGAGACCTCTGCTTGTAAGTTTTTGAGTGGGCCCAATGGGCTGGCCAATCATGGATCTGGGCATTATTCCTGAATATTAAATAAATCATAAATTCTCCCTTTCAAATAATTTTGCAGGAAACAACAATATTTAGACATAGATATGTACAGATACCAAATGACTAGTAATTGATAGCATTGACATACCGCATCCATTGCTGAAACTGGTATCCACCCTCCATGCTGTTGCTGTGCAAGATCCAGAAGCGGAATTACAGCAGATTGCTTGTAGTTTGATGGATAGTGAGACAATATCTCTTTAGCCTAGAGAAACAGCTACAAGTGACCATTAAGCTTTCATTGAAATCGTGTCTAGAAATAAGATACAACTACAGAGAAAGATTAAAGCAAGGTTAAAAAATTCCCACAACATACATGTGACAAAAAGTCTTACTTACAAAATCAGGTAATAAATTTGCATGAATCACTGAATATAAATTTGCATGAATCACTGAATACATCACATATGTTAAATAAATGCCATATACTATCCAGTGTTCTAAAAAAGGACCTGAGCAGCCTGTCAAACTAGGCTCAACTGGAAACGGAACCTTAAAGCAATCAAGATAGATAAAAACCAGGGCACTGATCAAAACTGGTTAGACCTACGATTAATTATTTTAAAATATCTTCAAATTACTTTGTTATTTTTACATCACAGTTGAATCAGGTTAAAAACCGGTAGAGTGGATGTAACAGATAATGAAAATATTAAAAAATACACTAAAATAAAATATTTAATGGTGGATCCAACAGGTCAAGTACTGGTTTTTACCGGATTTATACTAATACCCCTATTTTGATCTAACTTACCATTAAAGGACCCATTCCAATTAAACCCTATGAAACCAAGATACTTATACATGCCCAGCGTATTTGTGTAGGACTGATACAACATTCACATTGATACTTGAAATTGAACCGATACTTCTAGGGTTCAAGTTAAGCATACCCTACTTACCAAGTCCATCATTTCATATATTATTTTAGTTTTCTTACTTCTCAACTTAAAAATGTTAGAAAGAAATGTTAAAAAGATAATTTCATTAATTCAAAAATGCTTTAAAGAACTAGGTAAGTGGTAACCTCGTCGATGTCCTAATATCTAAAAGTGCAGAATTGTATCCTCGATGCTGGTATCTGTGTCCGTACCTATATCCTTATCCAGATATCATAGGTTAAACTCAGTTCGACCAACCAGATTGGCTCAACTTTAAAATAGAGATGGCAACTCAGATCGGGTTCGGGTTTAGCCCAACCTAAACCCAACACGGGCCCCTAACCCGACTAGATCCGTGACCGATTTATTTTTTGTAATGCCCAACCCAACCTGTGATGGGTAGGGATCAAGTCAGGTTTGATACTGTCAATTTTTTATTTTGAAAATTAAAAATATCTCAATCATTTGGAGGGTGGCCGTTGAACTTGTGACTTGACACTCTTACAGTATGTAAGTTACCAGTTGTGTCATAATAAACTTGTGTAAAACACTTACAAAATAACATATAAAGTACATAACCAGGATGGAGCGCAGCTGGGTGGATGCACCCAAAACCTGAGCCCGCCCTGAACTCAACACAGATTAAAGTCTGAAACCCATACCACCCTGAAACCAATAGACCCACTACCGAACCACCCCCTCTTAGGAGCAGGTCCGAGCTGGATGCCTGCTTTAACCCACACATCGCCATCCCAATTTTAAAATATTTTGAATCAGTGAATACATTACATATGTTGAATAGATGTGGTAATAAGCTACACAGTGTTTAAAAAAGAGGCGGGGTGGGGGGGGCCTCTGACAGTCTTACTAGCAGGTCAAACAAGGTTCAACTAGAACCAAAACCTTCAACTGGTCTCAATAAATAAAAGCCAATGTACTGGTAAAAAATCAATCAGAATCGGCAGTTTAACTGGTTGGACACACCATTAATTATTTGAACATATTTTATTATTTTAGCATCACAAATGAGTCAGGTTAAAAACCAACTAGCAAAATAACCCATGCTGAGCACAGGTATGTCCAAATCTTGCAAACTAAATATTCATATATAAGAAGACTAAACAATTGCAAACAAAATCGAATTGAATAAAAAGGGGCATAAAAATAAAAGAAAATTAACTCATAGATTCCTTACCTTCTAACGAAAACCTCCAAATAATCATCTTTTGCTAATCTTATTCCTAAATCTTAGAAAGAAAAGAAAAGAAAAGGTTAAAAGTAAATGTTTGCATACTTCGAGAGCTAAGTGGTATAGAATGAGAATTGGGAAAGCAAGATAATAGAAGAGGTGGGGTAAAAAGAGAGTTGCTAGAAAAGAAGAAGTGGAACCTTCAAAGTGGAGAGTGGAAGTGAGGTTTCATGAGATAAAGAATAGGTAGTTGAACAACATAGGTAGTGGGGAGAGAATGTGGAGTATTTGAAAAAAAAGGGCATAAATTCCCATCAAAATTGCAACTTACATTCAAAATTAGATCCAAAACCTTCCAGATTAATATATTATAATGGAATGGATTTCAAAATAATGAAATTATAGGGCTCACCCGGTGCACAAAGTGCTCCCCGGCTAAGCGGGGGTAGGGGGAGGGTGGGCGCATGTGTACGCAGCCTTACCCTTGCATTTTTGCAAAGAGGCTGTTTCCACGCCTCGAACCCGTGACCTCGAGGTCACCAAAGGAGCAACTCTACCGTTGCGCCAAGGCTCGCCCTCAAAATAATGAAATTATAAAGAAAATTAAAATAATTAATGGTGGGTCCAACCAGTTCAACTGCGGGTTTTACCGATTTTTACTTGCCCTTTACTAGTACTCTAATTTTGATCGAATCACGCTTGTGAAGGGACCAACTTAAACCTGGTTCGACCAGACGATTAGGCCCAGATTTAAAATATTTTGAATCAGTGAATGCATTATATGTTGAATAGATAGTATCCAGTGTTCTAGAAAACAGACTCTACCAGACAGTCAAATTGGATTTGATAGGAACCGGAACTTTCAACTGCTTTAGATAGAAAAAAATCAAGTATTAGTTAGTCAAAACCGGCAGTTGAACCAGTTGGCCCACCATTAATTATTTTAAAAAGAACTTTAATTTATTTCATTATTTTTACATCACAGCTGAGCCAGGTTGAAGACCAGCAGAGTGGATGCAAAAATAATAATTAAAATATACTAATTAAAATAATTAATGGTGGGTCCAACGGTTCACTGTTTTACCAGCTTTTTAATGGTACCCAATTTTGATCTAACCATACCAGTGAAGGGTCCAATTAAACTTGGTGCAACCGGGTCGGGCCCGGTGTATAAAATAATGGGTAGTAGTTACATCTTAAAACATTCCAAGTCCTAGTTGTCATTTATGAGATGATAGGAAAGTGGAGTGCGAGAAGTGTTTGTCAGTAAAGCAAGATAATTTGATTTTTATGTTTTATAGGACGATAGGATTCCGAAAGAGTTCGGTTGACTTTAATGAGGGATTGGGAGTCCTAGTCTTAATATGTGAAAAGGCCAGAAACTTCTTTTTTGATTAACACCTAGATGAAAGTTAATAAAAACAAAGCTAGGGAACAAACAAAGAGGGGCAGTATAGGTGGGACTATACTACCTGAAATGCCAAAAAATAAAAAGAGATGACAAAGAGACCAATACTGGACCTAAAACAACTTACTACCACCTCCCACTCCAACATTACAATGTATTGGTTTCTTAGTTGGTGGCTTGGTGCTATGTGGGCTCTTATGTGACAACATCAGAAGGCCAAGTCTTTGAGCCAATTAATGTGAAATTTGAGAAGTGGTTGGCATCATTTTGGATTTTCTTGGAATTCCTAGTATTAATTTTGCCTAGTAACTCGTTCCTAGTAAGTTGCGTTTTCTTTTGGAAGTGTAAGTTGACTACCGAGTAAGTTGTGGTCTTGAATGTAGTTATCGTTGGAATTAAGCATGTACTGATGGAAGGAGGATGCTATATAACTTGTAGAGTTCTTGTGGTTGGAACGTCAGATTATTCCTTCATTTTGATTAATACAAATTTAGTGGTGAGCTTGGCTCCATTTTCTCTTTTCTTCTCTCTTGTTATGGGCATTGCTTCTTCTTTCTCTATACAGTTCTCCTTCATCAGTAAGAAAATTCGTTTTTCTAAAGTTGATCAAAGGGTAAAATACTATACTTAGTGGCAGTCCAAGCAAAAGCCTTCACATTATGTTGAGCAACATTACCCCTATAGGTTTGGAAGGAGGAAAACAGGGTAATGAAGATGTAACAATAACAATAACCACTAGAAGTTATATGCTGCACAACACTACAAAGTCAAGTTTAATGAAATTCGGCAACCAAATGAAGTAGTGGGAGGTTTTTCCATGCTCTTCATTGTACGGTACTAACATGGATTTACAAATGTCTCCACCGGTAGAGAATGCAGATAAGCAAATGCCCCTTCATGCGCTTATGCTTACAGTGTTCTTAAGCTGTTCTGTTTCATACAAACAATGAGAAGAAAAAATGCAATGCACAATACAGTTCAATCTAAGCCCATTGGATTAGTTATGCAATTCCATTTTCAGAACATTTCCATTTGGTAAATGGAACTTTACACACATTGCATCCCATAGGAAGTATGTTACACCCGAACCCGAATCAACCCTATTTAGTTCTAATTAATCATGTTTTAGTTAATTTAATTGTACTTAAGTGCTAATTATGGTGATTAGTGTTAATTAGTCCTTGTAGATTGGGTTGGTTGAGTCCTGAGTCTTAGATAGGTGAGTTGGAACCGATTTGACTCGGTTGGGTAGAGTCAAGGGCTTTTTCGTAATTATCAATTTTCTCATTTTGCATCATTTGCACGTCATTTTGGCATCATCGCGTGCATCTCGTCGAACACGTCAATTTTCGTATGTAACTCTACTTAATTGGGTCAACCGTTGAGCAAGTGGGCCACCTTTTGACTTAAAATGGAAATATATAACTTTAGTGGACTTTCTTGCAAAAAGGGACAATCCTTATCCCTTAAAAGCATCCAAAGCTTTCTTGCCTTCACTTTCCCCATATCTTGCAAAGAACAAAGAGGATCCCTTCTTCCTCTCTTCTCCTTTTCTCTTCTTTAATCAACAAAGGCCCTTGCATGTGCAATTGGAAGCTAGGCTTGGAGTTGTCTTCATCTTCTCCATCTCTCTTTCATCCTTGTGAGTTGTGACAAGAACTCTCCCTCTACACTCTCAAATTCGGACTCCTTGCTATAGGTAGGAGTCAAATCCCTTTTGAGTTGTGTTTTTGAGTTATAATGGGTTGTAATGGAGTCATGGGGCTCTTGTTTAATCATTCATGTATGTTCATTGCATTTTTCATGTGTTCATTTGATTAGGGTTAGAGATTTGGGGGTTTTTGGCTCAATTGAGCCAAGTGGTGAATGGAGACTTGGAAAGCTTGGTATTTGAGGCAAGTATAAGCTTGATGTGGATCTACATGTTGTCTCTTCCATTATTGATTCAAAGATTCTATTCTTTATGATTCTAGCTTCTCAATGAATGGATGATTTTGGTTTGCTTTATTGAGTAAATGGATGGAGGTGGAATGGGGGAGTTGAATGTTGTAAATGGGAGCATGTAGGCTCTTTGGTGCAGGTTTTGGGTGAAGTTTTAATGGAAGAAAGAACAGATGGAAAATTCCCGGAATTGGAATTCTAGGACGGGCGCTCGAGCACGCAAAGTGCCACTTGAGCGCGCCACCTTCCTGGATGCATCCACTCGAGCAGATATGGATCCGCTTAAGCGGACCTGGGGGCTGTTTGTTTGGGCCTCTTTGACCCAATTGGAGGGGGTAATAATACTTCTACCCTATAATAACCTACATAACCCTCCCTAAAGAGAATTATGGTGTACACCTTAAACCCATAGGTAATTAATGATTAAAAAGGACTCTTATGTCTTAGAATGGAACCTTTAACCTCTTCATTTGTCTAAATGGGAAATTATCATTCTATGAATGTTCATTTGAGGTTGAGAGCACTCATAGATTTTACTCATTGGTCTAAAACTATGCCATGAGGGTTGGTTTAGGAATTCAATGTATTTTCTTATAATTAGTGGCACCAAATACATGATAGTAATACATTGATCTTCTAAAACTACCTTGTAATGGACGGTGAGAGTCTAGGAATAAATAGATTAGAGTTAGTTAGTAATTACCTTGATTCCTTAAATTCATTGCATTTCATATCGAGTAGAATATTATCCTTGACTTCAAGTTGGTTTATCAATGCATTATATATGGTGTTTTCTAATTCAATTAATATCATCGGAGTTGATCCCTTGAAATAATATGAATGTGAACATTAATTATTTGATTTGATTCGATTCGATTTGAAATTATGAGATTATATATTATAGAAATTTATTCACATTCTATTATTATTTGATTCGATTGAGTCGGCACTACTTAGCTTCGACCCTGTGATACCCAACGGGGTTACACTTGGTTCGTTAATTGAGACTCCTGCAGTAAGTCGTCTGGAGTACCGAAACTTCAGAACCGGGTAACTAGCTAGCCTTTGACCTGCCCGCTGGTGACATCCCAACTAGATTCGCTTTCTTTTGAGAATGAGCTCAAGGTAGTAGCCAATTACATGTTGTATCTTTCATTTGACTCGAAAAGCATAAATTACTCGAATTGGCACGATTGCCTAGTTATACTTAATATTGACTTCTTTTGATCAATTGTCATTTAATTCACTTTGAAACATTATGTTTTTCCTTATTAATGCCTATACTTGCCAAATCGTCGTATTTAAGGTACTATTTTTGGTGCCACAGATGCATGTGCAACCCCCGGCGGGAGAGGAAGAGACCGAGGAGGTTCCTCCAGGACTAGAGGAGTGGCCGGATAACGGGCCAATGTAGACATTCCTTCAACCGGAGAACAATTCGTACATTTTGAGGGCTTGAATTAGAGTGTGGCTAACCCTTTTTGTGTGGACCACACTTAGTTTCAGTTATACTTTTGTTTATTCTTTTGTTATAGTTGTGCAGGGTAGTTCTATACACCCTCTTTTAGTTAATCAATGTATATACATGTATCTTTTGTATTAAACTGGAACGTTTTAAATTGGACTGATTGGGAAATGATACTGTATGGTAAATGTAATTACAGCTTCTGCTACTTCTAATTGTTATTGGTAGGTTTAAGTGAGCTAGACTCACGAGTAGAATAGTTGTTTTCCTCCTTCGTGTGTTGTATTTGACTCGCAACATGTACAATAACACGGGCGTACGTGTGTCTCACCTCGGGGATTACCCTAGGCCAGGGTGATTCGGGACCAGGATGTGACAAAGTAGGAACCCCCCAACCTCATAAAACTCTAAATAATGGAACCATAGCCAACTCCAGAAATAGACAGCAAGAACTAATGATAAGTGGGGTATTAACAAGTACAAACCATCATCAACATATAAATCTATAAAAAACGAAAACAATTAAGGCTGCATTTGAGCCCCAAGTGTTAGGACCGGAGTCCATCAGAATTCATTTTAAAGAGGGTTTTCATTGAAGGAGTATATTTTAAAGAGGGTTTACATTGAAGGAGTATTGAAGAGATCATCAAATCCCTCAAATTTAATTGGGGGCTTTGGCCGGAGGTCCCTCATAATATTACTTCGTTGCAAACGGTCCACAAAAAAAAAGTCATGCAGCCAAAGGTCCCTCTCACACTTTTTCATACCTGAAAAGACCAATTTGCCTTTTCTTTACAATTTGCCCTTTCTTTACACTTTTTCATACGCGTGGCATGCCTTGCTGGCAATCAGTTATTTAATGCATTGCTTTTAAATGATAGATGGATGGAGATTGGCAAAAGCCAAGACCGATGCTTCAGTTGAACCTGAGGCACTACATTGTGTACATCTCCTCTCAGCTACATGGGACCCACATACATATATTTGTCATTTAAACATACAAATAAGGCTTTTAAATGGTATCCTATAATTAAAACTAAGTAATTAGCTCTCTAATATTAATATGAATCAATCTATATAGGCCTATACAATAATTTCAAAATACGCAATAAATATTAAAAAAAGCAATAAATTTTAAAAGAACGCAGATAAATTTAAAAAGATGTAAATAAGTTTCAAAAAGATAGAAATAAATTTCACAAAATGTAAATAAATTTCAAAAGACTCAAAAAAAGCAAATAACTTTCAAAAGACGTAAATAAAATAAAAAAATGTAAATAAATTTAAAAAAAACACAAATACATTTGCCAAAACTAAGATAAACCAATTTTTCAAATTTCAGAAAAATTTACCAAAAACGCAAGTATTTTTTTCAAAACTCGGTTAAATTTATTTAAAAAAGTACAAATAAATTTTAATATGGGGGGAAATAAAATTCAAAAACTCAAATAGATCTAAGAAAATACAAATAAATTTGCCAGAAAACACAGAAATATTCATTCAAAAACTCATTTAAGATTCTCAAAATAGAGATAAATTTCTCAAAAACTCGGCTATAGTTTTCAAAAATTCAATTAAATTTGCCAAAATCTCAGCTAAATTTGTTCAGAACTCAGATACATTTGTGTCCGAACTCAGATAAATAGAAAAAAACTCAGATACATTTGTCCATAACTCAGATAAATTTGACGAAAATTCAGATAAATTTGACGAAAACTAAGATAAATTTGTCAAAAATCAGATAAATTCCCCACACAGTAAAGCTTGCAACTAAGCTCTGTCACCGTCTCCGTATCCTCCGTCACCTACTCCTCCTCCCTCACCACCCCGGCCCTCCCTCCGTCACCTACTCCTCCTGACCTGGGAGACCCTGCAACTGCTGTTGGGCTTCAGAAGCGGACGGGCCGGACCTGACCCGAACTGAACCAGCAACTCGGATAAATTTGCGAAAAACTCAAATAGATTTGTCAGAAACTCAGATAAATTTACGAGAAATTCAAATAGATTTGTCAAAACTCAGATAAATTTCTAAAAAGTCAGATAAATTTATCAAAAAATCAGATAAATCTGATAAAAACTCAGATAAACCCCCAACACATGTTACAGGAATAGGACCACACTGCGTTAAGCTTCTGGGCTGGGCTGGGCGGGTCAGACCTGGCCCAAAGTGAACCTGACCGTGGAACCCAACTGGGTCTTCTTTCTTTCTCTACCTCAACGCCTACCAGATCCCCTTCTTCTTCGATTCCTCTTTCGCTAGCTTCTCCATCTACGTCTAGGGCATTCTTCTTCGTCTACGGCGATATCTTCTCCAAAATCCACACCCAGGAGCTCTCCTTCGCCTGCGAACTGGGCGTCGATCTAGTCCTCGTCGGAAACATTGGGAGTTTGGACAGCCCCTACGCGCAGGTATCCGCCTTCCACTCCTTCTGGCTGGGTTTCTCCGTTGTCTTGGACTTCTCCTGGGCGGATCCCTGTCCTCGTCGTCGGGGAATAAGAGGCCGCAGACCCTCTCCAGCCATTGCCGCAGATCGCAGTGAAACAGAGGCGCAATTTGGGTTCTTGGTTTTTCGGCTGGACCCCACATCGCCGAGGACAATTTTACGATGCCGGAGGAGGGAGCACTGCCGCCCTCACGTCGCCGAGGAAGAAGAAGACCAGAAGAGGAGAAGGCGGTTTTTCGTGTTTCTTGTTGCAGAACGAGAAGAGGACAACAGCCTCTGCGCACGATGAGAATAAGAAGAGGGTTTGATGCGGGAAGAAGAAGGAGGAGAAGGCCCTCTGAGATCTGCTTCAGCACGTGAATTACAACCCAATCGTGACACGTTGCTGAAAATCGTTACACATTGAGGACCACTTCGTTACATGTTACGTCAATTATAGGGGTATTTTAGTCATCAAAAATGAAAACATGTGGGTTTAACTTTTAAGGACCTCTTGCTGCAAACATCCTAGCTGAGTGTACCATAGGCTTTAAAAAGTATTTGCTTGGACTGAAGGCTGTAAACATTGACTTATAGGGACCTTTTGCTAATTTTGCGAATTTAATTTACTATCATGATAAATGGGTGGTCATTTCCTATGAAAGGGGATTCATTTGATGGCACCTTGCATATTTTCACCTTTAATCCCTCACTTTAAGCCCCTTTTGATAGAAAGAGATCCTAAGAATCAATTACTGACAAAACAAACAAGCAAGTACAATGATAATAAAATTATAATATGCAAGACCATGTAATCTGCTAGATTTCAATTTAGAACAAGATCTGACTGCTGAGAAACTGAAGAAGGGAAAAAATCACTGACCCTTTCCTTGTTGGCATCGGTGAAGTCGAACGGCACATGGGGATTGTTATCGGGAGAGTCAATGTGCTGCCAAAAACAGATCCATTTAGATAGAGGGAGAAAGAAAGAGTAAATTGGAGACAGAGATGATGGGATGAAGTTGAACTCACGTAATTTAGGGCAGTGGAGAAGGATCGAAATGCGGAAGATCGAGTCTGCAACTGCAAGAGAGACGAAATCGGAGAAAGATGATTAGGGTTTTTGTTCTTTTTTGTGGTTTAAGGAGATGGTGATTCAAGGGTGACCTGAGGATGAGATTGAGCGAAGATCTGACGGATCTCGAACAGGCGTTTGCCCGCGAGGCGACCTGCGGAGGCGAACATGGTCGTCTGCGCTTTGAAGAGACGGAGAGAGAGAGGGCGTGTGCTTTTGCAGGACGAGACTGGCTTATAAGTGTGCCCGGCATATTTTCACTTGTTACTGGGCCTTGGCCCAGATGATGATCTGCACCGCTCATGTGGTTTATCACAATAAAGTGGCCCACTGATCAAAGGTCCAACAATTCTACAATTGTCATTTTTTTGCTGTGTGGTAACTTCGATGGTAAAGTGAAAATGAGGTGAACGTCAAATTAAGGGGGTCAAATTCAAAAAGTGATGGAACTTTTGTTGTTTAGTGAAATGAGAGTGTATTCTTTTATGTTAAAAAGAAGAGAGAGAAGGATTTTAGTTGCATGGGAAAGTAATTTTTTGATTTTTTTTGAAATAGAGATGTTTTTTGAAATATGGTATTATTTTATTTGATTCTTTTTCTTTTATTGTCTCTTTAAGTGGCCATTCACCTAATTACCTTACTTCACTAGTAAAATAAATTTATTAAATAGATGGAAACTAGTACCCTTAAAATGGACCTTTCATAACTATCATTGGGCAAATTCACTCCATGAATAGAAACAATAACAGAATCTTATATGTGGTTTCAAATAATGGATTTTACATGACTGGCTTAAGAGTATCTGATTTTATTTTATTTTTTGGTACCCCCAACTAGGGCTGTGAAAGGGATTGGCTTGGGCCGGACTGGGGTAAGCCCTTGACCTGCTCTCATATATGCGGGCCAAGCTTAGGTCGAGCCAAAATCCTTGAAGCCCTCGGCGGGCCTACAATATCGAAGCCCTTGCTCTACCCTCGAGGGCCAGAGTCGGGCCAAGGCCAAAAGAAATTGTTTTTAAAATATTATTATATATAATATCTTTTCTATACCATAATACTAATCATTCTTTATTCGAGCTGCAGATTGGTGCAATGCAAAGTCAATCTTTTTGTGTAGTGTTTAAAAGAATGCACGAAACAAGTTATTTTGTCATCATATAAAAACTTTAGTTAAGATTAAATGAAATAAGCCAATTTGATAGTATTGTGACATGAAATAAGGACACGGAAAACATTATTAAATACCTTAGCACACCCACGGTAGTTACATAGTTACTTTCTCCTCGTATAAAAAAAAGTATTCAGGATTAAGTAAAATAAGGTAATTTGATAGCATTGTGACCTGAAATACATAATTAAATACCTTATCACACTAACAATAGTCACATAGTTTAAGTCATATTGTCGGGTTTTTCTTTTTCACGAGGCTATTAGTGAGATTATTGCAGTTGAAGTTCTCTTAGTTGTAGTCTACTAGTCTTTTTCAATAGTTTATGTACGGCTTTTTTCCTCTAAAGAAATAATATGGGCCATCAAAACATGTTTGGCGAGTCTCGTTTGATTCAAGTGTATTTATTTCAAATAGGCATTAGACATTTTTCAAATAAATTATTTAGTATGTGAAGTTCAAATAAATATTAGACCACTCTTGAATTGGCATTAGTCCTAACTTGTAATTCTTTAAGACATCACCATTGGATTTTATAACAAAGTAATTAAACTTTGATTGCCTAAGATGAATGACGAAGATGATTGATGCATGAGTCAAAAGCTTTAACTCATATGTGGGGTTCACTTGGATGAGGCAACGGTCGTGAAAGTAAGAGGATGGAAATAAATTGGCACCAATAAGTGACTAATGGCTGAAACTCGATCCCACTTAGTGATGATGTTTATGGCGATCCATCTAATTAAACTATCAAACTTAAGTAGTTTACATGGGGCACAAATCACTCTAATGAATTCAAAAAATAAATTAAAAAAGTTTAGTGAATGACAACTTGAATTTCCTTTTAATTGAATAATATGTCCGTGCCTGGAAAACGTAGAATCAAACATATCGTTCAAAAGAAAACATAGAATCAAACATAGGCGACAATATTGTGATCTATGAGACATCCATCAAAAAAATTTACCTAAGATTTAGTCATTATTATTTGACAAAATATTAAGTCTCTCTCATTCATTGCTAATTAGAGGATTTTTTTATTTTTATTTTTGGTAAAAATCCCAATATATACTATAGGAAAAAAAGCACTATACCTACCTGGACTTTGGCCGTTTTGCAGAGTACCCCCTATACTTTGGTATTTCGGATTAAACTTACCTGTAGTTTTAGTTAACTTGCAAAATGAACATAAACTGTTAGTAGTAACTAGGAATGTAAATGGGTACCCGATTCTCCGATTACCCGAAGCTTCCGACCCGTTAAAAACCGGGTCTGGGTCCCTATTTAGGCCCCGATAAGTAAATGGGTTTGGGTCCGGTTCTACCTTGGTTCGGGCTCGTGGACCTGAGATCCAACAGATTACCTCAATTTTTAAAAATCTCTCCTAAAAATCATATTTTTTTTAATATCATTCTCTACCTAGATCCGGATCAGGATTCAGACCCATCCCATATCTGGTTCTGGTTCTGGAGCCAAAAAATCGGTTCCGAAACAGTTCCTGATCCGGATCCGGTTCCACCTTCTCCTTAACGGTTCCGATTCCGGGTCCATCATGGACCCGAGACCCGGAATCGGAACCGACCCATTTACAACCCTAGTAGTAACAGTGTAGGCCGTATAAAATGCCTCTTGTGCATACTGACGCCAAATTGGATTTTCAAAAAGACATATTTGCCCTTGAATAAGGCTATAAAACATGGAAAGACATAAGGGCAACTCTTTCATTCCTTTTCCAGCCATATAAAATGGCTTCCTCTCAAAACTCCCAAAACTCATCTACCCATTGTTCTCGTGGCCAAAGCTCTCAACGTGATGCTGAAATTCGATACTGTCACTGCGGGCATAGGGCTGCTCTTAAAACTTCCCGAACACAGCGGAACATGGGGAGGATGTTTCTTGGCTGTGCACTATATGGGGTTATGCTTTCAACCATCTGATTGTTCTTCTTGATGTATGGTCTTCAATGCAACTATTAATGTTTTATTTTTTCAATTTTTTTCGGATTCAGCCAGCATGTGGATTTTTGAATGGGTTGATGGAGAAATTGATCAAGTACAAAAGATTTTTGATAAGATTGATGTGTTGGAGAAGGAACTGAATACAGCTTGTGGAAGGAATAAATGTTACCTACGTCTGTTGATGTGGACTTGGGCTGGAATTGTGTTTTTTTTTCTTCATGTGCTACCTACTTATGGCTTCCATCCCTGTAGATGGGTTGGAAAGACTATGATCATATGTATCAGTTGGAATATTTTAATGAAAAAAATAGTGTCAATGTTAATGAATTTTTTTTTCAGTTCTCTTGTCTTCAATTTCGAACTCAACCAAACAAATTGACATTTTTAAGTATGTCCAAAGCTACATTGTTTGACAGCTATGTTAGATTTGAATATCAATAAAAAAAATAACAACCCCCAAATCAAACTTTCTTAGAATCCTCTCAACTGAAAAGAGAATAAGAGTTCACAACTGATAAAAAAATCCCAACCTCAATGATTCTCGAAGCAAGAATCCCGAATTCCAAATAAAGCAACCTCCAAACAAAAAAAGAGGAAAAAAATCAGAATTCTGTTCCACAAAGGAAATCGACACAAACCCATTACATCAAACCCGTCGAATAGGAAAACCAAGTCCTTTAAAATCAATAAAAGATAGTATAACTCAGTTAATCAAAACCCATTTATATAAAGCCATGAAAAGAAAAGTCTCTAATTTACAATGAAGAATCTGACATACAAAGAAAATAAGATGGGTTTGGGACAGAGAAGAAAAAGGTTACCTGATCGTACCTTGGCCAAACAAAATCCTGGAATTATAGAACAACATTATATGATGGTTTTTGAATCCACATTTACTTCACCTGTGTACTATCTCACAAATGAACTTCTAACTCGCCCTTGTAGGACTTGATCAGATTAGGAGCAGCCTTCTCATATTTAGTCAATGTAAACAATAAAAAAAAGGGTCTTATATGCTACTCTAAACAGTCATCATCAAAATGAGCGGTAAATCCAAACAATAAAAAAGTGTCATCTATGATGCTCCAAACAATCATCTAGGGGTGTACACGGATCGGATTGGTGCGGATTGGGCCAAATCCATCACCAATCCGTTGTCTTCGGATTGACGGATTTGTAATCCGTCACCAATCCATCACTGTTGAAATCCGATCCGATCCATGGAGGAACGGATCGGATCGGATTAATCCGTTCAATCCGTTACTGTACATTACATGGAAAAAGAAAGAAGAAAAAACCCATAAATTTTGAAGCCACTGAATTAAAGGGGCATGAGTCGAGAGCTGTATGTCTATTCTATTCATAAGGATAGTGACTCCTTATATTTTTTTTTTCTTATTTTATATATATATATATATTAATTTATATTTAACGACAACAGATCGGATCGGATTGAATCCGCGGATTAAGGATGAAATCCGCCACCGATCCGTTGCTAACGGATTACAAAGTTTTCAATCCGTCACCAATCCGTTGGCCTTCGGATCAGATTAACGGATTGACGGATTTTTTGTATACCCCTACAATCATCATCAACATAAACAGTTATTTAAAACAGCAAAAAACAAACTAATGCAAGTTTTCTTAAAACACCATCATCACCCAAACAGTCATCTATACTGCTCCATCATCTTATTTACAACTTCATCAAGACAAAAGTTTCAAAAATAGTGAATCTAAGATAACATCAAGCAGTTATTGAGCTGCCTTTCCCTACTCTAATCCTCCCTCTACCTCTGGGTGTCGATATAGACCTCACTGCTTGTAACCCCCCTCTACCACTAGTATTACTTGCTGATGACAATGGCTGTGAAGCTGGCAACGACTAAGAGGAAGCTTGTTTGACTCTCCCCTGATCAATAAAAAAAATTCAATGTCTAAGTGAGTATATGCATATAATCTAGTTAAAAGTATAAAACATGGGTGAAAACACCGTACCTTGTGTGCTGGCATGGGGTGAGAAGGTGGCATGGGATGTGATGCTGCCTAGGAAGGTGCCATGGGCTGTGATGTAGAACGAAAGAGTCTTGAATTTGGATGCACTGGTCCCTTGCAAGACCTGGCATTGTGGCTTGTTTTCAAGCATCCAGCACAAGTCATTGTTTTGTTCCGTCTGGAAACTCTGCTGGAACTAGGCAACTCATCTGCTTCCCTCCTCCTTAACTTCTTTGGCCTACCTGTAGGTTTTCTATACAATGGAGGAGCAACTGGTTCCATTCCACTTTGTACCCAATCATGCATGTCTGGTACCGCGTGTATCATACTACTATATGCCTTCAAGTACGTCTCTTTGCTGTAGAATTCATGAATATAATCTTCAGGCTTTTCATGATTCATGTATATACATGCTATGGCACGCTTACAAGGTATACCAGTCAAATCCCACATTCTGCATAAACATGTTATACTCTTAATGTTAACAACAAAAGTTTTGGTAAAACAGTCCACCTCAAACTCACCTCTGCCTGACCAGTTGGGAAAACAGTGTTTGTCGTCATTCTTGTTTTTTTCCAACTTCTCCGATATGGCGGGACAGACTGTACCATCGAGTTTGGTCATTCCTTTCAGCTTCACTTGAAATCTGGTCATAAGTTTCCTCCTGACACACTCAAGCAAACCAACTATTGGTTTCTCCTAGCTTCAAGTATGTAACTGTTGAAAGATTCACAGAGGTTGTTTGTTAATGCATCACATTTGGCCCTTGTAGAAAAATGAGATCTGACCCATCTGTTTGGGTTAGCAGCTATCAGCCAATTATTTACAGCCTGATCTAAATTCTTCACCCTTTGCATATGACTATCAAATTCTCAGGGTGATCCACGTGATGCTGCAGCCCACATAGCATCTTTCAATAATTTGCCTCTAAAGAGTTCTTTGAAGTATCATACATATGTCTCAGGCAGTGTCTGATTTTAGAAGTAGGAACTACTATCTCAAATGCTGCGTCAAGCCCTTTCTGTCTATCTGACAAAAAAATCCAGCCCATGTCACCTCCATCTCCAATATCATCAATGAATGATTTCAAAAACCAAGTCCATGAATCCAAATTTTCAGCCTCCACCACAACCATTGCAATTGGGAACATATTTTCATTCCCATCCCTACCCACTGCAACCAACACTTGTCCACTATAACAACCTTTGAGGAAGCACCCGTCCAGACCAATAATGAGTCCACATCCATTCATGAACCCTACCTTTTGTGCCTCATAACAGACATACAATCTCTGAAAATTTGGAATTCTATCCATGTGAGATCTTTGTGTCACCACAAATATTTTTTGTGTTGGGATTGTACTTTTATACAGTGACACAATAGTCCGTCAATCTAGTGTATTGGATTCTAATATCTCCAGATATGTTATCTAATGCCTTCTTTTTGGCTCTATACAACTTATCTCTTCGACAAATCCACCTTCAGTTCTCTTCTCAGCTCTTTTTGCATTGCAGGAATTGACCATTTCGGATTGTCACTCATCCTCTGCTGGTATTTAGCAGCTATATAGCTGGAAGTTAGCAAGTGATTCTCAAACCTCATACCACATGTATGTTTGGGCTTGAATGTCTTGATTTGAAATGTCTTCTCACCCTGCATAGGTGATGCATGAATCCTGAATCCACAATTAATTTCACAAACAGCCGTGACCCTCTTGTTCTCATTCTTTAAATATTTAATGTCATATCCCTGTCTCACAGTCCATTCAACAAGTACTTGTCTGAAAACTTGTGGACTTGAAAATATCATACCCAACTTCAGTTGAGGATTCTCCATATCAGTCAGCTCATTAAACTCAGGCCATTTAGACATGTTGTCCTCATCAGATGAGCTGTACAAAGAGTGAAGATCATCCCCATCCTCATCATCTGTAACGCAATTCTTAACAACTGGTACATGATGTTTTCCTTTCTGCACTTCTTCCACAGCCTCAGAAGATCCTCTAAACATATTCTCATCTTCAAGCTTCTCAACATCCTAATGTAACTCCGGAGGCTCATCGGGATCTAATATCTTCTCTTCATTTTCAACCTCACTGTCACCATCCAACTGATCATGCTTGTTTTGATCATCACTGCCCATACCACCAGAAGTTTCATGATGACCATGTGTTTGATTTTGGTCATCATGATGACCATGTGTCTGATTTTGGTCATCATCACCCTCTTCATCAATAGAAATTTCATCCTCAACATCAACAACATAGTCTTCACACTAAAATCTCTTACTAACTGAAGTTATTTCTGCTGCAGGTAACTGCTTCAAGGGTCCTTTGGTGTGAATATTTTTCTTCAAAATCTTCCCTTTAGGTGACACTACCATCAAAGGTTCATATCCACTCTCTACATATATAGTCAACACCTTACTGTCCTTATAATGTTCTAATAGAATATTTACATCCCTGTCTGATTTAATCCGCCTCAGACCACCATCAAAATCCAATCCCGGCATCTTAAAATATATTGATCTGTTCTCTGGATACCCTAATTCTATCACATAATCCCTGAACTAAAAAACTGATGCTTTATCCACATCCAAATCTCAGATTTCATCCACCACACCCCCAATGTATACACTATTTAGTGGGTCTGTAAAGTAACCACCATGGTGGAAATGAATTGTAACTTCATCATACATCTGCATATAGGATAACAAAGAAAAAAACATGTGTGACAAAACCATATGGATATAATTTTTCCTATCCTTACATCAAAAAATAATATATCAAGCCATGGATGTTGTGGCATTCAGTGCTATCAAATATATGCAAATAACTGAAGCATTGTGTGTGATGGTGAAGTAAAAACTGTAAGGTTAGTGGGCCAGCATTGTATGTGATTGTGATGGTTCAGATGCAAGTTACCCATCTTAAAGATGGGCCCCACAAAATGACAGCATTCTTATTCCTCAACCTCCACACCCACATACAATATAGACCTTCTCATTGTCGTCCACTCCATGTGTCACTGTGGTCCCCTCCGTGTGTGACTGCCACCATGAATAACTTACAAACGTAGCAGACAGGTGGGGTTTCTATTCCACAAACATCCAAACATCAATAATAAACAAAAGTGGCAGACAGGTGGAGTTTATATTCCACCACCATTCAAACATCCGTATGATACAATAAAGGGTAGAAACATCAAGGTCCTACACTTTTCAAGCCTTCTCAAGATTACAAAAAAGTCATCCCCATTCACCATATGAGACAAAGAAAGATCACTTTTCTAATTCACACTTCTTATTAATCATGCACGTCGGACAAACCCTCAAACAAAATACATGCACGTAGAGCTATAAAACTAGGATGTTTGTTCAAAATCATAAACTCTAGATTAGGGAAGGAGGGGCGGAATAGCAGAAAAAATACATGATTAAGGGTAGGAGATCATACCTCTGAAAGCTCTGATGGCTAGTAATAGCCTATGCTTTGAGATGTTGAGCCAAATGGCTAGAAATAGCCTATGCAGATGGGAAAATGAATATCTCGATCAGATGGCTAGTAATTGGGTCTTCTCCACTTTTGCCAGAGCAAGATCATCGAGTATTAGCGTATCAAACTGTCAGAAAGATACAGCCATAAGAAGCCAAACATGGAAAAAAATTAAGTAGATTGGAAGGGGTAAGGTTTACGATTTACCAGTAGATAATCCTCTGTGGAAAGCAAAATGAAATGCAGAACTGGACCTGTTGGTGGCTCACCGGCCAAGAGAGATGCAGAAAAAACTCAAAATGTCAGAAAGATTTCAAGCTGACCCTTGACCAAAATGGAGTAGATGGCTTCGACCCGACCCCCCTTTCAGGTATTTCCTTCGCCAAATCTTTCGACCTTCCTGCCTTGCCTGAGAGATGAAACCTACCGTCGATCGCCTTTCAACTGTGATCAATCTCTGGAATGACACAAGCCGCAACAAAAGCCTTTCAACTGTTGGCGTTTGGCGGCACAAAACTTCAAGTCACGACCAATGTCTGCTTCACCAATTCTGCCATGCGCCTCACAACCAGAGTTTTTTTTTTCTTTCTCCATCGGTCCATTGACCGCCATGACTCAGATTTGTCCGCCCCGACCAATGTCTACTTCACCAATTCTAACATGCGCCTCACAGCCAGAGTTTTTTTTTTTTCTTTCTCCATTAGTCCATTGACCGCCATGACTCAGATTTGTTCGCCCCCACAGCCAGATGCCGCCATTCATCAGACCTGTCCGCCTCACAGCCAGATGCCGCCAAGAATCAGATCTGTCTTTGTTTTAGATCTAGTTTTGTTTTTCTCTATTTTCAAGTGCTTGGATTTGAATCTGCATGCTTTTTTCCAGAAAATGTAAACCCTAACCGCAAGATCGCCCAAAATCACCAGACCATGTGAACCCTAACAGCAAGAGCAAAGTGGAAAAATGAACAAAACGCGCGAGTAGAGATCTTATATATGGAAGGGTAATTTCGTAATTTCCTATATTCTGTCACGGCCGTTTGTATTTGCAAGTCAACTAAAACTACAGGTAAGTTTAGTCCGAAATACAAAAGTACAAGGGTTACTCTGCAAAAATACCAAAGTACAGGTAGGTATAGTGTTTTTTCCTTTTTTTAATATTATACATAATATTTATTTTATATATTAATAGACAAAGGGCCGGGTCGAGCCTAGGCTTGGGTTGTCCAATCCCGTCCTAAATATTGGGCGCGCCTATCGGGAGTTGTCTAACATCGGCCCTAAATTGAACGGGCCTATGTCAAATCTCGTCCTGTGCGAGCTCGGGCCGGGTCAGGCCTTACCACGATCTTGAATATAAGCTAAACATTCTTTAATTATTCATAAACTACCACCGAACACCGGGTGTGAACCAAACTTTAAACCCTCCTCATTTTTTTTCGGGCTTGGGACTGGCAATGCAGTGCAACAAGTAACATGTCGGGGCCTTTTTTTTTTTTTTTTGTTGGCAACGGAGTAGAAAATCAGAAAATCAGCTAAGCATCCAATGTGGTGTCAAGTAATGTTTAAAAGAACTTAGCAAAAACCTACATAAATCAATTTTCTTTTAATATGTCTAAAAGATCGTTTAGTGCATTACCACCGTTGTCTGAATTATCATCACTAGTTGGGGTGCGACTGAACCAATCATGGGCATAAACTAATGCTTCTACCGTGTCCGATTTCAAATGAGTCCTACGTGGGTTAAGTATCCCCCCTCTAGTGCTAAATGCCGACTCTGAAGCAACTGTGGATACAAGAATAGCTAAATTATCGTAAGTCATAAGAGATAACATACGATACTCAGCTGAATTATTTTTTTACAATTGTAATATACCTACTGTGCCATCTTCTTTTGTAGACTTGTCATCAAAATAATGATCTAATTCTATTTTTTCTTTTATAACTGATTTGCTGGTAATTTATTTTGAATATCTTGAAAAAAGAGAACGATCCTTTCCATGAGCATATCCTTTCATGAATCAATTCTTGATTTCCCCTCGTATTGATGCAAATAGTTGTACAATATTGTTATTACAATGAGAAAATTATGATATCATTAAGTAATGGCCTTTGTATATATGTCGATTATCAGTACTAGGAGTAGAGTCGAGGCTGACATTTCGTTCATTGCAAGAAGTCTTATATAACAAAATGACAATCGGCAATCCAACCTTAATGCGTGTTGTTTGCTTCATGACAATTAAAGTTAAGACTATATGAATCACATGTTTATTTATGTTTTGAGGTTCATTGAATTGAATTATTATTTTTTCCAATCAAAGGCATCTTTATTTGTTCATATAGAAAATAAGAATCCATGTCATGGATAGGTTGGGCCGAGCCTGTTTTACCCATTCATAGTCCCATTTTGGCCGAACTTCAAAACATTATCCAAGCCCAGCATCGGGCTCAAATTCTTTTAAGGCCTTGTATTTTCGAGCTTGGCCCGGGCAAAGTACCCATTTTAACGGACTCAATTGGTAGGCCTAGTCAGGCCCCTCGATCCTAATAACCGCACATGCCCTAGTAACAAGTGGACTGCATGTGCAGCTTAGCTCTATCTGATCCGCCTTGACCGACCTTCCACTAGTGTAGAACCTTTGATGCTCGTCATCCCATATCTTGCATTAGGATGAGTTTTACACTTATTTAACCTTCACTCACCGTTAGATTGAATATTTAAAAAAATCTATAATTAAGGTACAATTAAACTTTGTTTCAACTGCACATAGTAGGGGAAGAATGGTTTAAAATCACGGTATTAATCGACCCTAAAAATTAATATAATATTGGTATCTGTCGCGGTTCTCGGTCCATCGTGGTCGTCGAGGTGTGCATCTTTTTCACCACAAAAAAATTGAAAAAAACATCAAAAAAATTTAGAATATTGTAAAATGCAGGAAAATAATATTTTTTTCCCATTAGCAAGAACTCTAAATCAAAATATAGGTCCCTAAGTCATAGCATTTTGTATCACAGTCTTATCTAACACTTTGTAAATTTTGTTGACAATTAGATAGATTCTTAGGCTTTAAACACAATTTATTTTCACTTCAATATACATCAAACTTTTCTTAGAGTAAATATTATGAAGGCCGCATTCAAGAATGAGACATTTATTTTAGTGGTTTGCATTTTTCATAAGTAGATTTTATTAGAAGTGCATCGGTTAAATAAAAAAATTTGAATACTTAATTCAATTTTTAATTTTTTTTCACATGTTTTTTAAGTGTGATCAATTTATTCACATGCTCTTTAAATATGATCAAAGTGATAGCGAACCCAACTCCTATATTCATAAAAATTGTCAAGGGTCCTTTGTACAAGGGACCATCTTAGTAATTTAAAATTCTTTAAATACATTCAGAATTATTATAATTAAAAAAATAAAAAAATGACATCCCATCTAATAAAAAGTTTTAATTGGGTCCCACGGAATGTGAAAAGCAAGCACCTCACATGATCCACACGTTGGCTGTTGAAATTGATTAAAGAAGCGAAGTCATTTGAAACTCCCGCCCTTATTTTCTCTCTTCCATTTCGCTTCCCTCCGCTCCACCTCGGCTCTTCCGCTCAAATGCACTTCGCTCATCTCCTCTTTCTTCAATCTCTCTAGGGTTTGTCTCACATCTCTGGCTAACTTTTCAGAGGACCCACCCCAGGCTTTAGCAGGTTCTGTTTTGCTAACACCCAATCCTTTCTTTAGACTGCATTTGCTTTTCTTCTTTTTTGGTCTTCACGTTTTCAATGTATTTCATTCATCAAATGAGTTTGATCGAAGTTTGGGTCGCCTTTTTTTTTTTTTTTGAATTTTTTCATTAATCTTGTTGGTTTGGATGTTTTTTTTATACATAGATTTCTTTCTGCTTACCTATTCATTGATCATCTGCCGGTCAACTGTTTGATGATATGTGTGTGAGAAAATTATCAAACATTTCCTAGCAAAATAACCCGTTCTATTGACAGGCATAATTTCTTACGTTGTATGCAGAAAATATGATGAAGCGTTTTTTTGTTTACACGCAGGATTTTTCTGTTTTTCGAATAAAATAATCTCCTCTGTGATATGTGCCTGAGAAAAGCATATATATATATATATATATTTCCTATCAAAACAACCCATTTCAAGGCATATTTTTTTCTGCAATATATCCATAACATCTTTTATGTTTTTCAGATAGGACTTCTAAGTTTATTGAATAGAATAATAAACATTGCGAGAAACAAAACAGTCATTAGAAAACAATAATTAAAACATAGGCTAAACAAGTCATGAAATTCAACCCAAAGTCCAGTTTTTTCAAAAACCAATTATAGTTTGTCAATTCTCAAATGAGAAGGTGAGAACAGGGTTAGCAAGAATCAACACAAAACTGCCTATAATTCATGCTTTTAGAGCGCTTGCATTGTTACTGAATTTAGCCCGTTTTTAATGTTCCTTTTCAGATTTTTATTTCCGCGATGTGTTAATGGATGAAGTTCTTCTTCAATTCTCTTTTTTTTTTTCAGTGAAATGTTACTGAATGTTAGTTGATTAACAATACCAATCTTTCTCTTTTCTATTTATAGAGCACCTCCTTCCTATTTGTTGATTTATTTTTTAATCTTTGATTCTTTCTTCTGAACTGCCTTCTGTTTCCTGCACAGAAACTCAGGAAAACTGTTGCCCTCCAGTTTAACAATGCAGGCCAAAATCAGTGCTTTCTTCAAGCCTTCAGTACAGAATGACCCTGAACCTGCCATTCTTTCTGAAGATGACATTCCTCCAGTAAAGCAAGAGATTCTGGTGACTTACAGGCGTCGGATCCCAAATTCTAACCCCATAAGGTTTTTGGAGTTTTGCACTTGTCTTTGTTTTTTTTTTTAATAGGCCGTCCACTAGACTGTTTGGAATGCTTCTGTTTGTTACCATTTGTTTCTTGAAAGTTTTTAACACCTGTTTTTAGAATAGCGTGAGGCTATTGCACTGTTCAGAGAAATAGAGATTTTGTGAGTAAATTCAGTTAAAAATATTTCTTGGTGATTATGAAGTCATAATTTCTTTAAGTACATAAAATTAAAGTTTGTGTAAAGATTCTGAAGTACCTATTTTATACAGTTGCACGAAATTATAGCTTTTGTTCTCTTACCATATGTCTTGACTTTGGGGAAAAAAGAAGTAAAATAGGCTTATGTTTCTTTTTATCATTTTGTACAAGTGAAATTATGATAACTTGAGATTTATTTTTTCTTTTTATCAATTTGGAGTTTGGACAGCAAAGATGACAATGCATGTGAATTGGGTAATGGGCAACAAGAGCAGGCAGACTGTTCTGATTACAAATTAAAAGACCAGGAAGTATGTTGCGCTGATTTGGCCAGTTCTCTTGTAAAACCATCCTCGACAAACAGAGCTTTGAATAGAAAGAGAAGTTATGCACAGTATCATTTGGAGTTGGGGCAATCTGATTTTTTACTGTACACTTGCTCTATTTGTGGGCTGAAGTACTCCCGTGGTGATGAAGAGGATGAAAAGGTTCACAAGGCATTTCACATGAACTACTATCATGGGATTCAGTTCAAGGTGCTTCAGCCGTTCTCTTGTGACTTCTTTGTGTTGTACTTTAATGTTTCTGAAATGTTTTTAAAGCTTTAACAGGGTTGGCGCAATGAAAGAGTAGTTCCCACAAGTTCAGGTAATGGAGATCGCATAATTTTGGTGCTAGATGGTGATCCTCCAGCTCATAGGCATAAGGTTATTCCTGTTACTTGAGATCATTTTTCATGTTCATGTTCCTTTTTTTTTTTGGTTGTATGCAGTGGGCATGGTTAGCAACACCCCATCCTCAAATGCCACCACTTCAGTAACTCTATCCCAAACTCTATCGCATCACATAAATACTGTAGCTGCTCCTCTACTGTATTTATAGTTTGACTGCCACAGTGCCACTTCGCATGCTACCACATGATTAAGGGCTCTGTATAGAGACATGAGTGTTTGTGAATCCTGTAACAAGCCTGACATTTGCAGCACTGGAGCTACTTTCATTGCCATTATTTTTTTTGTCCGGGAAAATGCTTTGAGGGGCCTTCTTGAACCCGGAATTCCTGGCGCGTTTGGTAATTTTACTAGTATAGTCAAGTGAAGTTAAGTCAAGTTAAACATCACATCAAAATCACTTTTTACCATAACTCCCTCCATCTTTTCCAAAAAAAAGTAAAAAAGGAACTACATTTATTAACTAAAAGACAAAAAAACTCCATCTCCCATAAAAAAAGTCAAAAATATTCCATCCCAAACAACTAAAAATAAAATACCATCATAACCCACTACATATTTTATTCATTCTTTTTTTTTTTTCACTTCACTTTAAAAGTAAAGTGCCAAACGGGCAATGAGCTGCTTGGATCATGCACATGTGCCACATTGGTGCTTGTGATCGTGATCTGCACATTTGTAAGGTTTGAGAAACTCCATGGACATTATTGATAGTTCCTCAAATCAACAGGTTGCTGAGGTGGTGAAGATAATGGAGTGGGAGCTTAGTTTGAGCGATGAATGGCTTCTTCATAACTCTTGCTCTTGCAAGGTGATCGAAAATAAATTTTCTTCACGAGTCTATTTTCATTAAAAAACAATTTTTTTTTCCGGTAAAGAAAGTAACTTTTTTGCTTTTTACCAAAACAAAAAAACAAAACCTTTTTGCTATGTAAATTAATTCTTTATAAAATTAGTCTTCATTTTCCTGTTACAGGTGTACTTGTTCATTTCCAAACAGAGAATCATAGGCTGCCTGGTTGCAGAACCAATCAGAACTGCTTACCGAGTTGTCTCGAGTCCTGCTGCTTGCAAAAGTTTAGATGTGAAAAACAGGAAGATCAAGTCAGATCCAACCCCACTCCAGTTCGGGTCTGTTATCTTTCAGAGGGAAATCACTAGAAAACTTTCCTCAGCTAGTACTGAGATCATTGATATGAATGAGAGAGGAGCGGTCCTCTGTGAGGAGAATGCTGTGTCAGCATCATGTGGCGTTAGGGCCATTTGGGTTGCACCATCCAGCAGAAGAAAACGTGTTGCCACACAATTATTAGATGCTATGAGGTGTGTCTACTCTTTCCCCGATATCATTGTTGCTTTATCTCAAATTGAATGTACTAGGCAGTTTCTGTTTTCCTTTTTCTCCATTTGGGTGGTGTTTGGACTTTGACTTAGAGAATAATCTTTTCTTGCCATTTGGGATGAGGACTTAGGAGGGCTCTACTGTACTGCTACTTCAGCTTTTGCCCTTTTCTGGCTTATACCTACAAAATGAAAGGCCTTTTAAAACAATAAGTGCATAAACTGATGTAGTGTGAGTGTGTGGGGTCTGCCAAATCATGCTTAAGGGTCTGTTTGGGATTTTTCTGCAGGAATATCTTCTTGTTCTAACGGCATAAAAATGCTAAGAATGTGTTCGACAACATTATTTGTGTCATTCCCAGGGAATGTTTTTGGAGAATAATATACTTGTGGAGTGAAAAATTAGTTACAATTGAAAGTTGTTTTTCAAACCAGAACGAAGTTGCTTCACATCGGCCCCAACAAACAAATCTCTCTCTCTCTCATCTCACTCCCCCTTCTCTCCTCATATGTCTCTCTTCTCTCCTTGCATCCGAGTATCTCTCCTCTCATTGCTCTCTATCTCTGTCTTGTCTCTCTCTGTTTGCACTTTGCATATCCCTTGCCATTTCCAACTTCGTCAAGTTTGGCACACGGCAACATAGCCTTTATAGGTAGATAGATACTCATGTGAGTGTTACTGCTCATCTTCTCAAACCTTCATGGATGACCCTAGAGCCAGATGAGCTTGGTCGCTCAATTAGGCATTGATAATCCAACTGTTCAGAATTTTGATTTATAGCCTTTATCAGTGGCTTCCAATGGAGACTCCCTGTTGGGATCTTTTACAAGCATGCCACTGCCACATGCAAGGAGATTAAGGGCCATAAATGCCCATTTACTTTAGTTAAGGCACATGGCAGATGGCCTAACACCTCCAGATCCCATCAATCCAAAAATGAATCTTTGATCTAACAGTTTCCAAATTTACAAACTGGATTTAGATGGGTGGGTTCTCAAAATATGCAGATTCTGTTATGTTGAAATGGGTTTTCCTATCGAGCATTTTTTTTTGGTCTGGCTTTGCTACATGCACAACTTTTTTCACCTTCTAAGAGGATGGTTAGGGGATAGATTCTTTTATCAACACCATATTGAAATTATTGCAATTTGATCTTGTCTATCTGCATTAGTTTGAGTGATGATTTTTGTGTCCATATGTTGGGAGAGAGTCGTATTTCAATTGTCAACACTGTAATTTGTTTTGGTTAAAAATAATTAACTATCTCTATTTCTCTATTTTCCCTACTGTCCCTTATCTCTCCTTTTCTCTTTTATAAGGAAAATGATTGATGGGAACCATTCTAATGGAACGTTACCAAACAAGTCAGCAGGACCCATTTTCAAAATAAAATCATTCTCAACACAACCCATTCTCAGAATAAAAATATTCTAAGCACAGGAATGATTCCAAACAGCCCCTTAACAAATTAGCAGGATTTCAAGTGTTTTAGGAAAACTTATTGAGTTGTTGGTTTATTACGTAGAAACAAATTATTGTTGTTTTTTTCCCTCTCTCTGTTGTAATATTCAGGCATTTGTTGCGGATCAATCTTGGATATGATTTGGTCATCAAGTATTCACTTTTTCTTATTGACTCCTAACCCCATCACCCACCACGTATATGATTCTTAATTCTTTTTGGTCCTTGCTGCTCATCGAACCAGCTCATCAGTTCCATCTTTGGTTTGGTTATCATTGTTATTCACTTTATTGTACTGATCTTTTTCTGTTTTCCTCTCTTTAATCCAGGAAGAACTTCTACAAGGGTCAGGTTCTAGAACCTTCTCAATGTGCTTTCTCTCAACCCACCTCCTCCGGTAATGCGTTGGCATCAAGTTATAGTGGTACAAGATCTTTCTTGGTTTATTTGACTGCTACAAGTTAACTTCTGGGCTATTGTAGTAGTTTCTTTAGGTCAGTGGACAACTATGTATATGCAAGTGAATGATTTTTTTATAAGAAATAAAATCTCAATCAAATTAGTTGTTTTTTATTATAAAATGATTCACCATTGCTTTATGGTAGCGTTTAGCTCTAGTGCAAGCAATGATTGATAATTCTTGGGAGGACCATGAAGTTCCAATTATTGAAAAAATTGGCATTTATCTTGAACTATATGAGCAAATGAGACTGGATATGGTGCCATGATGTTGAGCACTGAGCATTATGTGTACTGGCTACTTTGTCTGATTTGGTTGTTAATTGTTTATGTGCACTGAACATTATGTGAATGGTCTTAATTGTTAGTTTTATGGACTCAATCCAATAGATGATATAAAAAATTGAATAATTTCTTTATTTATCAGTATATTCATGTTTTCCTTTCATGAGATGAATGGTGATTTATTATATACTTGTACATAACCAATACGAATGACATGATGGTTCATGAGATGAACTGGAGCCCATAAGTATATTAGATGTAACATATATGTATGGATGAGATCCACATACGGGAGACATGTGTGGTAAATCTTATACTTAAATATCTTCACAACCAGTGATGAGACTGGACATCTCATACTGACAAGGTTGCAGCACTTTGATCACTATGAGATAGTGTGATTTGTCTCGATCATCAGAATGGAAGATTCTGGATCATAGTGCTGGTACATTGAATGTATTGAAGGACCATGAGAAGCACCTTATAAACACCGTTTTTACTTTAAGGTCTGCTCTCATAATTCCCTAGCAGTTAGCTCTCAATCCTGAGACATTAATGAACTCAAGTTTCTATCTATTCATTTGCTTTGAGTCACCAATGAGTGGGGCCAACTGTAGGTCAACACCTCGGTGATTTGGGTACGTGGTGGTAGAGCTGTGGGAACATTCAATGGTCAAGATGGAATCTATCTCTAATATCCCCTTGTGCCAATTAATGGATTTATCATTGGTAAGTGTGCCAATTCCGATTAAGAGTTAATTGGAAAGGTACCTTTGATCATTATAATTAATTGGGGCTCAAGGATAATAAGATATGGATCTAAGTTTGGAAGATAGGTCCAATTGATCCATGGATATTGATAGAGGGACCTACTTGTGGTAATAGGGAAGTTTAGGGTCTTCTATGTAATATTCCTAACACTCGAGTTCAATTGCATTTATATAGTGGAGTTATTTGCAATTAACTGTGGGCCCGGATTACACATGAGATGTGGGGTCGTGTGTCCCAGTTGGAGCCAGCTTTCTAAGGAATCCCTAGTGGTCCCCACGCTAGCCCAATTATTAGAAAGTATCTAATTCTAGTTGAACTCTAAAAGGAAAGTTACTATTTCTATTTGAAGTGAGACTTCTAATAGTGGTAATGGTAAACTTACTAATTTTAGTAGAAGTGAGACTTCTATTAAAAAGGAATTAGAAAGTTACTAATCATATTTGAAGTGAGACTTCTAATTATGATATGGTAAGTTACTAATTAATTAATGGAAGTAAGACTTCTATTTTAATTGGTAAAGAAGAGAAACATGTTAATTCCTATGGAAGTGAGACTTCTAATAGAAATTAGTAAGCGGGGCTTGCAAAAGCTATAAATCGAGGAGAGGAGGGCTGGACGTCCCATGCATGCTCCATACCTAGGGATTCACGCCCAGCCCTCTTTAGTGCAAGTGTTGCACGAGCTCTCTCTCTCTCTCTCTTCCATCTTCTAGTTCTCTTCTAGTTCTTTCTTTGAGTTCCTAGTAGTTTTCTCTTGGAGATCCCACAATCTTCTTGAGAAAAGGAGAATCTGATATGGGTCATAGCGTGGAAGATCAAGAGGTCTTGGAGATCCCTATTTGATTAGTGAAAGCGTTTCATCATCAAAGAAAGACGCAACTTCTCCATTAAGAGCACAACCGAGCTCCAAAGGTATAATCCACTTCCTTGCATGTTGCAGACTATTATGGATGCTTATTAGTTGCTGTTTCTATCTTTTAGATAGATTGTATTTACTGATCATGATGGTTGAGATTGAGGGTTTGCTTCCTGGATTGGGTTTTAGAGCCTTTTGGATAATTGATCCTGCATCAAGTGGGTCAAAAGTTTTTGAAACCTATCGTAGAGGCCCACCCTATTTCCAACACTTATGGCATGTGGGACGTTCTGCTAATTGTTTTATGGACTCTTTGTCCAAACAAGGATTTTCGGGTGTCTTCTTCGCTTGCTCTGATTATGTGGTCTTCCGTTTTTCTAGCATTGTGTATAATTCTAATTCCTCTTTGTTTTCTGTTGTTCCTCATTTATATGCTTCCTTTATATTAATTTGAATCACCCACTACCCTATTAAAAGAAATTGTTTATTGTTTATTTAGTAGTGAATAATGAAAGTCAATAATGTGTTTGAATTTACATCAAATGGCAAGTGAATTTGATATTTTGGTAGAATATATTCTTTTCCAGTAGCATAAAAAGCGAGAACCAATCTATGTCATGTCCCTAATGTGCAATAGGTCAAAAGCCTAGGTAAAGCGGGAGGATTGTATCAGGCATGCAATCGGTTGATAAAATCTGCCAAACCTTTTCCTGAGTTATAGGCTGACCTCAGATCGATTAGATAAAGGCTTTGATATCAGTGACACTCAAGGTTATGTGTTTCCACATTTTGTTAAAATTTAGCCCCTCTCATAATTAAGGGTATTACCTAGGAATGCATGTGGCAGGGGCTTTTATTGAAAGTGGGTTTAAAGGGTAGTGTGAAGGGTAAAGGGTAGAGATCAATAGAGAGAGAGAGTTGCACAATCATTTCCTAGCTAAGTGTGGATATTTTGATGCCCATTTTTCATTTTCAAGGTTGATCTTTCACTCAGCTCTTTGAAAGTAGTCTACATTTTAGGATATCTTAGGAATTGATTTCCAAATAGGCACAACATTGCCATTTTTAGTTGGTTTGGAAAAATAATTTGCCCACAAGAAAAACGTTATTCACACTTGGCCTTGGAATTTAAATTCTTTGAGTTCTAAATCCCATAATTTGATGATGACAGTCAGACAATGCCACGTCCCATGAATCTGTACCACCAGGATTGATAATCACAGTTCTTATGGTTCACTGTAATATAGAGCTGCATTAGGTAGCTGTGAAAACTGTGCTTAATGGTGCTTTACTTGAAGATCTCTATGGGCTTGTTTGTTTGCATAGGAATACATAGGAATTCATGGTCAAGTGAACTCCATTGAAGGATTATTAAAGAGGTGAGGGCGAAGGATATGAGGTGAGGGTTAAAGCATACGAGGTTGCAATGTGGATGAGATCTTGACTTTCCTAGGGTTTGAATTGCTTGGGTGATGGCGGTGTATTCATTTTGCATCTTCCCTTTTCCGTTAAAGGGGAGGGGTGATTTTTATTTTGATGATCATTTTTGGATGTTCACCTTTCATTCGTCATTTTCCACTTATACAAAGTCTTAGAATTCCTAGGATTTCAATTACATGAAACAGACAGGCTCTATATGATGCAACTAGAAGGGCTGATAAGTGAAGGTAGTGAATATCTAGCGTGCAAATTGATAGAACTCTGTATGGATTGAAGCAAATCTCAATAAATGATGCTGGTGGTGCTTTTTTTTTTTGTTTGTTTTACAATAATTCTGATAAAGAATATATAAGTCCTTTGCAAATTATATTGATTTTAAGACTTAACTTTTTTCAAAAAAAAAAAATTTTTTTATCCAATGGGAGAAGTGTCATTGCTTTCTACTTTCTGAAAAGAAGTGTAATGCTGCAGTCAACATAGATCGAATGAGTTTCAAATTTGGGTCAGTGTCTGCTCATTGAGGAAACTGTGTGCAAGGGGTGGATTGATCACAAGTGGACTAGGTGAGAAAATGAAGGTTGGTGCTGTACCTGTGGGATCATGTAGCTCACCTGACCAAAGTGTGCATAGTGGACCATCTGACTTAGGCCAGCAATAGAATTCCCACATGTGAACTACCCCAAGTTGGGGCCATCCTCCATTGACTATGAGGCCGAACTACTTAGGAGTGACAGGCTAATAATGGATGGAGCTTTGGACATTGGAAAATTTGAATTTGAATAGGCTCATTGCAATAGGATTCACGCATGCAGGCCATTCATATCACATGCACTTTCATGATTGTGTGCTGATCTAAAATTCTCTAGTTGGAGTGATGTACTGTTGGGTTGTGTTCACATGAACTGATCAACCGCATATCAGTTTGATTGGGATGACACATACCCTTTGATGATGATGTGCAATCACCTAAAGCTCTCTATTTAGACTGATATAAATACCATTGGGTTGACGTGTTCAAAGGAATTCATCTCAACCATGAATATCATCAGTTTGATGGAATGAATTTTGAGCAACTGGATGAGTGAATTGGAGGGGTAGGGAAAAGCAGTAGTGTCATATAAATGGCTTAAATCAAGTAAAGCTAGGCCTCACATGAGTGAGTAAAAATTGTCCAATGAGAACTATCATGCAGACATTGCTAAAAGATCATTTTCTCTTGTTTAATTTTTTATCTTTTTCTGAAATACTCTCCTACTTTTTTGGGAGAAAATCCCCCTCCTTGCGTTGGCCCCACATTCCACTAGAACTAGATGCTGTGAGGTTTGTGAAAAGCATAAGGAATGGTAATCCTTGACCGGGCAAATCCATCCAAGATGTTATCAGTGAATAAAGACAACATCTCGTTCATAAAATTTTTGTCTGGACCCTACAATTTTTAGTATAAGGAAATAAATTAAAACATATTTTTTAAGTATACTAAAGTATAAAGGTTTTTAAGCAACTGATTTGCAAATATTGCATTATTCTTGCAATGATAGTGCAGGGAAGTATTGCTTTGCTTGTCACATTTTCAATTAATCAGGTTCAAGTCATGATAGTTGTTCCTAAAAATGGGCGAAAATAATGCAGTGGTTTTGAAATACCTATGAATAGTTTTTTTTTTTTTGCCCCCCCCCCCCCCCCCCAAACATATCTTTAGCCCATGACCTGATTTTTTCCTATAGGTAGATAGAATATATGTATATATATACGAAGAAACATGTTTTTAGTCGATTTCACTAACTCACCGTTTTGTACTACTCTTAAAGAAAGTACAAATGCACAAGCAACTAGATGCAAAGTTGGAGAAGTCAAAGGTTGATGATGTGGGTTAAGTGTTAACTAATTGCATGTTTGTCTAAATGTGTGTGGTAACATTAGTGTTAACTAATTGCATGTTTGTCTAAATGTGTGTGGTAACATTAATTAAGTTGGATGTCATGGTAAAGCTCAGGTAAAGTAAGGTAAGATAAAAGTAAAATGTTGAAGAGAGAGAGTGTTTGTGGTGAGAAAGTGGCATTTTCTACTTACTCGACTTTACCATGATCATGCTTTTGTGAGAGAGAGAACTTGGCTCCTGATGTATACTTATTTATTGTTTTATACACAAAAGTTGCTCCTAATGTATGAAATATATATATTCTTGGATGTTTTTTTATTCTTCTGTTTCATATGAGAAAGTAGACCCTAACCTTATAACATTTTAAATATTTTGTTCACATTTTTTTTTTCTATGAAAGTTGTCCTTAGTGTCCAAAAGGACGATTTTCTCCTGTTATGGGCCTAGCAAAATTCAGGGCATCCCGCCTTTGATGACTGTATGGATGGACACTGACGCAAGAACATGGACACATGAGAAATTTTCCTAGTACAAAAATATATCTACTTTTTGATATTTAATTCATGTATAGTATATGAGCTCAATATAATAGTAGGGGCGTGAATATAATGGAGTAAAATCTGGCCAAAGCTATATAAAAAGGCTGGGCATCACATGAAGTGCTAAAATTTGTAGATAGGTGGAGCCCGTTAGTAGAGGATTGTTGGGGAAGAAATTTAAAGAGAGAGTGTAAATCCAGAAAGCCAATCAGAAGAAAAGACAACCACCTTCTTAATCTTCTGAAACAAATTCACCCATTTTTTTCTCAGAAAAGAAGGAAGAGAGCGCCAATTTTCTTGCTTCGTATCCTCATTTCTACTTAGGGCTTCGTCTCCCTAGCACAACTCTTTACATTTCGGGTGTCCTCGTAAAGTTAAGTGCCCATAACCATTCCATATAGCAATGAAGGTGGAAATCAAGGGTGAAACGGTGTTTGTCACCTTTATCCTTGTCATTTCGTTCAGCTTCGGTTTCATGAGGTTTTTTTTTTTTTTTTAATTATTATTTTTTATAACAAATCTTTGTCATTTTGGTATTATCTTAATTTCAAAGTTATTGTGATTGGATTATAAAGTTAATAATATATTTTTTTGAGGGTTTCCAACCTTTTGAGCCGGACTAATCTCTCTAGGCCCAGAGGGAAGCCGGGTAAATTCCTCTGTAACCCCACTGTGGTAGTGTAGTTTCGAATCTACAACATTCACGTGCAAACCGTGGTCCTGAGGCAACTGAGTTATCCCTTGGGGTTTATAAAGCTAACAATGGTAGAAAACAAAAATTTAGAAAGGAGAATTTTATCCTACAAGCACAATCAAGCTCTATGGAGCTCAATTAGGCCTCTTTTCACACTCTAGTCCCCAGTCATCCAGTGTCACGCCCAATTTTGTGCAAATCAAATCTTTACTCACTATCAAATTAAACCTCTAAACAATTTATATTAAAAAGTTTGGTGAACTTGAAGGCTGTTGTAAGGGCTAGGATTAATGTCAGTCAAAATCACATGATTGATGACGAGATTAAGGCACAAGATTAAAATTAGTTAATGTTATGCTAATCATTTGCTCAATCCTAAGTGGGGCTAACTCTTATTGAAGTAAAACTTAAGAATATATCAAAGGAAAGGATTACACTTATTTTCATGGATTATCATTATGTTGGCCCTATGGTGGAGTTCCAGACATCTAGTGAGATTTGATAAGTTTGGGCCAAGGTGATGGATCCGGTTAAAATTCATTACCTCTATTAATCGTCAAAGATCACGTGGAATACAAGGAAGTCCCACATCGAAAATATCTAAGTCTTGACCCTGGCTTATAAGTCAAATCTTAATTCACCGTGACGCATTTTAAATTTGTGCGGCTCTGAATCCCATAAAATCTCTGAAATTAATTGTACATCATTGCAGCACCAAATAAACATAATTCAATCTTATATCTTAAAATTCATAGTTTTACCCAACAATGTTCACTACATTTTCTTCTAATTCCAGGTGAACACACACACAGTTCTACTCCCCCACAGGCCACAGTGAAATCTCAAATTACAATTCGAGCTGTCATTGTCCGGATTGGAACTCAATGTCCTTCTTAGCCCAGCCAATTTTAATAAAAGGTCGAATGGACCCCATCCCCATGGTCAGTGGTGGTCTAAGAATAGAATGATACGCCGAAGCAAACTCACACCATAGTCCTCTCCTCCAACCTCCAAAGTCCAAACTCAAACAAATACATCTCTCATTTCCCATCCGAACCAAAACTATGCCCATGCCCTAGTAGTCAGTCTCTGTACAACCCGTGGGAGAAATCTCAGCAGCACATCCAAAGAGAATGGCCCACGGAGGATACGGCAAGCGCAGGGTCGCCGAACGGAGGCCTATGAACCGTCGATTCAAGGGCGGATTGGGAATCGACAAGAAGAAGAAGAAGCCCAAAACCGTTTCCATCAAGAACCAGATCCGATCGACCGAGCGCATGCTTCGAAAGGTATTCAAAAACCCATTCTTGGAATCGATCGGATGAGATTTTTTTTTTTTTTTTGCTTCCTTTGAATTTCATTTCTCTGCTGTGATTATTACATGGAATGGACTCATCACCAAATGCTTCGATTCTAGCTTTGGTTTGATACGCGCAGGTTCAAATCTCAGTTGTGGTGATTCTGGTTCTGTTTTGGAACTTGTTGTTGATTTGTTGTTATCATATTGGGTGTTTTTCTGCTCTTTTGATTTGGATTGATAATCAAAATCTGATTGGAAATTGACCAGGATGGCAAATGATATTTGGGGTTTTGATCGATTCTTTGAAAATATTTTATCTTATTCGATCCTGTAAGTTTCTTGCTTCAAATGTCCCAAACCCCATTATAAAGATTTGGGTAGTTATTGTTATTAAAGTGCTATTGGTTTAGGGATGTGACTTGCCACTTGTGAGCTAATGGTTTTTGGGGTAGTCCATAGCTAATTGTTTTGAATCTTTCGTATGCTAGGAGGTTCTGGTAATCAGGATAAATTGAAATCCATTAGCTAACTGAATGCAGGTAGCATGTTCTTGTAAATGATTGGTTCATGCAGTTGGATAAAATAATAGTATTGATCTATTTGTCCACATATATTCATATTGGTTAGCTATATTAAGTTAGAAACTAATATAATACTAATAATAAAACATTGTCATTAAAATTTCATCACTATTATGCATTTCTAAATTCTAAATTCGAATAAGCAATTTAGTGCAACCACACAAAACATTGGATATATAAAGTGATGCTTAAATAAATTTAAGTTTAAAGTTCAAATACAGATGACAAAAGATCTTTCATAAGTGGAAGAATGTATATTTGTTGAGCCTTTGGAAACATAGATCTACAATTAGAATACATATGGGACCACTTTGAGAAAAAAAATCTTTTTTTTTAAAATATCCCCAAATATTCAGAAATAAATAGCAATTTTTTTTTAAAAAAAAAACCTCAAACCATTTGGGATTGATCCATGTGAAATATAGATTTACAAGTTAGAATGCATTAAGATGTAATTTCGTGGGCCCACTTTTTAAAAAAAAAATATATGTTTTTGAAGAATCCCAAATCGCCGAAAATAAATAGAATTAAAAAAATTCAAACCATTTGTGATTGATCTATGGGAAACATAGATCTACAATTTATGATATGTTCACGATTTGATTTAATTTGACCCCTAGAACAATTTGTATACAATCTAGAACTTCAAAATAAAGGGTCACAATAGGGCAACAAAAATAAATCCAGAGGTTAGAAGATTAAAGACAGCTGCACTTTTCACTTCTTTTTGCTTTTATTTATTTTTGTGCGTTTTAGACAGGATTCATGTGTTTTTTAAGCATCTATGTGGAATTGCCAATGGAAGGGTTATTATCTTCTAATATAGGAAGGAATTAAATCCAATCCATAGTGGAACTTCTTGTATTCAGTTGTATGGCTCACCAATTACAGGTATCGCATATGTAGAGAGAGATTGGGATTTATGAAATGTAGTTCTTGAGGCTGATGATGCAGCTGAGGGACCCAATAATTGCGAAAGAAGTCCCAAAGGCTTTGGTTGATGACTTTAGAGGTGGTCCTCACGATATAACATAAGTGAATTAATTATACACATTCTACAATTTAGTCACATGTCAAATACAATGAGGACACACGTCCCAAGGGTGTTCTGAGAGCTTTATTCTTCCTCCTTTTTTTTTTTTTTTAATATATTTATATATTTATGTTTTCAAGTATGATAGTTAGGAAAGAGTCTGTCTTGGAGTTTAGGAGTTTGCGTGCCTCAATGTAAACACAATAAGGGGAGGAAATGGACAAATATGATGCTACAGTTGCACAAGATGGTCAGCCCATTCTAGGCACCTTCAAGCATAGCTTAGTGCCACACTCGATCTGCGATTATAGCCCGAGATCTAAGCACATTTGCCGATAAAGAAAAAGAGAAAAACATTTGTTTTTATTTAAATAATACCAAGTATACATTTTGGAGTTGAATCTATATATGCCTTGTGGTTGTATGATGCATAGAAAAACTTCTCCTACCCCCCCCCCACCCCCCGATCTCCCGAATTGGATTACCATAATGAAACCAAATTCCAAGACGCAATTAGTGTGGCGATTTGAGTCAACCTAACTTAAATAATATTTTTCCCCTGCACTTTAGTTTCCCACAGGGTTTGATGTGTGGGGATGCACGCATTTTTCATAACATTTTTTAAAATTTTTTTGCGGAAGCTTGTATGAACAATAAATAAACACCTAAACCATGTCTGTCAGCATATACAGAGCATATGCAGTCCCGAAATATAGAGTGCTTTAGTTTACAACATAAGGGAAAGTATTTTATATACAATACCAAGTAAAGACCAACACCATCCAACCAAAAACCATCCCTTGTGACGAAGCTCACATAGCTAGATGTTTAGATGACATCATCAGGAGTCCACTCACTCATCTCCTAAGGAGTTTCCTTGACCACCTCAGTCTCCTAGGTATGGGTAGGGGTACTGTCACTTATAACACCAAAGGTTACGTCATTAGATAACCGAGCAAGTAAGAAAGTATAATAAACATAAACATGATGCATCAATAATGAGTAAGGATAGGTGATCATAAGATGACAAATTAAGTCTACAACTAGGCATCATCATGCATAAATGTGTGAACATGTAAGAATTAGATAACGACATGTCTAACAATAAACCCTAGTAAAATGATAATCCACTTGTGCTATGTTCTCCTAGACTTTAGGATTGCTATTACATAACCGTGGCAAGAGCTGAAAGCATGTATAACAGGCACTGGTACCGCCAAGGGTGTGTTTTAGATCAGAGATGGCCAACAAATAAACAAAAAACAGATATCAGGTGTGGTACCTGAAGGGCAAAGTCACTCCCATACAGGGACTATGCTGCATCTAGCCAACAGGTAAATACAATCTGCACTCAACCGCGTCCGACCAGGGTAAGATCAAAGCTGAGTGGTGCCGACTCGGGAATCAAATAACTGGGTATATCAGATATGTATTTCTAATGGTAACAGGTGACTACTAGGATACATGTTTAACTTAACAAGTTATGTATCAAGAGTAGTTTGATAATGCTATTCATACATATCTAGGTCAAGCATAGAAATCAGACACATAGGTAAACAAAGCGATTTCAATCCATTCAAATACACGTGCGGTTATAATCAATGTACTCATTGACAATAAGGAATAACCACAAATACCTTTCCTAGGTCTGGATTGCCCTTAAGCAATATTATTAAACATTGTGTAGTTTTAGGATCACTGTGATTGGTGTTACTGAAGTTAAATAGCAATATGGACTAATTGGAGTTACTGAAGTTAAATAGCGACAGGGATCCCAAAATAACACATCCTTAACTTGGTATTTCTCACACGAATCTCAAGGCAATCTGTAGGTGCATGTCAGCTCAAACATCGCCTACTAAGGTCTAACTAGGTGTTAAGGCTGGTTAAGCACCATAGGATTCCGGACTATACTAAAAAATCTAAGTTTAAAAGGTCCTTAGAAAATCTGGGACTTTACTGTTAGCCGTGACCTTGGTACGGTTAGCCATTGGGTCACTGATATGAAAACTCAACTCGCAGTTCTGCTGTAATTTCCTTGCCGCTGTAATTTCCTTGCAAGGTTGGCCGTAAATTACACTATAAGTAGTTGTATGGTTAGCCTACGGTTAACCATATTTATCCATCCCCACGGATTGCCGTAGTACAAATTCTTCAATTTTCACAGTTTTGGAATTGTAACGTTTTGTATTCACAGTGACGATGCTGAAGTCTTACGGTTTGCCGTTCAGAAATCCTATAATTGAAGTTCAGATTGATCTGTTTTAGAAGCTATTCTAACATTTCTACACTAGAGGCCTGAAACTCTTGTCTTTTGGCAATAATAAGTCTTTGTTTCAGTCCTTAAATCACTATATAATCCATTAAAACCTAAGAAGCACGGACACGGACACGGGACACGGACACGACACGACACGGACACGCCGACACGGCATTTTTCAAAAAGTAGGACACGGACACGTTAGGGACACGTTAATAATTATTAATAATAATAATATATCTAATCATATACTAAAAGATACTATCATTTTAACATTGCAATCAATTTGGCAATCAAATAAGTTATGACCTTTTACAAACAGCCCCCTTTTCGTTTCATTTTTTACTCTAATTTTATTATTTTAACTTTGTAATCAATTTAGCAATCATATAAGTTATAACCTTTTACAAACAGCCCCCTTTTCTTTTCATTTTTTACTCTAATTTTATTATTTTAACTTTGTAATCAATTTAGAAAACAAATAAGTTATGACCTTTTACAAACAGCCCCCTTTTCTTTTCATTTTTACTCTAATTTTATTATTTTAACTTTGTAATCAATGTAGCAATCAAATAAGTTATGACCTTTTGCAATCAGCCCCCTTTTCTTTTCATTTTTTACTCTAATTTTATTATTTTCACTTTGTAATTAATTTAGCAAACAAATAAGTTATGACCTTTTACAAAAAGCCCCCTTTTCTTTTCATTTTTTACTCTATTTTTATTATTATTTTTCCAATTAAAAGAGGCCAGCGTGTCCCCAGCGTGTCCCAGCGTGTCCCCAGCGTGTCCCCAGCGTGTCCCAGCGTGTCCGAAATATTAAAAATAAAAAAAATAATCAGGACACTCTTTTGGGCGTGTCCGACACGTGTCGGAGCGTGTCCGGAGCGTGTCCGTGTCCGACACGTGTCGGACACCGACACTCTGGCCCCGGAGAAGTGTCCGTGCTTCCTAGATTAAAACCAATCAATCCAAGACATACATGAACAATTGGACAATTGGAGCTCAATCCAAGATATATAATCCATTTAAATGAACAATTGGAGCTCAAAATGGGGCATCTAACATTAACTGTCAATGGAATCAAGAAAATTTGGCATACATGAAATGAAAATTATACATGCTACTTGCCTTTGAGTTAGATTCTTGCTAGTCTCTCTCAAAGTCACCAAAATCTCAACTCCAAAAGCTTCTAACAAAGAAGAGAATGAAGAAGGTGAAGAAGATGACGAAAATGAGCTTAACTTGATGGAGACTCAAGAGATGGCAAATGGAGAGAGCAAGGGAGGAAGAAGAGAGCTGGAATAGCTGAAAACCGACTAGGGGAGAGGATAGAAATGAAAGAAATTTGCAGAAATTTCTGGAATTTGTAATATTGTACAGATTTTTGGAAATTTCAAAATAGTCCCTAGTTATAGAAAATGTGCAATTCTGATAGCATAAAGCATCAAAACGACAAACTCAAAGTACAAAAGTTGCTAGGAATAACGTCCTCCACACAACGGACTTAAAAGCTTTAATTTCTAATATTTACAAATTACCCCTAACCTTATCTCAAAATTGCAAATAGGTCCTTCTAGGTCTCTGACTAGGTCAAAACCCTCCAAAACTATCCAATTACTAATCTAACTTACAAAACTAATAAAAAATATTCCTTAAATAATAAATGCACAATTAAAGAACTGGGTCTTACAGTAATCAATGCAATTAGAAACTCCTAGTTCCTCAAAAAAGTGGTGCATTGATTTTAGGAATAAAAAAAAGTAAGAAAATTGATCCTAGGAATAAAAAAAATAAATCAAGAAGGAGAATAAGTAGGGTAGAATGAGAGAAACTGGAAACTCTGAAGCGGCTCTGAAAGTGGTCAGTCCTATCCTCCAGTGTCAAGTGAGGCTCACATGTAAACTAGGGTTGTAAATTTAACTCAGATAAGTTAAAGAGGTGAATGGACAGGCCCCTTGGGCGTCCTACGGTACATGTGAAGCCTGGTTGAGCCTGTGTTTGGGCCTAATGGGCCTGTCCTGTTGACGGGCTAGGCAGGCATCAAACTCTCCATGTAATCAATTTTCCAGTACATGAATTGGGCCTTAATGTCTGGCCCAAGCCCGGCCCGTCTGAAAATGAGTAAGCCCGAGCCCAGTCCGAGTTTACTTTGAAAAAATAAAAGGGTTTTTTTTTGGACAGTTGCAAGTTGTAGCTCAAGTGGTTTTGTTGCTCATGCATGTGTGAGGTGGAAGGTTTTCGAGTCCCCTCTCTCACACTCTTTATTATTATTTTTTAAATTCGGGATGGGCAGGCTTAGGCTCTCTACAACCGAATCTAGGCCTGGCCCATCTATTAAACGAGCCTAAATAAAATGTCTGAGCCCGATCCAAGTACAAATACATACAGCCAAAGCTTGGTACAAAGTGGGCTGGGCCTAGGTCAGGCTCGGGCTGGCCTGGTCGATGAGCACCCATAGATTGAAGTGTTGCCAATCCCTCAACCCACAATTCCCTCTCCTCTCCTCATTCACTAAGCCCATTTAACCAGTCCTCCCTTGTCAATATCTCCATGTCCGTTTACTACTACTTATCTACTATTTTTTTTTTCTTTTTGGATTGGTTACTGCTAATCTACTATTGCCATACACTTAGGATTGAGCTCATCGCTCTATTTAAAAGAATGAAATTGACTCGATACAAACTCTGGAAAGCGTCGTCTAGAGTTTAGTTATGGTTTTTGGTTAAATGGCCTAGGGCCTAGGCCAAGTATCATAAATCTTTTGATGTTCTAAAACACTCAAAGGATACATGGTGACAGATATATGCATTAGATACATGGTTTAAAATCGCGGTTTGCGGTCATTGCGTCGCGGTTCGTGGTTATCGCGTCGCGGTTCGCGGTCATCGCGGCCCATCGCGGCCCATCGCGGAGCTAATATTTATTTGACCACAAAAAAATCGAAAAAAATATCCAAAAAATCCAGAATATTATAAAATGATAAAACTAATGTTTTTTTTTTTTTTCCATTAGTGCACACTTTAAAGCAAAATAACGGCCCCCTCAAGTTATAACATCCTGTATCATTGCTGTATCGATAAACCAAACCAAGCCTTTTCCCGCTAGGTGAGGTCGGCTATATGGATTTGACGACGCCAATCAAATTTGTTTAGGGCCATGTCCTCCGTTAGATCCATGTAGGCAAGGTCATGTTTAATAGTTTCTTTCTAACTTCTCTTGGGTCTCCCTCTCCCTCTCCTACTCCTGGCAATCTCCATGCTTTCACACCTTTTAACAGATGCCTCCGTTGGACGCCTTCTAACATTGCTGTATCGATGTATATACTAAAATAAGCTGAAATATCATAAATTTGACATAATGCAACCATAATTTTGGGCAAAAACTCATATTTTTTTGTTCCCAAAGTGTAGATCTATTTTAAACTAATACATTATAAATGCATTTGAACACTAATGTGGAAAAATGTAATTAATTTCAAGAAAATCCCCAAATTTTGGAAATAAAAAAATCTAGATCTACACTTTAAAATACTAGATCTAGAGAAAAATAAGTGAGTAACATCAAATCTAACTCAATATAAAGCCTTTGGTTCATGAATTAGTGTATTACACAATCTTTACTACTATACCATTCCAAACATAATTAAACAGGTTTAATATCATGTCTAGCAAGTTATGATAATAATAGACATCCAAGCACAAAAAAGGAAAGACAACCAGCAAAAGAGTCCTAATTATCATGGTCAAGTAGGATCCTTTAATTTGTCTTCATGATTGCCACTTCTTTAAAACATGCGCTTCACGAAGGGGGTTCGGGGGTATTCCCCGGCGGGGATCGAGCTGCCCGGTCAGCTCACGGGGGCCCAGGGGGCAGCGCCCCCAGACCAGATTTTTTTTATGAACTTCTTCCTTCAGAACCTGTGTCCATTCTTAAGAAATTACATTAAATCCTAAGCCTATTGATGAATCCTAAACCCTAAACCCTGAGAAACCCTATAGATCTAACACATCTCAACCACCTCTAAGTTATTTTGATGTTGAATCTTGAAAATAACTTAAAAAATAAGCTTACAGGGAAGAGAAACAAGTAAAAGAAATGAAAGAAGAAGGAACAACACAGGCTTTTTAAAAAAATAAATTCAGCCAGCCGTTAAATCGGCCGTTATTTTGAATATAACGGCCGTTATAACGGTTTGGCCGTTATATTCAAAATAACGGCCGATATGGGCCGTTATATACACGATATTTGGCCCCGTTTTGAATACCGGCTGTTATATACCAGATAACGGCACGGTATTGGCCGTTACCGTTACATAACGGCCGTTATGTAACTGTAACGGCCGTTATTTTAAACCCTGATTAGATATCTATATACATTCACCATCTATCTATATATTTATTCAACTATCTTTATGTATATGCTTTGAAAAACTTGTTTAAGTTTTATATTGTTAAGAAATAGCAGGTGGTTTTATATCAACTCAGTGCTTGGAGTTGGAAAAAATCAAGTCTGTGAAATCAATTTTAATACATAATTGTTGGCAAATGCAACATTGTATTCTCCATTTTGAGGTTAATGTTGCACTTGACACCAAGAGAATAATCCTTAGCTTCTTTTGGAATTTTATTATCGAGGAACCAAACCTTGGCTTTGGTAAGGATTGAGGACCTGTACTTAGGGTGTACTATAAATTGTTTTTATTTTTTAAAAGTTCATGTTTAATATTTTGGTACCTCAATTTCATTCTTAAAGAATGTTTTGCAAGAAAACCATATAGTATAAAAGAGGTCTATTGTAAGGAAGAATACCAAAAGTACAATGGGAGCTCGAAGAGCCTCCTTAATAAACACACGGATGTAAAGCTAACACATGTCGACCCTATCCTCACCTCATTTGGCTGAAGTATCCACCACTTTGTCAGTATTTTTATTCATTTATTTTTTTTATTTTGCCGTGGTGTTGTGGGGGGTGATCAGGAATAAACTGCACAGATATCTAATATTGCTTGCTCTTATGTTCCTGTCTCAAGGCATTTCTCAAGTCCATCTCAATTATGATTCTTCCGTTTTACTAAAAAAAAATATGATTCTTCCTTGGCAGGACTTAAACTCCAAGTTCTTCTCTAATGGCAAAGAGCTTGTCTCATTTGAATCCTGGATTCCCATGTACCCGAAAAACCTTTAGTATGACCCCATTGTGGTCTCTCAAGGCCTCATCAGTACTCGCCAGCCCCAGCTTACCCCTATCCATGCTATCCACACTGAACTTAAAGGAACCTTACACTGGTGTGACTATCACTCCCACCAGTTCAATGCCGGTACATGTCCCATCATCACTCCATTCAAGTTAGTTAGAATGTCAGAAATTTCAAGATCCTTGAACTCTTTTTTGTACTCTATCAACATAACTGGCCTCACCATTGTTGTTTTAGTTGATTTGGCACAAATCAGTCCTGATATATCCCACCAATGATCCTATGAACATCTTTTTTTGTGCACAACCGTGCGCACCCCATAGTGGGGCCCACCTGATGGTTCATCTGAATGGACCACACACAGGCTGCCCCCTGGCCTCCCGATAGTCACCGAATCCTTGGGTTTGCAACCATCTGAATGGATTGGACCATAGGATCAACCGTGCACCCGTTTCTAACAGTGAAGTTTGTGGGTGGTTGATGAAGGGGTTAGGATGATCAAGCATGGTGCATTTTTTGTACATGGGTAGGCCTCAACCAGATCTTTTAATCCTGTCTAGCCCCATGCCCATGTGGGCCCCACGGTGAGGTGCGCATGTACCTCGCGCATGGCATAACTCCCGATGTGTACCCTATACATATATAGTACGCACTAATTTCCAACATGGAACACCCTAAAATCGTGAAATTTTGAACTCCTCAAATACTCAATGAATGTTTTGTGAGTGACTGTATAATGTATGTCATAACGCCCATGTCTATTCTCCAAATTGGCTTCAATTTGTAGATTAATTGAGATTATAAGTTTCTGCACCTTCAGTCTTTGTTGGAGTCCTCAAAATACTTCCATCTATTTTTAGGTTACTTAAAATGAAAGGGAAAAAAAGGTGTCTAATGAAGTTCTAAAACTCCTTTGTTGAATCATAGTGTGCAGGTTATAAATGGGTCAGAACCTTGTTCATAATGGACAAGTTACTACTATGACTTGTTGAATTAGATGGGTCATATTTCTGAATAGCTGAAGTTGGGACAAGTCCTGCTCCAATTTACGTATTGACGACCGACTCAACACTCAAGAAACTGGAACCTAGTTGGTTCGATTAAGTTAACTCGTTTCAGCTGAGATTGAATTCCATCTCCATGACATTAATGTGGCATGGTGCTTGCTAAATGAAAGATGCAAATATGTCATGCTTCCCCATTCTTGCTGTGCATGTATTTTCTTTCAAAGACTAACAGCCATTGAATGTGGGGCTGATCATTATCTTAGGTTCTTGTCCAGTCAACACTTTAGCAACTTTTGTTCCCTTTCGGAATGTGATTCTTAAGAATTTCTCATCTCTGGGTTGGATGTTTAATTTTATTCATATATGATTGTGTGTAGCCCATTTCCAGGTTTCTTCTGCGTCTGGAAAAATCAGTTCTATATTCAGTAACTATGACTCTATGAGGTTTTGTACAAGTTTGCTTTATTTCTTTAACATGGTTCAACTTCTTGTTTTCTCAAGGATCTTCCACTCGAAATCAGGAGTGCCCAAGAAAAGAAATTGGCAGAACTTAAGAAGCAGCAAGAGTTACGAACTCGTTTGGCAGAAGAGCGTAAAATATTTCTGCGGGACAGAAAGATAAAGTTCTTTGGTATACTATCTCATTGTAACCAGCTTTTGTCTATTAACTATTAAGTGAAACCAATATGTTATATTAATAATGTTTTGTTCTCTTGCCTTAATACTGAATGCTTGTTTTATTTTAATAGAGAGAAGAAAGATAGAGAGGAGAATAAGACGTTTGGAGAGGTTGCAGCGAACAGCACCTGATCATATATCTGAAGGAGAAATTGCTGACCAACTTTTCAAATTAAAAGAAGATCTTGAATATGTCAGGGTAAGCTCTTTATAGAACATCTTTGCAATTATTGCCAGCTCTATATGAGTACCAACTCTCCAATCTGGTTATCTACTCAAAAGTTGCAACATAGAAGTTTTATACCTCTATTTGTGTTCTCCATCATTTACTTGCTTTATATGAGTGTGACAATTCTGTCTCTTCCAAATAAAACTATAGTTCAACTGAAGTTCAACATAAACAATAATAGACAGTGATGTAATTGTGAAGGAAGTTTAAGGTATTCTCTTTGAGGAATGAAAAATGAAATCATTTGTGTGAAAGTTGACTCGTTTGCAAGAGGTCATTTTTGAGTTTTGACAACAGGCTTTTGCACGGTTGGAAGGTACTCATTTCTTGCAACCATTAGGTTACAGGTTCGTCTCATTACCTAACAATATAAAAAGGACAAAGGTCTCTTCATTGCTTGCATATTCACAGGAGCCTTTTTATCTGCAGTGTAACATGGTCAGCGTGGAGGACCACCCGATCGATCCTTTTTTATAGTTGCAAAGTGGATTTTTAACTGGAGCGAGGGTGCTCATACTTGCATGCTCCCCAGCACAATCATTAGCAACTTGCATTAAGAGCTTGCTCTTAAAAATCTTAAACAGAAAGGGCAAATTAGTTTTTTTTTTTTTTCTTTTCCAACTTCCGTCTTGTGACGGGGTGTGGAAGGTTCGAAGGCCCTTTTGCACTAATTCTGGAATATCACAACCACATTTTCTTAAAAGATTTTAGCATCCAGTGATTGGAGGTGATTCATTTGACTCAGTATAAAAATAAATGCTGCCACTTATTACTACTTAACTAGTATTAGTTAGCTCAAAATAATAATTCTGATCACAAAAGGGCAGCAAGGGGGTAATTCATAAGTTGTCAAAATTGAAAGTTGATCTACTACTACTATTTTGAGAAGTGAATACAGTGATCAAGTTCAAGTGGGTGGATCACTTTTTTTTTTTTTTGCTTTTTTTGAATGATAAACTTTCATTTAAGATAGCAAGGCAGTACAAGAGATATATATTGACAAGCTACTAGTAGACATGAATATACCAAGAACAATATAAGAAAAGAAGAAAGCTAAAGGGAGCTTTTGTTAGAAATAAGCGAACTCTCTCGTGAGCATGGATCAAAATAGCAGCCACTATATCGGGTTTAGCGGCCAAGACTGCTATGCTAAATGCAATTTAGTACCGATCTTATCCCTAGCAGCTGCTACCATGGAACAAAATATCAACTGCAGCGGTCATGGCCACTACGCTAAATTGAAAATATCACCGCTACAGTATAAAACCTAGCTGAGCTTAGTAATTTTAATTTAAAACACTATTTTCCCTATTTTGTCTCCTTAATACACCCTTTTCAAAAGTTCTCTACCTTTCCTAAAGTTGTCTCTACCCTTACATTTTTTCAAATCACTAAAAAAAAAAAAAGACATAAGATTGGCTGGTACACAATATTCAATTTTTTTTTACCACTTTAAAAATTCACACCTCTATGCCGCTGCTGCATATCGCTGCAACTACTAATTATTACATGCTATGTATTGTTTTGGCCACCGACCGCTACACCTGCCCCAACCGCCATTTATTGATCCTTGGCTATTATGGTCTGCTACGAGGCCGCTATGGAATGAGACTCAAGTCAGTTACTTTCCATCATTTTTTTAAACACATAGTATGCCTTTTTTCTTACCTTATTCTCTCTAAACAATATTTCTAGTCAACTCTTCTACGCTTCTATGTTTAAAAGAACACAAAAAACACAAGATATCGCTGAATTGAAGCTGATACATAGAATTCCTCTCAAGATCTCTTCTCTAGGTATATCCTTGCAAACAGCCCCTTGGTTATTAATAGAAGTAATCTTTTCTCAACTCTCACAAAAGTATATTGCTTGTTTTGATGAAAGTTAATTTGTCATTTGGTTTGAACTTTAAACTTTATTTAATCATTACTTTATAATTTATATATCTTGTGTTATGTACAATTGTGCTAAACGGCTTATTTGAATTGTAAATTTAGAAATGCATAATAGTTTCTAACATAGTATGCCCAACCAACATGAATACATGTGAAAGAATAGATCAATACTTTTATTTCATAATAATTCAGCGATACAGAACCTCTATGAACTGAAGGGAGTGTGACCGCTACACCCCCTAACTTAGTTACTATAGGTGAAAAGCATCATATTCTAACATTATCTAATATTCTGGATTTTTTGAATATTTTTTGAGACCTTTTGAGTTTTGACCACCTTTTTTAGTCACCCGCTACGCCGCTGCGTATTGCCCACTACGTAGCATTTTAGCCACCGGCTGATATGCCCCCCCACAACCGCTATCTTGATCCTTGCTCGTGAGACTCCCTATTTTGCTAGACAATCTGCTACTTGCCTACTTCATTAGCTCATATGCTGAGAGGACACATTTTTTTTATTGGCCAAGTCCAAAACTTCTAACAAAGCCCAAGCCTTACAATGGCCTGAAGCCCACTGAATAACACACATGGAATCGGCCTCCACCATAATATCAAGAAGATTTAGACAAATAGCTTCTCGAAGACTCGTCTGCAATGCAAGCTATTCTGCCTTATTCATTGAGGAAACACCCACAGAACTAGAATGATGAAGAATTTTCAAGAAATTTAAGTCTCGAATGATTCCTCCAATATCTGCAGGACCCTGTTGCTAATAACACTTCCATTGAAATCAATTTGAAGCCAACCTTCAAACTTCACACATTAGACAACCATCGTTGTAGGAAAAGAACTATAACGCTTGTCCTATGTGCATCGTGGATGAGGAGACAGTGGATTATCTGTTCTTGAACTGTAGTGTGGCACAAGTTTTGTGGAGGGTGACTCCCCTCTGACCATTTTGGACCTTTTTTTAGGCTTGGAATATGGCTATGGGGTCATCTAAAGGGAGGCTTCTTTGGAGACTTTCTCTTTTGGCTATTCGGTGGATCCTGTGGAATGAGAGGAAAATGCACTGTTTTGACGGTATGCCTTCTGGCATTGAAGGTCCGGTTTATAGTGTGAGATTTCTTGTTGCATCCTGTAGCTCCCTTTTTCAGGTAATTCGAACCATCAAAAGAACATGTCCAGCTTCTTCCATCCACTCCCTCTTCTAGAATATGAACCTTCCCAAGGATCCAAGAGAGCAAGAAGTTGAAATTCCTCAAATTCCAAATGATTCCTTCTAAAAAGGGCCCCCCAAAGGGCTTGGCTTCCCACCCTTTCCAATTTACTCTTAACTTTAGCTTGCCCATCCGTGGCACATCTAAAAAGGTTTGGGAATTGAATTGCCAACTGCCTGTCTGCCAAACAAAATCTTCTCACTGGAGCCAACACAAAATTTTTGTTTCTTGAAAAATCATTTGATGCTTCTTGAAAAAGCAATCTGTGTTGAAATGACTTCCAAATTGTCACTTGATAATGAGCAGAGTCTTGAATATCCCAACCCTCTCTAGCAATGCTATACTTTCGAGTATAGTGTAGATTTTTCATAAGTTTTGGGATTCCTCCCCGACTCTCTCCATAACCATTTCCCCATTAAGGCCATGTTTACCTGTTTCACTGACCAGAAACCCAAACTGCCTTGTGTTTTTGGTTTACATATTGAGTTCCATTTCACTGAGTGATAATGTCCTCTTTGACTCTCCTTGCCAAAGGCAGTCACTTTGCAATTTTTCTATATGGTTGATTACTGACACTAGACATTTGAACATAGACATAAAGTACTCTGGGAGGTTAGTGAGACCTGCTTGAGTTTCACCCAAGGATAGATATCTTACTTTCCACGATGCCATTTTTCTTTCTACCCTCTGAATGATTGGATCCTACAAAGACCTGGAAACTTTGCCGATGCATCCAGGGAGGTCCAAATAGGCATTTGCGAGAGAGTCCCTTCGAATCCCAAGGTGCAGGCAAGATGATGAAGGTAGCTGTTTTCCACCCTTAACCCAATGAACTTGCTCTTGAAGAAATTCACCTTTATACCCAAAACTGCTTGCATTAAAGAATAGCCTTGCTATTTTTACTTTGGTCCTCTTTTGCATCACAAAAAATCAAATTGTCATCCGCAAACTGCAAATAAGTTATCATGGGGCCATACGGAGCCGGTTTGAACCCATCGATTAAATTGGCAATACCTGCTGCCTCCACCATTCGACTTAGCCTCACCCACACCCACAAAATGAAATGGGGAGAGTGGATTTCCTTGACAAAGAACCCTCTTGCTGGGAAGAATCCTTTAGGATACCATTGACGAGGATAGAGAAGAATGATACACACTCTCGAATCCACCCTTTCCACTTTGAGCCGAAGCCCATATGATGTAGGCTTTCTCAAGGTTCAACTTACACAAAAGGTTTGGTCTTCTTTCCTTAAGTCTTGAGCGAATGCATTCTTTTGCAATGAGCACTCCATCCAAGATCTGTCTCCCATGAGCAAAGGCACCTTGTGTGAAGGAAATGAGACAAGGTAGCACTTCTTGCAATCTGCTGGTCAAAACCTTGGCTAAGATTTTATAAATACTACCAATCAAGCTAGTGGACCTTAAGTCTTTGATATTTTCAACACCTGACTTTTTGGGGATAAGGGCTATGGATGAGGCACCTAGTTGCGTTGAAAGCCTCCCTCTCCAATGGAACTCTTTCATGAACAACGTAATATCCTTTGTATCTTCCAAAAAAATGTTGGAAGTACTCTTATCTGAGAACCATCTGGCCATGCCGCCGTGGAGCTTTATCTTTTTCTAAATAAAAAATGGGTGGTTTGATATTATAGTCCAAACCACCCTGTGAGTTCCACTGCAGCATCCACCTTTTTGGAAGGTGGATGATAGGGGTGTAAATGAGCCCAGCTGAGTGGAGCTTGGTCAAGCTCAAACTTAAGCTACCTGATGTGTAGCTCAAGTTGAGCTTGAGGAGCCAAGCTCGAGCTTGCTTGTTTTTACTTTAAACGAGATTGAGCTCCGCTTGAGTGAGCTTGGGTTTGTTAGCAGCTTATCTTCCTCATACATACTTGTTTTGTATGTCAATGAGCTGAGCTTGCGCCTAAACTTGGACTTGGGCTCATATAAATATAACCTACTAGAGCTGAACTCAAAATTGAGCTCAGGCCAAACTTGATCGAGACAAGCTCGAGCTGAAGCGAGCTGAACATGCCTTAGCTTGAGCTTGCTGTAAGCCAATCAAGCAGAGCTCAACTCAATTAGCTTACAGGTTGAGCTCGAGCTGAGTGAAGTTGGCTTGGCTTCTTGGCAGGTCTAGTGGATGATAATATGTATATTTATTAAAGCTACAGTGGTGATTGAATATGTCCTGAATTTAATTTAATTTGGTGATTATGATTATTTAATTAAGAGCATGCAATGTGAACAGTTGCACCAAATTGTTCTTGCCGTTTATTCTGGTGGCCTTTCACGAGATGTTTATGATATGAATAACGCATACATGCAGCCAAAGTGGGCCCCACGAAATGGGTTGTAGTACAATTGTAGACCTACTGGTTGGGCTTATTTATTCACCTGTTGAGGAAATGGCTTGGCTTGCTTCAATAGGTTTTGTGTATTTTATTCTCTGTTTTACATGTGATCCATCTGTTGTAGGGTCCAACTCTTACTGTGACCAATTGGATGGAGGGCCAGCTTCAATAGATTTTGTGTGTTTTATTTACTGTTTTACATGTGATCAATCTGTTGGAGGCCCCAACTCTAATTGAAGTAAAATTTCTCCCAGGGCCACCAATACATAGAGGGCCATTTATTTTGAGTGATTTGGATTTTGAAAGTAATCCCTACTGATGGACAATAGGCTTGTCGCAGGATTTCTATCATTTCTGGCATCAGAGGATTTGGACTAATGTTGAAGGCAGGAAAACTTTATCAGTTGAATCCGTTGTCTGGTTTTGCCTTCTATAGAGGAACTGCGTGTTGATTCCATGCTTCTTTGTTTGATTGTTCTGCAAGGCACTTGAGTGTTTTAAAAATTCCTTGCCAATTTCTTCTTCATAATTGCATTTGCGTGAAAGATATTTTGGATGATGGGCATTTCCGTTGACCATGTTTTCTTTGGACTGCAGTTCTTCCCCAAGTCTGAGAAATATGTATCTTTGTTCATTGGAGGTGATAATGCAGAGATTATTGATAAGAGAAACAAACTGCGCAAACAGATTAAAGCCAATCTCATGGCTGCAGCGGCCAGCGGGAAGGATTTGGAAGGTATTTCTTTGCCCTAGCTTTAAGGTACTTCTGTAGCATTGTAAGAGGCCATAACTCTTATGTAAGTGGGCATGCATGCCTGTGGGCATGACTGGGTGTCGGATGCCATGGGTTCTGTAGAATTGACTCATGTTTTTATCAGTAAGAAGCTGATTTCTTGTGCCTGAGACAATTGAAAATGCTATGAAGTTTTTCAGAATCTTGAAAGGGAGTGGAAGAAAGTCCTTAGAAACCAATGGGCACCCTTGCATGCCTGCTTACCACTTTAAAAGTCGCCCACCACATTGAACCAAATTTATTATCTTCAACCCAACACACACACACACATACATACATACATGTATGTATGTATGTATGTATGGGATATATATAAACAATTATTTTCTGGAATTGTAGCATATATGTACATGTGTGTGTCGCACAAGGGAAATTCTGCTTGTGCAGGGTATTTGTGAAAAACCAAATTACTGATTGGTCGAACTATTCGTATCTTTTATTTGGTTTTTCGAAGAAATACCATAGACGCATATCATGTTTCAAAACTTTATTCATGGGTCTAGATTTCGTAAATCTGCTCTTTTACACATATCTACTCTCTTTGTTGGCGATATCTCCAATTTTATCTTGATAGAGCAGTTCACACTGTTGGATTGAGGAAGGCCATATATTTTGCCACTTTATGCTAGTATCATAAAATCTGTCTTATCACCATCCAACTAGAACGACATTTAACCTAATCTGATGATTTATATCCTAATCTGTCTTATCATAATCCGACTGGAATGATTTTTATCCTAACCTCATCTGTCTTTAGATCATCCTATGGCTATTAGGTATTATATCTTACTTGAAGGTTATCTTCATTCCCCCAACTTGAAGCTGTATGATAGATGGTAAACTCCACAACCATATTTAAAACGTTGAATGAAGTATCATGAAAGACAGCTAGCTCCTAGTAATATCATCTTTCAAATCAGATATATGTGCAATTCAATTGTATGCGTCCTATAGAAAGTGGCTATGGAAATCAAGGAGCGGCACAATTTGTCAAATCTAAACCGATAAAATCTTGCCAATCTTGTGCATTTGCACTATTCCAAATTATATTGAGATTGGTGTTGGCTTCACCATTGGTTTAAACCATCACAATTTTACATTGGTCAAATATTGACGCCTTCAAACGATATAAAGGCTACCACATTCACATTGTCTTTTTTCCATAAAATTTTTTTCTCTTGAAGCTTGATATCTCCATGGTGAGCCATTTAGCCAAGAGAAACCATGAACCACAATAAACGAGCTTGCGCTGCCCATGTGTACGTCTCTCTTGGGATATCTAGATAATAGGAGGGTGCATCAACTTAAAGATTCTGGAGCTACAGGCTGTAAAGGTAATTATTGCTGTGGAGAATTTTAAATTGTCTCCTAAATTATGTCGGTGTCATATTCTAAATAAAAGTCAGGGGCTCTTTGGTTTTGATGGTCAAATACTTGACGTGTGGCCCTTTCCCTTACTTTTTATACTGTGACATACATTGGGTGGCTCATTGCATAATCCATTGAGACAATACTACAATCAATTGGAGGCTCTCGTTGTTGCAACCATGAGGTTGTGGGTTCGAATCTTGCTACCTATAAGAAAATTAAAAAAATTATTTAACCAGTTCTCACACACTTTAGTCTTGGGACCACTCTCCTAGTGGGAGGACTCCTTAACTATCGCCAGGTAGGCAGTACTATGATCTTCTTGTTGTATTATTATTATTATTATGCTTCTGGACCTGATATTTTGGACATTTTGTCTTGTTAGAAACTGGAAGCGAGGATGATGGTCTTTTAGATATGAGTGAGGATGACTTCTTCTTGACTGGAAGCTCAAGTGATGAAGCAGACGCAGATGATGAATGGACAGATAAAAGCACAAGGTTCAACATTTTATTCATGAAGAAATGCTCAAAATAGTTTTTCTATTTATTTGTGTTTTTTAAGAATGAAGTTACTGTTGTTCTGTGGAACCTATTACAAGTCTTTTTCCTTCAAAATGAAGAATTGCATGCTGATAGAATAAGAAGCTTACCTAGGAGAAATTCAAGATGGAGAAAAAAAATTGGATTCTTTGCATATAAGCCCCTTATGTTTTGGCCTATTTATGGAACTCCCTGCCTTGTATATCAATGATGTTAATAAGTTTGTGAGGGTGTTCTATACTTTTTCTAAAAGAGGGCATCCGGCATCAGATCTGGTCAAATGTGATTTTTGAGCGGAGGTCCAGGGGGATTTTTGAAAATTTCATGAGAAAGTAGATGACATCCACTAATCGCTCAAAAGGCAGGTTTTATTTATTTATTTAGTATTTTTTTATTATAAATAGGCTGAAATGTAGGGGTTGTCTGCAAAAAACCCCTAAGAATAGGAGAAATTCAAGGGGACCTCTTCTTTCTTTTTCCTTTTATTTTATTTTTCTAACAAAGTTCGGGATCAATATTTCATTTTCCACTTCTTCTTCCAAGTAAAAAACTCCTTAAAAAAAAAGACCACCTTTCTTCGTCATTTGTTTTCTCAGATTCTGACTAAACTTTTTTAGAAGTGAATGCAAGTGCCTTTGACTTGATTCAGGTGCAAAACTGATCTTGACGCTACGCTTGTCAAGTTTCAAGGATCATGGATGCCCGCCCTTTGGAGTGGTCACCATTGGCAACCCAAGGAGTCTGTCACATCATGGGAAACATTAGGTCAACGTGATCACAATAAATAAATCAGAAATAGTAACTTTTCGTTGAATCTATAATGACAGCATAAAGGAATTTATTGAAGGATGGGATGACAAAGGATCCTGGATAATAATATGTCCTTTCCTCTCCATGAGATTACATGTCAGTTTCTTTTTTCTAAGTAGGACTTTTCTTTACTCTCTTATTAATTGCATGTGAATCAACCATATTGCTAGATCTTGGAAATCTTCTTAGATTTCCTAGAAGCTAAGGACACAAATCTAAAACATAGTTTTGAAAATTGGCTAACCTAAAACAGTAGCTATATATATATATATATATATATATTTGCTATTCTAAAACAGTAGATATATAGTTGGATAGATGTGCTGGCTGACTGGGGGTTAGGTCCTGGGGGCTAGTGATCTATTATTGGCTTGGCCCAATGGGCTTTCCAACTGTGGGACTATTCCTGGGCTTCCTTTTGTAGATTGAGGCCCAAGATGCACTTGAATTGCATCACGCTGTTAGTATAGATTCTCATTTCTTAATTACGAAGACCATATTTCATGTGTCAAATGGTGTCCAAATGACAGAGCATTCAATTACCTTTCGTATGAGTTCAAGTTTGTGCAATGTTGATAAATATTTAATGAAGTTGTGTTTTAGTGTAGTTATGAGTTTTAAAGGGTATATTATTCTAATTTGTTAAACATGTTACTTAAATCTAAGTCAACCTAAGCCTTTGTTAGAAGTTATAGTTAATGGAAAAAAAAGTCTTTGCATCCAAGTATGAAATTATGACTCCTGTGCGTGCAATATGAAGGGATTTTATTATATTTGTAACTTGCAACAGGTTTCAAAATATGAAAATTGTACAGAATTTTTTGTGGATTTATATTTGTGACTTGAAACCGGTTTCGAAATATTAGAGATTTTCATTCATCTCTCTCTCATATGCACGCGCGCGCGCACACACAACACACACTCTCTTTCAAATTCCCCATCATTAGAAATTTAGTGTAACATTTTTGTTCCAATAACACAGTATACTTTGTGCAGAGAACAGGCTTCAAGTGCTTCTGGCAAAGCTGCATCTGGCATGTCTAGTGATGAAAAGAATCAGGTCTTCTTTCTGACATGGATATTTTTTTGAATATGGATATTTCGCTGCCAGAAAATTTTTAAACAACTAATTAATGCTCAGCAAAAAAATTCTTTTCTTGTTTGGCAGAGGCAGGTATGTGCTCGAGCTCTAATGCCGCCTCCTCGGCCTTCGAAAAACTCATATAAAAGTGCTGGCCATGCTCAATCAAGGTTAGCCTCCTCATCAAGCCAAGCCCCATCTGTAGAGAGGGTTGAGCTTTCTTCATCTAGTAATACAACCTCTACCAAGAGCAGCGGCCTTTCATCAAGAGGTTGGGGATCCAATAATGCTAGAACAGGTCATAGCAGTAACCTGAGTTCCAACTCCTGGGGATCCAATAATGCTAGAGCAGGTCATAGCAGCAACCTGAGTTCCAACTCTGATGGTCACAAACCTCGAAGAAAAAGGAGACCAAAGAAGAAAAAGCAGCTGTAACGCTAAAGTTACACATTGGTGCAATAGTTTGCCTTGCGTGCAGGGATTGTTGTAGTAGTAGCTGGTCCTTTCAAAGTCGGCAGGAAAAATCTCCACACCTGCAACATTTAAGGAGAGTTTCTTATAACTACTGCTTTTCCTTTTTGGAGCATCACCATAGACTTGGTCTATATTGGGTACTTGGACTGACTAATGTGCAATTATACCTTCCATTCTTTTTTGCACTTTTCCTGCTTTGGATGTAAGATCATGGAGAGAGTGCATTTGGATATTATACCAAATTGCAGATACGTAGGTAAGAAATGGATGAATTTCTGCTTTCATTATCGCACTGTTCTAGTACTGATGCCAAATTGCAATACGACCAATTCTTGCTTGCCGTGGATTCCTGCAGTTACAGTCAACATTAAATTTAAATTTGCCTGTAGGAGAAGGCGGATGGTTAAACGGGAGCCTTTTCCCTGCCAACCATTACCACTCCAGTTGCTTACCATTCCAAGTTGAACCTGTTAGAACTCCTTCCTTATCACAGTTCATTTTTTCCACCTACTGATATCATTTGGTTATACTATTTTCCCAATTTTTGCCAAATATATAGGAATTGAATACATTGGAGTTCATAGTGAAATGAGCTCTGCGAGGGATTATTAAAGAGTTGAAGTGTGAATGATATGAGGTGAGGAATGAAGGATATAAGGAGCAATGTAAATGAAGCCTTCAAATTCCTGGAAACTGAATTACTAGGGTGATGGATATTTATTTCCCAAAAAAAAAAAAAAAAACCGTCCTTCCTTTGATTCACTTTCCATTGAAGGGAGGTTATTTGATAGTCATTTTATATAATCATCTTGCATCTTCATTTTATATATTCACCTTGCATCTTCATTTTTAACCTGAAGAAAGTTTTGGATGATGATTCTGGTAGAGACCTCATGGACAGAAACCAAATTGACATAATACAAATGCACATGGGATTCCTCTCAGCATGATCCTAAAGTTACATCTTATGAGCGTTTATAAAGTTTTGTAAAATTTAAACGATGAAAAAACTTGTTAAATTATGAAACATGTCTAAAATCAGTATTTTTCGATGGTAAGAGCTTCCAGTAGGTATTGTAATCGGAGAAATAGTAGTTAAAATATAAGGGTCTGTTTGGTTCCAGAAAAGGGAATGCAGTGTTGTTAGATTGCAAATTATTAACTCAAAGGAGATTACAGAATCCTACTTTAATTTATAGTATCATCAATCATGGGCAGTTTGGTTAATATTGCCCCCATGAGCATGGGTCCCAAAATGTTGCTTTTAGAAACGTCTTTAACCTTATAGTTTAAGGCAATAACTTCTGCTCTGTTTGAATTGCCTTCTCCACAATGACTAGAGAAATTCAACGGGTGGGTGCCTTTAATTCGGGGGCAGTCTGTTGACCACTCCACACCCGCCTGCGCCTCTATAACGGTTGGATGGAACCATTCACAGGCAGACCTTCCCACACGTGAGCCAGCCAGAAGTACCTCTCATCATTTTTACTGGTTCCCCCAACTCAGGATAGACCCTTGCAACTAATATCAAGTGTTCACTTCCCAGGCCTAGTGAAACCTGACTGTACTTCTTTGCTCGCATGGAATGGTTCCTTTTGATGGCTATACATTGAATTCACCTTTCTAAATCCAAGAAGGTTATCACCCCTCTACATTATAAATACCACGTTCATGATCTCGTCAAAATCCACTTTTCTGCAGCATCCGTTGGATAATATATCGAGCATCCAAAGTTCTTAACATCTTCAAATAGCAAATCCAAGACAGCATAGATGATACTCGAATCGAAATGAGACATGTCTCCCATGACAAACTCATGAACAACACAATCCAACTCTATCCAGCTAGAACCTCTAGTTTTTCTTACTTTCTGCTCCCTTATCATGGACCTCACTTTAGCAACATCATCCCACCTCTCAAGATCGGCATACACGTTGGAGAGGAGAATATAATTCCCCGAGTTTTCAGGCTCTATCTTGAATAAGTGCCTTGCTGCAACTTCAGCCAGATTGGCATTGCGGTGAATTCTACAGGCAGCCAGGAGAGCTCCCCATACAGCTGAATGCGGTTCAATAGACATTGATCTTATAAGTTCATAAGCTTCTTCAAGGTAGCCTGCCCGGCCAAGAAGGTCAACCAAACAAGCATAGTGTCTTTCTGAAGGTTTAATGCTGAAATCTTCCACCATCATCTTAAAGAAAATCTTCCCTTGATTAATTAGTCCCCCATGGGTACAAGCGCTTAAAACCCCGATAAAAACTACCCCATCAGGCTTTATATCTGATTGCAGCATGTCATAAAAGAGATTAATTGCATCTCGACCCCGACCATGGTTCGCAAGAGCTGCGATCATAGTGCTGTAACAAACCAAGTCCTTCGTAGAGGCCTCGTTGAATACCTGTAAGGCTTCATCGACGCTCCCACACTTTGCATGCATATCTATCAAACTAGTCACCAGTTGCATGCTGGACAAATGAATATCTTGAACATATTCACTAATGATACCTTTTGCTGTATCCAGAACTCCTAACTGCGAGCAAGTTGAGATGATTGCAAGGATAAATGTTTCATCTGGTTCAATACCTGTTTCCTTGAACTGATTGAACAAGTCCAAAGCGAGATTGGGTTGTCCGTTTTTAGCATAACCCGCTATAATGGTAGACCAGGAGACCAGATTTCTCTTGGGCATCTGATCAAATAAGCATCTCGCATTCTTCATGTCACCGTTTCTTATGTACCCATCTACCATCATAGTCCATGATGGGACGTTCCTCAATGGCATCCTTTCAAAGAGCTCCCTTGCCGAATTCATTTTCCCGGCCTTACAAAACCCAGAAATCATCACATTCCAAGACCTAACATCCTGTTTTGGCATTTCTTCAAACAGGGAGGAAGCAGCAGCAAGGTCACCAGCATCCAAGTACCCAGAGACCATCACGTTCCACGAAGCTGAATCTCGGACAGACATCTGCTCAAACAAAGCCCTTGCCGCCCCCATGTTGCCAACTGCCACATACCCACAAATCATCGCAGTCCAAGATACCACATTCCTCTCCGGTATTCGATCAAATAATTCACGTGCTGCGCCAATCCTACCATTGTTACAATAACCCGAGACCATAGAATTCCAAGAAATAACATCTTTCATACACATTCCATCAAAAACCTGCCGTGCAATGTCGACTTCGCCGCACCTAGAGTACATGTCGATGACCGCATTCTGTACCATTGGATCGGACTCGAGCCCATATTTCAATACGAGGCCATATATCGATTCCCCGTCTCGTATTCTCGATTGCCGGGCCGAGGCTTTGAGAACGGATAGCAGGGTGAAACTCAGGGGCTGTACGGATTGCTTCAGCATCAGGCGAAAAATAAGCAGGGCATCGTCATAGAGGGAATTTTCAACGTGGCCATGGATAAGTGCGGTCCAAAGGAAGGAATTTGGTTGGGGAACTTTCTCGAACAGCTTTCGGGCATGATCTAAAGCTCTGAAATTGGCATATAATCTGAGGATCTTGTTGAGAAAGACGTCGGAGAAGAAGATGGAGCCATCGATGAGAAGGCGGGCGTGGATGGATTTCAAGGATTTGAGGTTTTCGCAGTTGTGGAGAAGAGATGAAATGGGTTTATTCATCCATTTCATGGCGGGAAGGAAGGCAGGCGCTCAACTGTTTTTTGAAAAATTCGTTTCAATGTTTAAAGTAGTAGGAGTTGGCAACTCATCTAACTCCATATCAATGATATCATATTGTGATTTTTGAAAAGTTAGTTGCATGTAATCTGGGCCATGGACATTGTGGGACCCATAATGGAGTGGCACAAATTTTGGGCTGATTGGGTCATCCTAATTGCTCAATTTGGGTCGTTGAATTTTTACTGGCCAGTAATCGGGGCCATTGATTTTGTATGGTTCATCATACACATATATGTAGGGATGTAAACGGGTCGGTTCCGATCCTGGTCCATGGTGGAACCGAAACTGTTAATGAAAAAGTGGAATAGGACTCAGATTGAGAACATATTTCTTGGTTTTGGAACCGGAACCATTAATGAGAAGATGAAATCGAAACTGTATTTGGGATGGGTCCGGATCTAGGTCCAAGTCTAGGTAGAGAATGATATGGAAAATAAAATTTTAGTTTTTAGAAGAGATTTTTGAAAACTGAGGTATTATGTCACGTCCCGGGTCCATGGGTCCGAACCAAAGTGAAACCGGACCCGTTTAGGTCCGGGTCCAAAAAAAGGACCGGGACATATTTATTTATTGGGGGCCCATATTCGGTTTTTAAACGGATCGAAACCTTCGGGTGATCGACGAACTGAGGACCTATTTACATCCCTATATATACTCTCCTCCAAACCACTCAGAAGGGCTTGGGTCTGCCACATTGGAGTAAGATGTAAACAGGTATGGTCCACAGTGGAGATGGACCTGAGGCCGAAACACAAGGTAAACACTTGCATTGAAAAATGGTTTTGTTTAGGAGAAATAAGAGTAAAAGAGGAGTAAACATGGACATGATGTGATGTTTTCATTTACTTCACTTATTTGGATGAAAAAAGTAAAGCTAAAAGTAAAATGGTAAGGTGGCTATTTTACTTCACTGTTTTTTGGATAGAAAAACAGAGACGATAACTAAATCTGGAGTTACTTCACTTTTGAGTTTTTAATTTTTACTTTAAAGAAGTGTACTTTTATTACTCTTCTCATGTAAACAAACAGGCCTTTTTTTAGGCATTATAATTAATATTCATGAATGAAATGTTGCTAGTTGGATTCCGTCTCTCCAGTCCCCACACATACTAAAAACTTGATTTTAATGGGGCCGTTAATCCAAAAAATTAGTGTAGGAAAAATAACAAGAAATAATTGGCTTGACTTTGAATTTTTTTGTATTGCAAGATGTAATTAGAGGGCCTAAGGTAAAAAAAAAAAAAGTGTGGTTGATATGATCCAATCCAATTTGATATCTTTTCTGGGCCCATGATGTTGAGATGGTGGGGATAGTTGCTCGGGTGGGGGGCCACATTGGATGTAGACCTGCCCCCATTAATTAGGGTTGGTGTTGTATTTTATTGTAAAGCATTTAAGTGTGGTCCTTGACCCAATTTGAGAGAATGTCTTTTATACAAACACACACCATCCAAGGTAGGGCCCATGTATTAACAGCCCAGATAATCTAACCATTGTTCTCTCATACAATGAAGGTAGATGTGTTATAATTTATAAACAATACAGTTGTCTCAGTGCAGGGCTTAAGGTCCAGGGCCGTTGATGGGCCTGAATCTGAACTGGGTCTGGCCCCAATCAGATGCCATTTAAGCAGGATCCATCTTAGTCCGATGGGATGGACCTGGACGCATTTTTAGAGTCCGAAAACCTTAATGGGATGGATCCGGGCCTAGGGTCACAAGCCCATTGGACTTCTGTGATGGGGGACAAGGAGTAGGTCATTTTTACTAGGTTAAGATTGTCTCAAATCAATCCAACTATCAAAAGTTATACTCATTCGATCTAAAATAAACTAATCTTAGCCTCTCATCTAAAATGAAAGAGAAATAATTGTAGAATAAAAGGGAAGCCTAGTAGCTGTCTTACAGTTTACTTGCTGAAGGTAACTATGAGCACTTGAAAAAGCTTCTCAACCCAACCCAAAACCCAACCCAACCCAACCCCCCCACCACCCCCACCCCCACCCCCACCCCCTCATCATCAAGGTTCCCATGGAGTTTGCCCTAATTCATTGAGACTATAACATTCGATCGAGGGACGTATTTTTTTTTTAAATATAAAATAGTTAAACTTTTGGGTTATGAATCAAGGGATTAGGATAAATTGATGGGCATGAACTTTTCAACAAAGGTAGATGGAACGAGAACCTTTGGTACCCCACCTTCTCCTTGATTGGTGGGGGCCATCTCATGGTGTGCGCAGGGGATCGCCCCTCACCATATGCATTCCTTATAATTAAAGTGATAATTACATCAGACATACATGATAGCCATATATAAATAAGGATTTTATAATTTTCTCATAACTCTTTTAATTCATACTCCGTTGAAAGTGTAGATTTTGTCAGATACTACTTTTTTTCTCTTGGTATCCTAGCCCCATGCACCCCTATGAGATTGACACATGTAAGGAGACACGACTCACACATATGGGGTGATGGGAAGTCCCTCATGTAAGGTAATAGCAACTCACATGTGCAAGGATGGGGGAGGCCAAGTTCGAAAGCCTTAACCTCCCAATGAGAACTGCCGCTCTTTTTCATTGGGGTAAGGAGCTGTTTTCGGTTTGATTATTTCTACGTTAAAGGCCTTAAACCAATGGACTCAAACCTACCCACTTTCCAAAAGGTGGACTCTGATGTAAGAGCTACGGTCCATGTTAAATGTGAACCAGATTTAGACTCTTGAATTGTAACTAGACTAAATGGAGAAACAAAATTTATGTAGTCAAAGAGAAAGAGTTTTCCGGCAAGGGTTTGATGAAAATGATAAATCATAAATAGACTTGCACTTGAATATAGGTAGTGCAGTAGCTATATTAAGTCAGAGCATGAATCTCTGCAACGCCCCAACCAAATCCCATATGCGCATGAACTGATTAAAATACCTGCTCATGTGTAGTCAAGAGTTTTTAATTGGGAACTGAGTTGACTACATTGTGGAAGTCAAACGCGTAAGCCACTCATGAGATTTTTAAAAACTTTGACATGTGATAGAGTTTATGCGATCTAGTAATTGTGCAAAATACAATAGAGCTTTGGGATATATTCACTGTAAAAATATTATGTTTTAAACGTTTCCTATTATATGATCTAAAGTCATACAATGGACCCTCTAGAGAAAAAAAAGCTTGACTCTTTCTCTGATGATTGTCCATTTCATAATCCTGTTTGGACAATTAAAAATGCCTAATGAGCCTAACATGTATGTATAAATGATGAGATCACCCTAAAAACTCTCTTATTCATAAGTGGAATGAAATAATGATATCCAAAACCCTGCCATGTGTTATATTTTTCCGTAGATAGAATTCTACTATAATCTATATCATTTTCAAGAAATCTATATAGAACATTATCATGACCCCATTTACATCTGCATCATTCATTAGCTGATGTGTATTTTTAGTGCGGGTCAATACATGCCCAGGATAGAACGGTCTATTGTTACAGTACCTCATATGAACATGAAATCACACCAATACAACTGATAGAGTAATACTACTGTGCATTTCAATCTTTGCAAATGTTGTTTGAATTTAGGCAATGAATTTAGATAAAAAATAGGGGTTTTTATCGAAAAATACACATTATATGGCCACTACACCAAACAGTGAAGAACATGCACCTAATAAGGAATCCGTACATATTTTCATTTTTTTAAACCATTTTTTTGGGTGGTCAAATTCGACTTTCGTTTGCGGCGCTGGAGGTCGAATTCGACCGCTAGATTTAATTCATTATATATCTAGATACCCCCAAACCCTCTCTAAACCCTCTCTTTTCTTCTTCAAAACCCACCAAAGATCTCTTCTTTATCCGCTCGAAACGAAGCTCCATCAGACCCCTCTCCACTTTCGCCGCCCCCAACAGCTACCAGCAGCATCCGCAATCTAATTCGTCCAACCCCCTCGTCTTCCAACGCCAGCTTGGCGTCGGCAACCAAAACTAGTGGAATCCTCCTGATCAGAGACCCAACCAGTGGAATTCCCAAAATCAGAGGCCCAACTAGTGGGATCCTCCAAATCAGGGGCCACCCCAGCAATGGAATCCTCAAGACCAGCGACCCCATCAATGGAATCCTCAAGATCAAAACCAGCGGCCCCATCAATGGAATCCTCAAGAGCAAAACCAGCGGCTCGCCCCAGTTGTCGGCATCCAGGCGCCTCATGCTCCTCCTCCGCCTGCGCCCGCCGATCTGATGACTTTATTTAAAGAGGGGAAGATCAAGGAAGCCTTTGATCTCTTGAGCCAAGGTGTCCAGGCAGACCTCCAGATGGTCTTTGTGCTCTTGAGTGCCTGCGTGAAGAAAAAGCTCATGGAGGAAGGGAAGAAGGTTCATGATTTTGTGGTGCGATTTCCCTTCAGGTTGGATATTCAGATAAACCACAAATTGATTGAAATGTATGCTAAATGTGGTAGCAAGAAAGATGCACGCCATGTGTTTGATAGAATGCGTGAGAAGTATTTGGATACCTGGGACTTGATAAATGGGCTTGCGTCCAATGGGCAGGGAGATGATGGGTTGCAGTTGTTTGAGGAAATGAGGAAGATTGGGTTGCGCCCGGATGGGCAGTGATGGATTGCGCTTTTTCATGCTCTCCCGGCGCTACCGAGGTCGGCGGACGTGGGAGTCCGTTTGATTCAACCCCTTCGCGTCCGGAGGGCAAAGAAAGCTGGTTTCAACATTTTTTTTGGGTGGGTGTGCCAGATTTTCTACTTTACTTGGAATTGTAAGTGGTGATTCGGAGATCGACTTTCGCAAGTAAAAAGGAAATCAACTTCTTTCAAGTTTCCATTGCACATATATTTAAGAAAAGAGACAAGTTTTTGAAATGCCGTAAAAGTCGATATCATTTGTTTTGCCGTGAAAGGCAATTTTTGGCATTTATAGCCGATTTACAATTCTTATCAATAATGAAAGACAAGAATTGTGATTTTTGTTTCTTTTAAAAAAATACAAACTACAATGAAAAGCAAGAAAATGAGGATCTAACTTCTCAGGAGATTGTGGGGGACTCGTTCAGATTGACGGTTGCAAGCCATATGTGGACTTCGCCATCATCCATGCAGATGATAACAGATGATGCTCTTGATTCGCTTGGCTTGGCTATAACCTCAGATTTTTAGAGGATAAAGACCAAGAGGAGGTCCTATTCAATAAAAAGCTAAGTAGACGGGCTGAAAAGCTACGTCTAAGCCATTGGAGGCAGAAGGAGAAGGCAAGGACCTGGGGGGTACTCCCCAAGGGACTTTTGTCAAATTGTAGCAGTGGTCGGTGCAAAACTTTAGCAGAGTTTTCTCTCTTTCTTTCTGCCATTTAGGAGAGTTTATGGGATTTAATTGTCATTAAGTCGCATAATGAGAGGAGTTACAAGATTTATTTATTTATTTTGTAACTCCTTTTTTCTTGGCTTCTGATTGGCCGGTGGAGATTAAGGGTATTTAATCGCCTTTAATCACCATGATGGGAGGAGTTTCATGGTTTAAATGCCATGAAACCTTTGACTTGTAACTCCCGAATGCTTGCTTCTGATTGGGTCGTCCAAAGTAATGAATTAATGACTGAAATAAAGCTAGTCAATTAACTGCATTAAGTGGTCGCCGAGCAGTTGAAGAGTCGCGGGCCGCGCTGCGTCTTTTGGAGTTTTTCTGGCGATGATCATCGATGGATCTTCATGCTGATCGACATCGGATGACCATGTAACTTCAGACATTGATTGCTAACAACGGGCCAGTGACATCTATCCTGTCGATTTCTCATTCGATCGGGTGGAAAGTGCACTTTTTGGTCTACCGGTTGGCGATTAATGATGATTTTGATACTCTTGAAGAAGGACCCGTGATTTTGACGGATGTCGACGGATTTGGTGCCTCAAAAGTCTGAATTTTGGAAAATCACAGGGGCCGGAAGCTTCGAAACTCGAAAAGGGACGGAAAACGGGCCTTCCGGGGCAAATCCGGCGACCCAGATCTCCATGGTCACCGGCGACCATGCACAGGGTCGCCGGCTGCGACCCTAGGCCAGGGTCGCAGGCTGCGACCTTGGGGGGATTTTTCCCCTTCGGTCGTCGTTTTTTCGGTTGTTTCGCGGTCTTTTCTGATTCTTTTTTCTTCTGTATTTTTCTTGACGTTTTTGCACATTTGTTGGCTTGATTTCTTTATAGAAAACTTGACGAGAATCCTTGCATTTTGGAGTGCAAAGTTTCCAATTTTCCAGGAAAGCCGAAGACTTTGTCGCGTAGAGCTGCCGATTTTCCGTCAGAAGCCGAAACTGGGTCAAACGATGTCGGAATGACCTGAAATTTAAGGTGAAGCCTCCTGAGCAATAAATAAGACCAACTACATGATTTTATTTGAGTTTTGAAGCCGTATAGGGTCCTGTCGCCAGTAGACTTGATTTTGTCGCGATGAAGATGTCGTGCTTTGATGTGTGACAACTGATGTCCAATTGACTTGAAATTTGACAGGGAACCTATTGGAGTCATTTTGATATAATCTACATGCTCTGTTTTGGAAAACATGGTCCCGGGGAGCATCGCCGCCGAGAGGCCTGATTTGGCTTCCGAGGGTTAAAGTTTGGTCCAATGTTGTCGAGATGATGTGAAACTTGACGTGTAGCCCTTTGTAAGCATCTTGAAGCCGTCCATGTGCTCTGTTTGATGAGTGATGGCCTCGGTGGTTTTCGCCGCCGAAATGCTTGATTTAGCTGTTCGAGGGTTGATGTAGGGTCAAACGTTGTCGGTTTAATTTGGAACTTGACGTTGAGCCTTTTGGATGTATTTTGGGACCATCCACAGGCTTTGATCGAAGATTTGGTGTCTTTGATGCTGTCGCCTCCGGGAGCTCCTGTTCAGTTGCCGGAGGAGAGAAGTTAGGCCAAATGATTTTGAAATGGCTCGAAACTTCTTGTGTACTCCTCTCTTGGCTTTCTTGAAGGATCTTGCAGTTTTTATTTGATTATGTCAAGATTTGATTTTTTGAGAAGTAGCATTGCCCATTTGTGGTAGGCTGCGACTTCATGTAGCTTTCTTGATGTTGAAGAGGAAAGTGACATTTTTAGTATCAACAAATGTCGCCTCGAGGTACAGCGACGAGTTGCTTAACTTTTGTAGTCAATGTGCCTCGAAGAGATTTTTGAAGGAGAGCTTGTGACTTGACCAAGAGTCTTTGAACAGTATTTCTTTTGGTATTGTAGCCTTTTGAGTTTCCAGGGGAATTGTATGGTAGTGAAAGGAACTACGTACCATCTTGAGGCAAAGCTTTGAAAATGACTTCAGGGATGCGGATTTGTGCTTTTGACCTTGTGACCTAACAAGCTGTATGTGGCAGGTTAGGGGGTCGGGTTTGATTTTGACCGTGTGACCCAAAAGTTGGGGGGTCGATTGTGGTTTTGATCTTGTGACCTAACAAGCTGTATGTGGCAAGTTAGGGGATCAGAATTTAGTTTTTGGTTTTGGTCTTGTGACCTAACAAGCTGTATGTGGCAAGTTAGGGGACCATGATGTGGTTTTTAGTCACTCTTTGGGACTATTTGAGTCCATTGGAGTGGTTTGGGTTTTTGTGAAATGTCAATTTCAAGATTTTGACTCAATTTGGTATATGAGGCTGGATGGTTTGAATTTTGGAATCTCATGGGGCTTGAAATTCTTTTTTGTATGGTCCAATCAACTCAAAAGAGGCATAAAACCATTTTTGTATGCTCTTCGTAAGAGGGATTTCTCTTTGACTAAAAGCCCAATATTTTTATTTATTTATTTATTTTTAGTGCCTAGGTGGTCAAACCTGACTCATATGGGCTAACCCATGAGACCTTAAGCTTTTAGGATGGCTTAGATCTCATGTGGTGTCTTTTTTGTAAAGAATATCTAAAAATATCTCATTTGGATAGAGAATATCTAAAAATATCTTTACTTGGAGAGTAGGTTCATCTTGAACGGTTTGGATTATCTTAATGTGGGCCCATGATAGAGTTCCAGACAAGTATAGTTCCCATTATCTCAATGCCAAATGGGCCGGGCCGTGCCGAAACACTGAACGGCACACTATAGGCACGACCTGTGCTGGGCCTAGGGAACCGGCACGGCACACTATAGGCCAACTTGTCCATAACAGTCGGCCCACTAGGCACAACTCGCCTGGCCCGCCTTGTGCCTTATTTTCCAACCTAACAAATTAAGTGGACTATGGGGCTTTAAATGTTTAAGGCCTGAATATTAGGCCCAATACTAGATAGTTGGGCTTACACAACCTTCAACTTGGCCCATCCTTTCTCATTAACACCTCTATTAACAAATGATCAATATGTATGATTGAGATTTTCACAGAGGAGAGTGATGGGAGATTTTCTCTTCCAAATGGACTATATATTCTTCATATCCGGTACTCAAGTTCATGCATGCCACGGAAGGGTAGAGGAGATGGAAAGGTCTTGTTGTAAATAAGGATTAGGCAAATGATTAGCTCATTTAGATTATCCTAATACTTGATTTAATATCCTTAAAATCTAATCATCTTTTAATAAAATATTTCTTAAGATGCAATCCAACTATGAGTAATGGTAAGATGAGTCTCGAGTTGATCTTAGCGTCAATTCACATGTAAGGGAGGAAATAGTTGGATAGACTATCTACAAATGTAACTATTCCTGTAGGGGGCATGTTTGTTTCATGTAATTGAATTTCAAAGAATTGAAAGACTTTGTATTTTTATGAGTATTTAAAAATGAACGATCAATAATAAATATTCAAAATAATCATAAAAAACCTCTTTTTTAATGGAATTGAATTGATGGAAGATGTCAAAAGAATATCCAAGTGTCAAGGTCCCATCTAAATGTATATATTCTATCCTTCACCCTTCATCACATATCATTCACCCTCACATCTTTAATAGTCTCGGGTTAATTTGACCATGCATTCCTAAATTCTAGCGAAAAAAAAGTGGCCCTTTGCTGTGAAATAACCATCTTATTTAACATCGGTGTTCGTGTTTTAATTTTTAATTTTAAATTTAATACTAAAAATACGAAAATCAATCGAAAAAAAAATTAAAGAGACACGCCGAGCACGGTCGGCATTGCCCGTCGTAGGCCGGGCCGTCAGTGACCCGCTCGGGCCGGGATCTGGGCCGGCACGGCCCATTTAGCATGCCTAGTTCCCATGTAATAACTAGGACAAGAGGATCCAGACTCCCCACGATCATGCACCATGCCCAATTTTATGTTACTTCATTTTGGATCGAATCTCACCAAAAAAATAAAAATACAAAAATAAAGAGTTAAAAAGACAGATTTTAAGGCTGATAAATCATGGACTACGATGATGATGGGGAAGATTTTTTTTCAGGGCCCTCTCCATAACGAGGCCTTTCCATTCTTCCCACCACCAATGATAGGAAAACATCCAAGTGGAACACATGAGCTTGACCGCATAAGCCAATATGCGATTTGCTTGTACGTATAGGTGGCAAAACGTGGCCCAACTCATCAACCCGACAAGTAGATGACCCGCATAAAATACGGGCCGGTCATGGGTTAGGTTTTCCTAAACTAGGAAAACGGGTTGACCCGCCTAACCCGCATGACCTGTATATAATCTTTTATATTTATACTTATTTTCATAAATAATGATTAGAGATAATATATGATATAAATTTTATTTTTTGGGTGAGAACCCATGGGCCATGGTTCGTGAGATAAACCTTAGGATCTTATGTAGATGTGACTTTTCGCTTCTCCACTCCTACCTTTTGAGTTTTTGCAAATCCCTTCGATGAAGAAACACGGGAAGGAGGATAAGAAAAAATTTTCTTTAGTGCACGGAACATGAGGTCGCGTTGACATATGTTAGCCCTTTACTAACCTTGATAATCTATAATTTTGATAAATCCTGAGTTAAAGGGTGGGAACACCATGGTAGGGACTAAATTTTGAAATCCTACCATTCAAAGTAAACTTTTTTCAAGTACATAGGACAATCCAAAATTTTATCTCGATCGAAAATAATCCTACTATTGGATTAATTGCTTGATGAAAAATATGATAATGAATTCGCATACATGAAATTTTTTTTTTTTTTTTACAGAGAATCAATCTAATGGTGGAAATAACTCAGATTGAGGTGAAACTTCGGAATATCAAATAAATAATCAGAATGTTTGTCTTAATGATTATAAATTTAATAGGTGGGGCCTATCATAGTGTTTCACTCCTTTTACATCACAATTTATAAAAGTCAAAGCCACACGCGCGAACAAAAAAAAAAAAAATCCAAACTCCACCCTTTCTCCCTTTGCAAGCGTATATGGAACGTCTCCTCCTCTTCTTCAATTCCACGTTATTAGTGCGATTTTGTATTTTTTTTAATAATGTTTGATTTTTTAATAAATTATAATAACTAACGATATCGATAGGGGTGAGTAGTCTAAAAATATAAATATTTTTATAAATACCACCTAAATAAAGTCTAAATACTGGTCAATATTCCAAACTGGTTTTTACACCCTACCTGGTTAGGGTCCATCCTCATCTAACTAGTTTTAAGATTCTTTTGGAAATATCGGCGGCATGAAATAGTTATTTGATGCAGTGGTTAGGTTGGCTTCTTAAAATGGAAATGGTCTTGAGTTCAATCTCACATATAATGATTATTTTTTACATGTGAGTTACAGGGGTCATTCCAGGTCAACCCAGCCCGACTCGATACCTAATCGGTGTGGGATGTCGGTTTGCAACGCGTTTAGGAAACGGGTCGCGCTCAGTTTGGTGTCCAAAATATGTTCCTCACATCTAACCCAACCCAAATTAGCATGATCCGACCCGTTTGCCAACCCTAGCTTGTAGGCCAAAATCCTCTCTCAAAATTTTTTTAATGACATGGGTCCTCAAGCCAGCAAGACTAATTCCCTGGGTGGTGCCCAATAAACCTACACAAACGTAATTTCAAACCCACACAAACGTAATTTCATCAATGTGAATGATTCCTTGCAAGGGGACCGTAGGCTATTATGATCACCCAAAGCAACGACGACTCCGCTTATTTTTTAATGTAAGGCACCCGTGTCCCATGTAACAAACTAAATCATCCTCAGGTACATTACCTAATTTATGGTGAAACCAGGCTTAGTTTTATCTGGTTGTTCCACATTTTAATGAAAGATTAAGATGATGAAACATTTACATTTACACACGCCATCATCATCATCATCATCATCATCATCATCTTAGGCTTTGTCCCATCAATCGGTGTTGGGCACATACGCTATAAATTAAAATCAATTGTAAATTACTGTAGCACATCTAGAAGACCCACTGAGTTCTCATTGTCAACATGATCAACTTAATGAGTCTTCTACCAGGTTTCTGTGACTGTTTATGATGTGCAGATACCTACTACCCATATTTCCTAGTAGTGGTCCCCATGCCTGGCCAACTGTCAAGAAGTGGGTCCCCAGTGTACCATTTCATCTTATTCAACACAATGTATGTATCTATTAACAGATTGAAAATCTTATGCACTGTTTTGTATCTCATAAACCCAGTTTGTTCTAGCATCATGGTGAGTGCACCATATGTATGTGGTGAACTACAGCCGGCTGCTTTTTCCCAAAATAGCAGGCTTGAAGCTAGCCATACCAGTGATCTCTCTCCCTGTCACCAAGCTGTTGATATCATATGTGCCTTCATATGAGAATATAGGCTCCAAGTCGCAGAATGCCTGGAAACAGAGAAGGACACAATGTTATTACACCTGAAAATAGAGGTTCTGCGTCTTGCATTATTAAGATATTGAGAACATGCTAATGATTCACCAGCGATTATAGAAAATCCACATGCATGAAGCAACCATGCCCATGTTAATGTTATATGGTGTCTTAATCAGGAAGAAACCGCAATACAAGCAAGAGTCAACTTCCTGAACCGTCAATGTTGAGTATTTAAAACAAATTGTGATATAATAAATAAGTCATGGGTTGCAGTCTTCTAAAATAATCTACAATAACAGATCATCAGATCTACTATGCCCAATGCATAGCTACCAAAATGAGATTTGACCAGAGACTACATGACAATAAATTATCTTTTTCTTTCTTTCTTCCTCTTTTTTTTTTTTTTTTTCAGGAAAGATGATAATTTCTTTATTATTCATGTAGAAGTGCTAATTGAATGCCAGAAAATGGGAGGCAAGAAACTAATATGTTAATACTTGCTAAGAGGAAATGAGTCTTCTGGCAATCATCCAGATACACAACAGCTTTGCAAAAAAACTTTGCATCCAACAGTAACAAGTCTTCAAATAACAGGAAAAAAGGTTGTTTTTCTTAACCAGTTGCAGCCGGTTCAGTTGGGTTCTTTCTGATGTTCCCACAAATTCCCAAGGGTTCCATGTCAGGAGGTCTGTGAGCCCTTGCATGCACAGTGAGCAGATTTTTTATTTTTGCTAAAAAGATAATTTTGCTAAGCACCACAGAACAACAGAAACGGAGAGAACAAAACCAACACAAAGGAGCACTACCGACGAGATGCATCCATAGAAACAGCAATTTCAAAAGACTAAAGACCACAACTGTAAGTGTAAAGACTATTCCTCTAACCCTAGTATGAAGCTTAACTGAGTACATAATTATCAGTAATATCATGATCCTGCATTGTGACTCCGCTGCTATTGCTTTCCAGCATAAGAATTCCTCTTCTTAGATAACCAGCTGAACCTGCTGATTTTCCACCTGTCCAACCTCTCCATACGGTTGGAGGAAGAACAGACATGAACATCATAATATATGATGGAGCAAATCTCACATATGCATCTGCGACCCTGGAAGCTGTTTCTAGCACAGATCGAAATGCATAGTTTGGTACAGGTTGGGCTGCTGGGTTCCTACGTTAGAGGGGCTGTGAAGGATTCGTCATGGGCATGTTTAGTCTGTTAATTACCAGAAACACCAAAAGCTCGAGCTGTTAGTGAAGGGCATAACAATTTATATGAGCCGTTAGTGAACGGCATAACAATTTATATGACCCCTGCCCCCAACGGGAAGCTTTTCGAATTTGAAACCCAATAAATATACGGAACAAACAGACAGTTTGAGGTAACATGCCTTGTGACCTCTAGCTCCAATACCATGTTAATAACTTGAAACACCAAAAGCTCGAGCTATTAGTGAACGGCATAACAATTTATATCAACACAGTCGACTGATTCTTTATAATATGTTTCTTAGAAGGCTCGTAGCTGACCCGTATTACAAAGAAAAAAGTGGTTGAATCCTCTCGGCCCAATAATCTGATGCCAACTGTTTATGTTGAACCAAATACGTTGTTGAGAACGAGGACAACAATCAGTCTAGAAGTTTGTTTCTTATCCTTGGTTGAAGAAGAGTGTTGATTGCATGGTCGCCTCACTCTATTTCAGTAAGTTTTGTTTCTTTTGGTTACTGAGGTTCCAAGAATAATCAATTGTAATGGCTGATTCAACTTCGTCGGGAATCGTATCACATGATAATGTCGATGCCAATGAGTATATTGCATATGACTAAAAGAATCCCTGAACTCATGAATATACCTTCTACACGAATGGGTATATTGCATACGACCAAAAGAGTCCCTGAACTCATGAATACCTTTCAACATGACCAAATACAAGAAATGGTTGGGTGTCGTTTGGATGTATCTGGGTTGCAAGTTTATGCTGGCATACATGGTTGGGTGTCGTTTGGATGTATCTGGGTTGCAAGTTTAGGCTGGCATACATTGGTGATGGTATAAAGAAAAGTAAGAGGATTACAAACATGTTGATAGGGAAGGATACAATATGTTGATTATGTAAATGATGTTGACTCCATGGAACTAGGTTGTATGTCTTATCTTATGACTAAATAGGTATAGAGCACAACTCCATGAGTTATATTTAGATAAAAAATGGCTTGCATCTATAAGAATAAAATTGTAAATAAGAGATTGCGAACCATAGTTAGAGAGAAAAGTCGGTGGTAAAAAAAAAATACAAAATTGAGGAGCTATTGGTTAGAATAAGCTTATTTGAGAATGTTTAATTCCATTGCCAAAAGGATCGTGGTGAATATTATAAGAGAGTTGAAATTGATAAAACTTTGATCTCCTAGGAAGCTTTAATGATGAACTTGAACCTACTCGAGCCCGAGATCCCTTTAAAAAGTTTTTTTTCATTATTTTCTTAACCTTTAACTTTATTTTTTTTTATTTTTTTTCCTCCTTTCCTCTCTTTGAAGGCTCTCCCTAGAGGTCAATTTGTGCTCAATGTTACCAGAAGCGCGGTTCGTTTCGATACGGGGTACGCTACTTAGGGTGGGACGCGGTACGTTGGGGCTTCATCGGTACGGTATTTGGACGCGTCGGGGCTTCATCGGTACGGTATTTGGAGTCGTAATTCGCTCGCTCGCTCGTGTGTGTGTGTGTGGGTGGGTATTTGGAGTCGTAATACGCTCGCTCGCTCGCTCGCGCGCGCGGTGTGGAGATAAATAATTGTAAACATAAACATCATTGTCATTCATGCTTTGCTAGTCTATTTAGAAAAGAAATTGTTCCAGTAAGCCAAACTCAAATCCTTAAAGCTCACAAACCATAAATCCTTGCTAGTCTAATAAAAAAAATTAAAAAAACCATTCCAAATTTCCAATAGCTAGGGCTTTGGGCCTTTATTAGATTTAGGAGTAAACCCCATAATCTAAATTGTTTGGATCTGTTAAAACTTTGGGCTGCACGTATTGAGCCCAATTGTTATAAACTTTTAAAACCCTAGAAATTAACATCTTCTTCTCCGATGAAACCAAAAAAACAAAAACAAAACCAAGCTGCCTAGTCAAAGGAGCATGACGTAGCTTATTACAAAAGAGGGAGAGATATGATTGCAACGACTAATAAGGTTAGTATTACATATTTTACTTTCTATTCTCTGCTGCTTTTTTTTTTTCCTTTCTTGATCTTGTTACATAACAATGGGGGATGCTTAGATTAGTGTTTCGATTCGCGAACGTACTCTAAAAGGGTACGGGCGAACTGATACGGGAAACGCAAGGGGTGGGGGCGAATCTGGCAACTCTGTTTGTGCTAGAAACTCCATCATTGCAAGACTTCATTGCTAGAAACTCCACTAAAAACCTTTAGTTTCTTAAAGGCTACTGATACTAAATCTACCAAGTACTAACTCTAAACCTAATAAACAAGATTTGATTTCAAGCTCTATTTTTGAGATTTAGACTCAACCTTGAACAATCAAAGGAGGGCATTGGAGTTTTCTTAAGAGGTATTTTTCTGTGTTTTGGGTAGTAGATGTTACAATCATAATCAAACATTCATTACATGGGTAGGAGATGTTACAATCATAATCCAACATTCATTACATGTTATACTCTTTTTAAGTGTCTAGTAATCCTATTCGCTACATGAAATCATGAGCATCACATACACCATCAAGAAGCCTAAACCGTAAGATGAGATACCCTTAAGTAGTTTATTTTGAACATTTTTACCTGTTTCATAGTTTCTCATTTTTCTGGATACTTTGAAGTTTTTAGTGACTTCTACAACTAGCATGACCATACTGTTTCAACACAGACCCGGAATAAATGGCAATTACCCATCCCATCCCTGACCGGCAACAAGACTGCCACCGGAATTTAGAAACTTACCTTGAATTGGTACAAGAGTTGACTAGAAACTTACCTTGAATTGGTACAAGAGTTGACTAGTAATTCTTAGAAACAACCAAGAATATGGCAATTTAATGGTGAGACATTTTCTCTAGTTGCAAAGATGAATACTAGATGAATATTGTTTGTCGCCGTTGTTGTACAAGCTAGCGCAACTCTCCAAAGTCCAAACTCCAAAATAAAACTCCATATTCTCGTCTTTTCAAAAGCCAACCTATTTATACACACTTACACTCATTTGGTGTGTGTTTGTTTTGTTCATCTACCCCCTTCTGAACGTACAAAGTTATCCGCTCAATCTGCCAAATGTGCATTCCTGTGTTATGCCTCCCATAAAAAAGGATATCTTTGCTATAATCCAAAAGTAAATCACATCCGTGTTTCTCCAAATGTAGTGTTTTTGTGAAAATCAATATTTTTTTAGTTCCATCCTAAGTTATCTCCTCAAGTTCCTATTGCCCACTTACCAGCTTTTGATCCTTTTACACCTTCTGATCATTTTCCTTCACCTCAACAGTTTAAACTTAATCTTGTGTATGAACGAAGGAGGAAAACAGATGTCGCGCTGCCACCTCCCCAAGAACCACCTGACCCGGAACCTGATCCAGATCAAGTACCTCGCCTTAGTTGCTCTGCTCGTACTTCCCGACCTCCTGATCGCTACGGTTTCTCTCATACTTCTTTACTTGCTACATTATCTTCTATTGCAATTCCTAATTCTTATTCTTAGGCTGTGAAGCATGCATGTTGGTTGGCAACATGCAATGCAAGAAGAGTTAGATGCTCTTCAGGACAATCACACGTGGGAAGTTGTTTCATGTCCACCTACAATTAAGCCAATTGGATGTAAATGGGTATTCTTTGTCAAACTCAATTTTGACTCTCATTGGATCGATATAAGGCACGTCTTGTTGCTCTCAACAATCGACAGGGGTACGACATCGACTACGATGAGAAATTTTTTCTGGTAGCCAAAATGACAATTGTTCGATCAATCCTTGTTATAGCTGTATCTCAATCCTGGCCTATTTTTCAATTAGATGTTAAGAACGCATTCCTTCATGGTGTGATCTGGAGGAGGAAGTATATGAAGTATATGTGCGTCTTCCTCAAGGATATCTCATTGCAAACGATCCTGATGTGTCTCGTTTGAGAAGTTCTCTCTATGGACTAAAACAAGCTCTCAGGCTTGGTTTGAAAAGATTCTGAGATGCTTTACAGAAGCTGAATTGTCTTCAAAGTCCGTATGATCCTTCGATGTTTCTTCGTTGTTCCTCGGCAGGGATCGCTGTACTTCTTGTCTATGTGGATGATATAATTGTAAACCGGTATTGATACAACCATGATCAAAGATCTTCAGGTTTCTCTTCATCAATCCTTTCACATGAAAGACTAGGGACCTCTTACATATTTCTGGGGTCTAACAAAGAAAGTCCTAAATCAACATAAGCACACTCTTAATCTAATTGAAATGGGAGGTCTTCTTCACTCAACTCCAGTTGATACTCCTCTTGAAGTAAATCTTAAGCTCACTCAGGACAACGGTGATCTTCTTTCAAATTCGACGTTATACTGGCAATTGGTCGGCGGTTTAATTTACTTGACAAATACTTGGCTGGATATTTAATATATACTTCAATCTAGTAAGTTAGTTCATGACCTCGCCTCGTCATCTTCATTTAGCAGCTATTCGCTGCATTCTCCACTACCTGCTTGGTACTCCTCACTGTGGGTTATTTTTTCCTGTCGGATCTTATCTCACATTGACTGCCTATTTTGATGTTGATTGGGCTGGATGCCCGGACACTCGTCGTTCGACGACAGCATGGTACATGTATCTTAGAGATGCATTGATTTCATGGAAATGTAAGAAACAAAACAAAGTTTCGAAATCTTCTACTGAAGCAAAATATGGGGCTATGTGGGCTGCTTGCTCCGAAATACTTTGCCTTTGTGGATTGCTCCTTGATCTTGGTTTTCCTCAATAAAGACCATCCGACTCCTCTTCATGCAAATAATACAAATGTCATCTGGATTACTGAAAATCTAGTCTTTCATTCGAGAGAACCAAGCATATAGAGGTCGACTGTCATTTATCCGAGACGAATTTATACTTAACGTCATTAGTCTTCCATTCATCTCTTCGGGCTTACAGATATTTTTACCAAAGGACTCCCCTGCCCTCAACATCAATTCTTGACTTCCAAATTGATGCTTGTTGACTCCCCCGCATCAATTTGAGAGAGGGAGGAGAGAGAGGGGGGGGGGGGTGGTTGTTGTTTAACGTAGGTCCATTTGGACACTACATGGGCCCTGGCCCATTGTTAATCACACCTAGGCCCAACTTACTATATTATTATTCTCTACAAGTGGTCAAACTTTATTCAATCATGTACAATTATATATTTCCTAGTTAGGAGATTTGATTACAGACATTAACTGTAATTGCCCTATCAAAGGGATTGTAAATTGATGGCACTTACTGTATATAGAAATAGAATACTCTATATAAGAAGATGATATTTCACATTAAGATCATTGCATATTTTTCACAGAAATCTTGTGTTCAGCAAATTCCATGGAATCCTAGATACATTTATGGATCCTGTAGGCTCAATCATATGTGATCCAAAAATCTAAATGCTCAATCCACCACTCTGTTTACTTGATCATCATCCACCAATGAGGATTGATCGGCAAAAGTTGGGATACAAAACCTTCCAAATCAATAGCATGACAGGTAAGCAAATTAGAAAAAAGAAATTTGAACAAGGCAGATACAATAACCAACACATACCTCTTTAAAGATATGTATTAACCTTTTCAGGTGACTGATACAGCCACCAATGCAGATATATTGGATCATGGTAAAAATTTATATCAAAAAACATAAACATGAAGCAAAACTGAGGAAAAAAATGTGCACTAGGTAGAAACTTGCAAAACCTTTGCAACTAAAAAATCAGCCAAGATTCCGTTGCCACCAAGTAACTCACGCCCAAGAGAAACTGTCTCCCTTGCCCTCAAACTAATCCACGCCTAAAAATAAAAAATGTGTCATCAATTCTTAGAAGATATAAGCAAAAACACTAAGATGGCATCAACAAAAAATAAAATATATATAATCAATTCCAAGAAGATATTGTCTTAAGTACCATTAAAAAAAGAAAGATATTGGCTTAAGTTGAGGATTTAAAGGGAAGGGTATAGGCATCTACCTTGGCCATGCTAGCATGGCCTGGTGTCATTTTTCCAGATTCATAAAGCTTGCACAGGCGCCAACCAACAAGGGTCATTGCTTGAATATTTCCCAACATGCGGACAAGCTTCTCTTGGTTAATTTGGAATGCTGCCAAAGGTGCTCCAAACTGTTTCCTCTCTTTCAAGTACCTAAGCATTCTTCCATAATAAATCACTTTGGAAACAAATGCAATAAATAATACTGATGGGGAAATTTTCATTTCCTGCCATACCTATGGCACATATCAAAAACACCCATCGATATTCCAATAGGTTGCCATGCAACCATTACACGTGAAACGGCAAGAACCTGTGTCACAAAAGGGTCATTTGTGAAAACTAGTGACTAAATTATAAAATAGCTTCAGGAACTGAAGGAGATAAATAAACAAGTAAAATACACATTTCAGTCACAGGAACTAAACAATGATATGAAAAGTACGCACCATCATGATTTAGTTTTTGCATTCAGATTCCACTGAAACCAGGGGCAGAGTGTCTCACTAAGTTATAACGAGGAGAGTGGTACTTAATGGTGAGGCCCAACAATTGAAAATTCGAACCACTCAAAATGAAGGCATTCCACGTCGATGGGTTGTCCCAAAATTTTACTCCCTATAGGAGTTGGTTGGACCGCAAGATTGGGCATATGGTATTCTTAATCACATACTCAATAATGGGGGTGGGAGTAACCCTCGTGTGAGAAAATTTTAAGGAAAGCCCACTGTAAGGAAGTGTTTTTGTTTCAAGCAAGTCAGATATTCAATAAGCAGGCCCCACTGTGGAGCTTCACACCCCTCACGTGAAGGGTGAGTAAGACACTCGAGGATGGAAAAAAAATTTCCCCTTGTCATGACTTCCAATGCTGCCCCTTCAACCATCCATGCCTACCACAACATTCTGACCCATCAAACAATCACAACTAAGCAATCAAAGAAGTTCCATTAATTAATTGTGGTAGTGGTTTACATGTTAGCAATGCGACATCAATCCTACTTTGATAGGAGAGAGAGAGAGAGAGAGAGAGAGAGAGAGAGAGAGAGAGAGAGAGAGAGAGAGAGAGAGAGAGAGAGAGAGAGAGAGAGAGATTTGATTCAATATGTTGCCACGGAACACTGAAAACAATGAGAGAAGGATTATTTTGAATTCAATCTTTAGAGAAAATGATTGGATGCATTCAATCTTTAGTGTTAGAAGAAGTAAAAAAGGATTATTTTGAACCGTTTGGGCTTTGGATTTAATATGGTGAGCCTTAGCATATCCTTATCTTAATGCTCATACAGTTAGGGGAAATCACATCTTGGAAAATTATGGTGGTCCATTCAAATTTAAGATTTTCTTTATTTGGATATTAAAAGAATTAAAAAAAATTAAAGGGTAGGGTCCCCTTCTGCTGAGCACAGGTGCTCACCTTAATGGGGTCGGTGGATAAAAAGATCTCCCTCCATGGCCCTGTGTATGGTGACGGAGGCTCGGATTATCATCCTAACCACTTGATCAACGGCCCACAAGTTTTCACCATCCAAATGAGTGCACAGTCGATCTAAAGGTCTAGTCCATTCGGATGGGTGCCAAACTAGGGATTGGTGACTATTTTTGTGTGTGCGTGGTTGTGGTCATGGTGATGGTGCTATATGCTTAGATTCACGATGGAATCCTTGGGGTAATAATGAAATCGAAGAAGTTTTGAGGGAAGAACTCAAAAGGGGGAACTAAGCCCCTTTGGCTGACCACCCAAGATGCCCAAATGGGCTGGCTGACCACTGTTGGTCGCATTTGAGGGCCCAGTCGAATCACAAGGCTGACAAACCAGCCATGCCCAACCCTCTATGATAAGTTGGGCTCAGCTGCATACATCTAAGACCCATTCAGGGTACTATTTTGTGTTGCTTAAATGCATTTCCACATGATGTCAGCCTATTTCAGAAGCTTGGTGAATCTGGAACCTTGGGTGATGAATGGTGATTTAGTCCCACATGTCTTTAAGGTGTTTGATTGAAAAACTAAATGAAGAATAATGAGAAAAACAACCTTGGCTGATCTCATGAAGGGCCTTCTAGGCTGAGTGTCTGATTATGTTTATCGCTAATTTCAGATCTGTAGCCTTTTTTGTGTAATGCATGATGAATGTAAGCTTTGAGGTCATATGAGTTAGTGGGATGGGAGCCTCGGCTGAACCCTTTAAGTAGAGTTTTGGCCATGGCCTAGTTTATTGCTGAACGCTTTAAGTAGAGTTTTGGCCATGGCCTTGTTTCTATGTTGTATTGCTGAATGTTATTAGTGATTGGTAATGGGTAATAGGTAACATATGATTTTAGTTCCCTAAGGCATGTCATGGTTCTGAACTTCCTATTAAGCTATGCATGGATATGCTACTGTCTTGAAAGGTGGTTACGAATTTTTGGAAGTTGGGTGATGTTGTTGGGATGACCCTAGTATATTTGGTATGATGTGTGTAAATGTTGTGGTGCCTTTGCATACCAAAGAAATTCCCAAATCCAAAAGGCCAGCGAGGTAATTAACTCTTCACACTCTTGATACCAACTTCGATTTGGACGGGCAGAACTAATTCAGATCCTGTGGGAGGTTTGGTTATAGAACTATTCCCTTTATGGATATTGCAACATCAAGCAAAGCATAATAAAAATTGAACAGCCTGTATGAATGAAGGAAGCCCACTTCAGGACACCACTAGACTGCTAACACTGCGTTGCTCCCATATGAAGGCCATCAACGATGTTAAACCTTGATGTGCACCTTGTTATCAATGATATTGTTGCACCCTTGTAGTGCACCTTGTGGCCAATGATGTAAATGTACCTAGTTGTGCACCTTGGGATCAATGATGTTAATGCACCTAGTCGTGCACCTTGGGATCAATGATGTTAATGCACCTTGTCGTGCACCTTGTAATAAATGATATTGTCGCACCTTTGTAGTGCCCCTTGTGGCCAATGTTGTAAATGTACCTTGTTGTGCACCTTGTGATCAATGAAGTGAATGCACCTTGTTGTGTACTGTGTAACCAATGATATCGATACAACTTGTAGTGCACCTTGTGGCCAATGGAATTAATGTTATTTATGATCAAGGAAGTGAATGCTCCTTGTTGTGAGCCCTGTACCTAGTGATGTTGATACACCTTGTAGTGCACCTTGTGGCCAATGACATTAATGCACCTTGTGATCAATGATGTTAATGCACCTTGTTGTGCGCCTTGTACCCAATGATGTCTAAGAACCCTATGTGGTCGAACTATGTTTATGGGCCAGTGCTACCAAACAGTTGGGTGGTTGTCATTAGTGTGGCCTCACCCATTAGTGACTCTTAAGTAGATCCTAAGTTGTGTTTTGTCTAATTATGCGTAGTTGATTCAATCTATTGCATGCTCACACACTCACACAAGTAGAGTGGATATTTGCTCACTCAGTTTTACTGATTCCTAGTTTGTCCCTTCCAGGTGAAGCCGGAGCAGACCGCGATGATCAAGAGATAGGGTTTGACATTCGCGGCTGAGAGGCTCTTCACAATACTTTTGGAGGATTAATCTCATTTTTTTGGGAGGGCATATTTTTGTCTTAATAGGAAATTGTTTTGTATTTTGCATATTTTGGGTTGGGCTACATACACAAACTAAATCTTTTGTTGTACCAAAATTTAAAAGGATAAATCAAAATGCCCCTTTGCCCTGAAAATTCTTATTTTTGTTATTGATTTGACTTATGTTTGCAAATGTCATACTATAGTAGTCGCGACAGGGAATTTGTTAGGGCCCAGAAATCTGGGTTGTGACAGTATCCTCATCTATAGCAAGTTTCCAATTAACAAGTTTTATCACAACTTAGTAGATAACTCAAGAGAGGACTGATGGAAAGAAATATAAGTGCATGTTGTATGTTCTGAAAGGCCTGGATATTTGGGTCTGTGGACCCCACTTGCTGATCTATGGGGCCCACATTGATATGGAATGGGAGATCGATGCAGGGCAAGCAGGGGAAGATGGAGTCGAGAGGGCTTCACACCCGACGATCTCAGGCTTCACGCCCATGGCTTAACACCATTCATATCGTAGGAGAGATTGCAGAGAGAAAAAGCAATCAAGCTTTTTTTCATTAATCAAGTCTAAAAGAAGCCAAGGGCTTTACAATGCTTATATAGGAGAAAAACTAACCCTCTATCTAATTTCAACCATTAAAACAACCAATGGCTAAGATTACAAGAAAAACAACTTAAGTGAATTGTAAAATAACCAAATAGAATGAAATTAAATAAAATCATAAAATGGTCCTAAAGCGGACCTATGGGCTGTGCCCAAAAGGCTGGCCGACCCACAGATCATGGGTCTGTCCTGCGTCACACATGCTCCCATCTGGTTGCAAGATCTAGGCGACCAAATTGCTGGCTGGTTCTGTTGGGTTGGGCCTGATTTGGGCCCAGTTCAGCTGATTCAAATCCAACCTATGTGATGTCCAATATTTGTGGGTTGTTGCCTGTCCCTGTTTGGGCCCAGCGGAGATCATGGACTGATCCAAATGGGTCACCAATATTCTGATCTTTTCCCCATTTAATTCAAACCATTTAAAATTTAATCTGAGCCCATCTTGACCATCCAGTTTCAGATCTTGCCCCTTTTTCTTGATCGGGTCCTTTATAGGATGAACCGTCCTTGTAATCAATCAAATCCCTATATAATCAGCGGCTCAACCAATTACATGATTCACTGGATCTAGGTCACACCCTCGATAGCCAATCTCCTTCTTTTCCTTGGTCTTCTCTGCAGTTTCATATTCTTCTTCTGCTACTGTCTTTTTTCATACATGAACAAACTCCTCCAAACTGTAGCCTCCCAAAAACTCCTAACCCATCGCATCAAATCTCGAAATTTTTTTATTTGAACAGTACGAGATTCGTTGGTACGTGTTGTAAATCCGGTAACTATGGGCCTGCCAATTTTTTCAAAAAAAAAAAAAAAAACTATGGGCCTGTCAATGTACTGCAGTCCTAAAAACAAATGCGCTCAAAACACAATGCAATGGAAATAACCAGAAAGATATGGTGGACTAACAGCAGCAATAGGATCAACCCTCAGAAATAAAAACATAAATCTTTTTGAGCATTAATTATGAAAAGATATAGTTTTAAAGTTAAAATGATGATACTTCTCAGCTACCTTAGCCTATAGTTCAATTAAGGTGTTGTTCATAGCATCTCTCGTCATTGTAGAAAATGGTAGATCAACCAAGAAATTACAGCAACAATATGTAAGATGTCTAAAACAGCAAAGAGTCATCATTTTGTACCTTGTTTGTGTCCTGGAATGAATTGACACCAGGCAACCTGTCCTCATCAGGGACAAACACTTTCTTTAGAAGAATATCACCATTCTGAACGATCCTTAGGCCAATTTTGTTTTCGATTTTAGTTGCTTTCAACCCAGGAGCATCTTTCTTCACTATATATCTAGCAGCAATCATGGAAAACACAAGAATGAGAACAAAAGCTAAGATGAGACAATATACTTTTGTATTAAAAGATGAAAATATATTGTTAACATAACATGTAAACTATATTTTTACCTTCATTAATTTTATTGATGCAAGGGCCATGAGCTTTTTGGGCAAGCAAATTTAAATATATTAATCCATATAATTTTTTTTATAACTTCTACTCAAACAAAAGCTAACATGCCTACCCAGATTTCACTAAATGGTTAAAAATGGGAAAACTGTAATGGTTCCTGCTGTAGTTCTTTCCTCAACATTGAAAAAGAGAAAAATCTAAATCCAAAGGTAAAGAAAGTTTAGTGAAGGAAGTGTGAGATCTTTAAGGTTCGGCTGAGGAGGGTAACACCATTATCAAGAATGAAATTTCAAGCCATCACCCTTTCAGACATAGCTAACAAATGTGAAGCGGCAATTTAAGGAGCCTCAATAAAGGCCAGTTATAAAGTGGTTTCTGAACTATCAAGATTCTTTTGAAATTTAATTTTGATGTGCTGCTAGGAGCAAGGCCAGAGGAGTTGGGTGGTGCTCTTCTAGATAATAAAGGCATATGCCCTTTTTAGGTCTGATGGATATCAAAGACTAAAATGAAGCAAAGTTTTTGGAAGTTCAGGAGGCTTTACAAAGTTTCTTTGGGTCCTCTGGAAACAGAGTTATTTAAGGCAATCCTTAAAATGCTGTGTTAGGGCAAAGAAAGAATCTCACAGTGAAAGACATCTCCTTAGTTTCTTCTCAGAATTCATTATCTTCTTCATATAAATATAGAGTAGAATACAATGGTGGAATATTTCGACCAAATAAGGAGTGGAGAAGGGAAAATGAATTTCGGTCCATCATCATCATTATGGCTTTGTTTTTGTCCATTTTGGGTGGACTTTCTGTGTATAATGATCCTTAGTTCTTACATAGTGTAGATTTTATGTAGTTATTTATTTGAAATGAAATTTATTACAAATCAGAAGAAAATATTCCAGTAATCTTTGCATATAGGGAAAACATGTATTTGGAGTCATCATCACCATACAGTTTTCTTCTTGTTTATTTAAGTGCATGGATCAAAATATCAGCTGATGCATTTCGCATCAGCCAGTGGACTGGTCGTTTGGCTGAGACCGCACCCTTTTGCTATCCATCTCCAATCACATGCGTATTGGACTGTATCATCTAATAATCAGATACATCAGCTAATATGCTCTGATATGATACGTATCTATATTGGCTAATATGCTCTGATATGATACGTATCTATATTGGTCATTACACTTCAATAGTTATTGAAGGACCCCTTTTAAAGCCAAAAGTCTCAATCTTCTACTTTCTTTTGCAATGAAAAGACTATGACGAGCGTTTGTGTGCTGCTATTCCAAAAACACCAAATAAAAACACTTCGAGTTGAAAAGGCAACACCAATATTCCACCCATAGCTTGAGGGCTTTTCTTAAAGGTAAGGTAAGAAAAGATCAAAACTGAACAAATCATTTAGGTCTTTTGCATTTGTTTTGGGTAGAATGATTTAAAAATCATTCATAATGATTTTTTTTTCTTTTTTCTTTTTTCTTTTGGGAAGATAAGTGAGTATGTAGTAACAAATCCCCAAAAGAAGGGATAGGAGACCCTCTATACAAAATGAATCACTTTCCACTAGTTACCACACCCCAGTAAGGCAACCCACTATGCCAAGGCCCAAGGCATATGGCAACCTGCAGAATGCATGTTTGGAGCATAGATTAATTATACACATTATCTGGGCCATTTACAAGTTTTTTTGGAGTTCACATAAATGTTCGTAAACCTTTAGAGATTTTTAAACCATTAGATTTTTTATTTTGCTCACAAAGATCATTATACTAGTGTTTTATTTATCTAGATTTATGTATTCCATAAATCAACCCCTCGGATCCAAGTGTAATTATTAATTGGTAAGCAATAAGAACTAACTACTAAGTACAAAGTACTTAATACTTAATAGTAAGTATTTGTAGTAACTAAGTACTAGTATTTACCAATAAAAAAAGAAAGAAAGAAAAATCAGCTACTAGTATACTAGATTCTATGTAGTACATAGTAAATGATTGATGATGTCATAAATACTGCACATGTAATAAATACTAATCAAATTCTAGTTCTACCATTTCACCATTAACATTTTATTAGGTCCTCTGAATAAGGCATAAGGTGTGGGTTTGCTCCCCACATCTTGTGTTCAAAACCACCCCAGAATTGCCAGGCGTGCATTTGTATGGGTTTAGTGGGAACCACCCGGGGGATAAGTCCCGTTGGGTAAAAGACCTCAAGGATACCCGCATCATAAGAAAAAACATTTTATTAGGTCCTCGTAACTTAATATAACCAACACAGATATAAATGAACAACTCAACGATTAGACTAGCTATGAACAATGAAGCAAAATGTTGGCCAATCAAGAAGCAGCACAACACAAAATCACTGATCGCAGAGACGAGAATATTGAGATGGATGTGTGGTAAAACTAGGAAATAGATAACAAAAAATGAGTGCTTTTGTGAGCATCTAGGGTAGCATCAATAAGTGATAAAATAAGACAGACACAATTGAGATGGTTCGTACATGTCCAAGTCCAACGCAAGCCAGCAACAACACTGTTGAGAAATTCTCTTGTACAATTTGATAGCCCATCAAAAAAAAGAAAGGGGTAGGCTGAAGAGGACATGAATAGAAGTAGTAAGGATAAATCTAAAAAAGTGCAACCTAACCGGGGGTTTGGCTCACGATAGATTGGTTTGAAGAAACAAAATTCATGTAGCCGACCCAACATCGTTGGATGATGATGAATATAGGAGAAGAACTTTTTTTTTTCTTAGTCAGGTGAACAACTACATTGATGTTATTCTTTTAAAATAAAACGGGATACAGGACCTATATGACAATGAAGGGTCCAGTATTTATTTATTTTAGTTGCTAACAAAAATAAACATCAAGATCTAATATTTTCTAATATTCAGTATTTTTTGGATATTTTTTCTATTTCTTTACATCATATTAAATTCACGCTGAGACCTGATATTTATTGTTGCAACTGTTTGTTATCGAGGCAGCCTCCGCAACTACTAATCCTTATCTCTTAACTGTATAAATTTCATGTTCTTCATTCTTTTCACTATCAAAGAAAAGAATTCAATAATCTGTGTATTATTTTACTAGGTTTCATTCATTTTCAATTTTTCAATGCATTTTTATCAACTTACAATTAATTAATTAAAAGTTACACGGAGCATAAATCCATTATTATCCAACAACTGTATGGGCGTATCTGGGTGTCCAGAGTGCCCCTCTTTACCACTGTGCCATCATCCCCAACTTCATTTTTTCTTTTTCTTTTTTTCAGAATGACCTTGTAACCTCAACATTATATTTGGGGATTATTAATCATATGGAATGAAATATTTCTGCTCTGAAATTTGTTACTACGAGAATTCCACAGCGAAAACACACAAAGGGGCATATTTTCACCAATTCCAGGTGTTAGAATTCCACCCTTTCAAGAATTTGCACAATTCCCAAGGAAATCCAGCACTTGGATGCAGTCCTGAAATTCTTGCTCTCCTGAAATTTCAAATTCCAAGAAAATGATGTTATTTAACAAATCCTAACTCTCTTTTCTTCCAAGTTTCACTTCCAGGATACAATCTGTAATATCCCCGAACTTAGATTAGGTGTTTGGATTTTTATGATTTATTTAATTTTTATTTTTGGATTTTTATTTCATATGATCCTTTATTTATTTATTTATTATTTATGTATTTGTGGTATGGAACCCAGTAAATTGTGTAAACTTAAGCTTTAATTAATTAGACTTTAATTAATAGGCATTGGTGGACCTAAGTTTATTTTTCTTAAAGATTATAATTCTTTGGTAGGTCCCATTATAATTCTTTGACCTATGAGTCATGAGGTGGGACCCCCTCTTTTAAGTAAGGAGATGTGCACACAAACCATGTCCAATAAGGACTTGCATAAGACCCCATTTGTCGACTAAAGAGAAGTAATTAGAAAGAGAGTTCTCCTTGTGAGTTCAATACTAGCAAGTGGAGTCTTTCTCTAACAAGGATTCGATGGTGAAATAGGAAGGAACCCATGTATTATAAAACTATTATAAAACTATGCATGAGAGAAACTGATCCTACAAATTCTTCTCTCGTTTTTCTTCTCTTGCTCACCTCTCTTTCAAAGAGACCCAAAACCCTAGACAAATGATTTAGCAACCCTAGAGGGAATTGAGAAGAACCGAGGAAAAAAAGAGGGGTACCAGCAGTAGAGAGGTACTTTGGATATCTTATCTATTTCCTCAAGTGAATAGAGCCTCTTTTGTTTACAAAAGGTGAGTAGAAACCTTTTATTTGTGTCATCTTTTCGTTTGATGCTTTCTAGTAAAAATTCAGGGTTTTTCAATGATTTCCATTCATGGGTTGGAGAATGGAGGTGAATGCCAAACTTTATAGACTGACTGCTACGTGTGAAGTATTGGTGATGGCTGACTGTTACTTGTAAAGAATTGGGTGGCATAGCCCTGGAACTTCGATCGAAAAATAGACCAATTTCCCAAGGGATTGATTGAACTCAAAGATGAATTCCATCACTAAGGCACACTCAAGACCATAAAACACCACATAATTGAAGAAAACTTAGATAATCTTTGATTAATTGGAATAAGCATGCATTACAATGAGGGTTGATCATACTTATATTTTCCTTTTCACTTTGCCACAGCCTAATAGCATCATTTATAGTAGTATTTCTAGAAATCTTTTTAAATTGTGGACATAGGGTATTTCGGATGAATTCTTCAAAAAAATTCTTCTTCAACAAAAGCAAATGGTAATTCAGCTAATACAATCATGTTTACAAGTAATTGTCTAGCATTAGCAGCATTATAAGAAAAAAACTCCTAAACTACTACCACTAGTTGAAATTTGGGTCTGTACCCCTAACCCTGCTTCCCCTTGGGTCCTCCCAATATATTTCGGTTCACAAGAATCCCTATGCCTTTTCAAATGGCCAGTACCGCCACTTGAACTGGCAGTATAAATATTACTACAATATTTACATTTTTCCTTCTCAATCTCTTTTCGATTTTTATTTTTAACATTAAAAACATCATATGCTTGCCAAACTAAAGAAGATCTGGTTCTCTTAGATGTTCTACAGCCACTACTAGCTTCTATTTGGCCTTTTTCCTCGTGTACTTCTACTTTCAGTTCAACATTATCGTCTTCTTCCCCTAAATTAATGGAAGAACAATCTTGGGGAAGATTTCTTGAAGGTCTAGCCATATTCAATAAATTAAATTTGAAAAAAAAAATAGTAATAGAGATTTTTGTGATAATTAATATAAGAAATGGGAGAAGATGAGAGTTAATATAATATATAGACTATATAAAACATGAAATCTCATATTTAAAAAAAATAAAGACCTCAAAGGAATGTGTAACCCTTCGGTGTCCATCTAAGAAATAGTGAACTATCAGAATGGCTCTGACGAAACCCAACTTGAAGAATTGCCGCCCGGAATTTATCAAACCAAGCTCTGGGAGCCTGCTTAAGTCCATAAAGAGATTTTCGCAACTTGCAAACATGCTTAGGAGGACAAGCATATCCCGGAGGAGGTTAATATAATATATAGACTATATAAAACATGAAATCTCATATTTAAAAAAAATAAAGACCTCAAAGGAATGTGTAACCCTTCGGTGTCCATCTAAGAAATAGTGAACTATCAGAATGACTCTGACGAAACCCAACTTGAAGAATTGCTGCTCGGAATTTATCAAACCAAGCTCTGGGAGCCTGCTTAAGTCCATAAAGAGATTTTCGCAACTTGCAAACATGCTTAGGAGGACAAGCATATCCCGGAGGAGGTTTTAAGTAGACAGTCTCTTTTAAGTCACCATGAAGAAAAGCATTTTTGACATCCATTTGCCATAGATGCCAGTTGCGGGCGGCAGCGACACAGAAGAGTACGAATGACGGTCATTTTAGCCACTGGTGTAAATGTCTCCTCATAGTCAATGCCATACTCCTGCTTGTAACCCTTCGCAACCAATCGGGCTTTGTAGCGATCAAGACTCCCATCAGAGTTAACCTTTACAGAGTAGATCCATTTACTGCCAATCACAGAGGCGTGTTCGGGAGTCGGTACCAAGTCCCATGTGTTGTTTGCTTCAAGAGCAAGCAACTCCTCAGTCATGGCATCCTCACTGTTGCAAAAATCGGCCTAGGCGGCGCCTAGGCGCTAGTCGGCGGTCACTGCCTAGGCGGCGCCTAGGCGCTAGGCGGGGATTAATCGGACTAGGAGGGGATTAATCGGGAATTAATCCCTAGTCCATGCCCACCGCCTAGTGTCCGCCTAACGATTTTTACAACATTGAGCATCCTGCCAGTATGCAATCTTCGAAGCCTGTGAATAAGAGGGGTATAGGAGCACTATCCAAAGAAGTGAAAAGAGCAGAAAAGTCATATCTGTCAGAAGCAACAGAAGGACGACTAGAGCGTCGCAAGGGTATGACACTATCAGTAGAAGAAGTATTAATACATGAGGGTGTAGGAGGCAGCATTAGGATAGGATCAGGAGAAGGAGGCCCCACAGGAGGAACCGTGTTACACCGGGCATAGACATTAGTAATATAGGTGGTGGGGGAGAAGTAGTCGCAGGGAATTGTGGCAGATAAGATACAACAGGACGAGTTTCCAAACACAAAGAAAAGAAATGAATGTGTTCTAAGAAGATCACATTACGAGATATTCGCATGCGTTTCGCCGATTGGTCATAACACGGAAATCCCTTGTGTTCAGTACTATAACCTAGGAAGAGACATTTGGAAGCCTGAGGGGCAACTTAGTGCGCTTTGTAGGTGGAAGATGGACAAAGCATAAACAACCAAAAACACGCAAGTGAGAATATGAAGGGGTATGACCAAAGAGAGCTTCAGTGGAGTAGTCTTTCCTAGAACGAAGCTAGGATGACGATTGAGAAGATACACAGCAGTCTGTGCAGTATCACACCAAAAATTTGGAGGAACTAAGGATTCATGTAGGAGAGTACGAACAGTTTCAAGAATATGCCTGTTCTTCCTCTCCACAACACCATTTTGCTATGGAGTATGTGGGCAGGATTTTTGGTGAAGAATGCCTCTATCAGAAAGGAAGGCAGAAAAATCATGGGACATGTATTCTCCGCCGGAGTCAGACCTAAGAATTTTTGTATCTTTCTGAAATTGTGTGTGAACCATATTGTAAAACTTTTGGAAAAGAGAAAAGACTTCATATTTGAAGCGTATAAATCCAAGTGAATCGAGAATGATCATCAATAAAGGTCACATAATACTTAAACCCTGTCCTACTCAATGTTGGTGCAATTCCCCAAGCATCAGTGTGAATGATATCAAAAGATGATAACGCACGAGAACGATGAATAGGAAATGGCAAAATATGACTCTTAAACAACACGTTTCACACTTTGATTGAAGTAAAGAGGACATCATTTTATTATCAATAGTGGGTTCTAAACAACCAATTTTAAACAAAGAAAGTAAATAAGTATTATTCACATGACCAAGACGACTATGCCAGATAGTCCACAATTTATTGAAATTAGGAGAAGAAGAAGAAAATAGGGAATGATGTCCAATGTCCAGCAGAAACAATCGACCGTGTTTACTCCTCGTCGCGATCACCTTCCCAGTTTGCCGCTCTTGTATGACACATCTAGTGGAAGAAAAGTTAATATGGTACCCATCATCAATAAGTTGTCAGACAGAAAGTAGACCAGGCCATATAATTATTCCCATTGAATTTAACAGGAATAACATCATACTTGTCCATAGTAAAAAAAAGAAGCAGCAACAGTACTTAACAGCAACAAATAGCAACCAAGGACAGCAAACAACCACAGCAACAACAAATATGCACACAGTCAGCAGCAACAGTACCAAAGAAACCAAATAATCAGCCAAGCAGAAGGCAACAGACGTGATGAAGTCTGCTAATACAGCAAGAAAATCTGCGTGAATCTGTGTGAACCTTGCTAAAGGTCTGCTAAAACAGCAGAGGAGGTGTCTGATGAGCAATCCAGCAGCAGACAGCACAAACAGTGCAAATAAATCCCAGGCAGCAGTGGGTAAAGAAGAGAACAGCCCGTAGCAGCACAAGAAGGTTAGAAATAGCCCACATTTAACTTAATAACTAGTAACAGAGGTGGCAGAGGCTTCTAACGGCACACAAAAGAATGCAAATCAGTAGTGCAAAAAGAGACCAGCCTTCATATCAACAAAACAAAAGGTAGAATTGATATTGATCTGCATAAATCTGCTAATACAGCAGGAAAATTGCACTGTATTGATATGATGAAGAATCCAACAACAGAAAACATGAAACAGTGCAGAAATTATCCCAGACAGAGCCAGGCGACCATGAAATTTGGTGCAAGATCTGTGCGTGGGCCCCACAGAGTGATCTAATCTCAGATCAAGTTTAAAACTCTTGAAGGAGTTCAAATGTACTTCCTCTAGTCCAAATCTGATGAGTATCGGATAAGGATCCACAAATATGGACGGTGGTGATGAAAATTATCTAATAATAATGAGTCAAAAATGACAGAGGAAGAAGATGATAAAACCTACCTCAGATGGTGATGAAAAATTCCAGAAAAATCCTTACAATAACCCTGAAGAACTGGCGAACACAACTGTGGAGGTTGCTTGGTGATAGGAAGTTGATCAGTGGTGGGCCACAGTTTGATCAAAGGCACGTCAGACACTATTATCAGTAATTGACAGCAGCAATGGAGAGAGGATTCACATTTCACGCCAATAAGAAGGGTTTGATCAATGAAGGAAGATGGATTGATCACAACCTATGCTCTGATACCATGAAATGATATGTAATGAGAGAAAGAGGAAGAGACGAAAGTTGGAGAGAAACTGATACCTCAATGGGAGGATCGTTTGTATATTTATAATTACATTATACCCCAATCAAGGGTAATCAGAATAATGAGTAATCAATCTCCTAATCTATACAAGGAAATAAATAAGAGATAAATCAGCAACAAATCTAAGATGATCCCACACGTGGGATCTGATATACAGCTATGTACCAGCCCTTGATGGGCTGGGCTAGGCCTAGTGGGCCTAAGCCACATTATTTTCTACAAACATGATATACTAAAACTATTCAAATCAACACGTTGGACACCCCTAGATCACCAGCATGGAGCGACGTTGGCGTCCTCGAGCCCAAGCCAATATTTCTATGTTAAAACTAGCTTTCAGACCAGAGATTGTTTAAAACTGGCTTTCAAGCCAAAGATTGTTTTAAAACTAACCTGGGTCAACAATGTTTACGCCGGCTATCATGCCAGGCTATTTTCACCGACTACAAGTCAGCTCTTTTTTTCTAAGGCATCCATGAGATGCAAGAGATGGGTCAGTGCATTCGGGTCGTTAGGTGGTTGTCCGGAGGATAGATTTAGAGACCTTTCTAAATTTTTTTAATTATCAACCATGTTGTTATTTGTTGATACAATGTTTACTTTCATCACCATGGTGTGCACACATGTAGAATTAGATTTTTATTCACTCAGTGTTACTAATTTGTGTATTTCCGCCCCAATCCCAGGCAACCAGAACCTAGAAAGACAGAGCAATCCCAACAATGAATTGATAGAATTCAATATCTGCGGTTGAGTGACAATGGGACTCACAGATCAAATTAAAGGCTTAGTTTAGACGGTTTAGTTTAATTGATTTTAAACCGCAAAAGACTACTTCATGGGGATTTGTATATTTTTATTTCTCATTATGGATGTTAGGATTTATTATTTTAATTAAGGATTGAATTACTTAGGTAAATGCCTGATTAATTATGCTTATGTTGATTTGACTTATGATGGTGTTATGCTACCTATTGGACACGATACGGAATTCGACAAGGCCCCAGATTTCAGGTCGTGACACAATCAAGATACTTCCAACCAGAAAACAGCAAACAGGAGATCCATAAATTATAGAAAGTTCCAAAATACTAGAATTTCGGGATTTTGAAAATTCTAGGCCCGTGGGATTTTGCTCCAGAGAAACGCTACAAGCTACAGAATCACTTTTAGAAGTCTTATGGGTGAATCAAGTGCACTAATTTCTCAGCAAAAAAAAAAGTGCACTTATTGATGGCATAAAGGCTTCAATGATGTTGATGATGAAAGGTGACAAGCAAATACAGGTCATAAAAATTCCCACTAACCCATTTATTTGGTTTGTAGTTGTATTCCGGGCAAAAACAACCAACACATCTGCAAAAGTACTGTTTCCTATCCAGCGCTTTTGGCCATCCAGTATCCAACCTCCTGCAACCTGTTTCCATGAAGGATGTTGCTTTGTCAAAAATTAAGGCAGTAGAGATAGATTTTTTTCATATTGACACCCAAAAAAAGAGTTGAGAAATTGTACCTTTGTTGCTGTTGTTCTCAAAGAGCTTGCGTCGCTTCCGTAATCTGGTTCAGTTAGAGCCTAAAACAAACACCAAATAACTGATGCCAATAAAGAAAAAAGGTAAACCAGGCAAATTCTGGAAGAATTAAACCATTCATTTATGAGAGCTGCTTACCCAACAACCAATCTTTTCTAATCGTGCCAACGATGGTAACAATTGCTCCTTTTGCATCTCTGACCCACACAATGCTATTCTTGACAGAAACAGAAGTTGACATGTAAGTTTCAAGCTAGAATTTCACATTTTTTTTCTCCTTCTTTCTTTTAATAATCATCAGCAATTAGTATGTGGAAAAAAGTAGATAGTTATTGAGATTTTACCAATTGTGAGCATTGCCAAGGATGAATGCACCAAGATAAAAGTTGAACAGCTTGCATCGACTCTAGCAATTTCTGCAGTAGCAATAGCACTCCCAATAATGGAGAGCCCTGGACATCCATAACCCTGAGCAGTGGAAATGAATAAACTGTCTCTCTACAACAGGTCAACGTAGAAAACAACCAGGTAGCAAAATGAGAATTTGGGGGGTACCTTAATTGTGCCTCCAGCAACCTTCAGGGAACCGAGCTTTGGAATAACATGAAACGGAAACTGTGCCTTCTCCCAGTACTGGATAATAAAATTAACAAACATCTCATTCTCATTGCGAAGCCAGAATAAATTTGTTAAAGGAAAATAGGAATATATATATATATAATATTCCAGTGTGCACACTGAATGCTGGGTAACAAAACAGTATACCAATTTTTAAAAACTAGGAATAGTCCTCATATTTTCCATTTGTTTTGACAACATGACATGAAATGATAACTGCTACTTTTGTAAAGTTAAAAATAAATTGATAAATGCAATAATGAGTTCATTTCATACCTCTGTCATTATTGGTGCTAGTTCTTTCTCCATAACCTCTCGAACTTTTCTCCGGATCGCCTGCTCCTCGGAAGTTAACAAATCATCAAGCTGATAATAATCTGAAGCTGAAGGGAGCAAGGAAAGTTGTAATACTGTGAGACTCTATCCACTTCTTGAAATGGTATGAAGCTGCAGCTATTCATCTAAATTAAAAACTATAAAAAACAGGTGCTATATTGCTTCTCAAGAATGGTTATCTTGGAAGGAGGCTCCAATTGCATATCAGAATTCAGAAACATATTCAAGAAAAAGATGAATAGTTGCCATTCTAATTGAAGAAAAAGCAGAGGCATTACTCAGTTTGAACTGTAAGGGAACAGCATGATGAGGATCATCTAGGCACAATATCAGTGACAGCCGAATCCTACATGGGGAGATTCTAGAAAGCCCATGGTTCAGAACCCACCCATAAGCACATGACAGTCATAGTGGAAGCCGTGGTCCACATATTATTAGCCAAAAAGGGAATTATAACTACATACTACAGCCAATATGGCTAGGATGTCACACCCTGTATGCTATTTGATTTGCTTTTTAAGTTCATCATATGCAACAACTGAAGATGCATGGGTGTTTTAGTAATTTTACCTTTTATTTAAGTTAACATGGCTAACTAACTTGCATGGGTATCTTAGTAATTTTCTTTTATTGATGTATTTTAGTATTTTTACCTTTTAAGTTAAAATTATCATGTTCAGCTATCTTGATTTGTGTTGGTCCCAAGCCCATATAAAGGAAGAGGACTAGCATCAAATAGGTGAGACCACTATAACAACTCGCCATACTTAAATGAGTTCTGGTTTGAGAATTAACCCTAACAAATAATGGTCAGAAAGGAAAAGTACAATTCATTGACCCATCCCTCATAGATGAGATTCGGCTTCAATGATGATGATGATGATATAAGTTTATATAGCTAAAATTAGAACATCCATATTAAGACTCATTTAGATGTACAACTCAGATTATGTTTAGGACTACTCTTCATTATGAAACACATGTAAGCAATAGATGGGACAGTTGACCAGCACTTTTTGGATTGATTTTTATCTCTAAAGCTTGCCCAAGCACTAGATCAGAAGCACAGTTCCACAGTTGATGGTTGGGCTTGGGCATGGCTTCTGATGTATTCCTTCCCTGTTTTGAATAAGTACTTTGTTGGTTTCATTGAACTCTCTTTAATAGTTTCCATTGGGTTGTTTATTTGGTGGAGATTAACGCATCTTAAGTGCTGTCCTAGCCTCCTAGGGTAAGTAGAGCCATTATTCCTTTGTAGTTTTCGATTTTCACCCTTCTTGAGTGACGGCTGTTGAAACTTGAAAATAACACGTGGAATATATGCATATTGAGGAGTATAGACCAATATTCGCCTATGGAATACCATTCCATGGTCACTGTAGTATCTAATCACTTGTAAACAAATTAGATCTGCAACACTTAGAACCTGAATATCACATAAATAAAGAATGCTCTCCCTTAGACGTCGTGACATGGTATAAGAGCATACCAGATGCTGATCAAGGCGTAAACCTCAGAAGACCATCTGCCTTGATTAATCAGACAGCCGACTAAAAGTCCATAAAATCAAGGGTCCAACCTACGATCAAAGATACAAGCATCTGAACTGTGATGATTTATCAGAAAATTACTCACTCTAGGTCAAACTGGTTCTGCACATATAGTAATTTTTAGGTGCTTCTGTACATTGATCACGGGAAACGTAGTAGGTCTTCTTCTAATGCAAGAATGCACGATACAAAATTTCGATATTTCTTTTGGTATCACTGAAACAAACAAAAATGTACAGAATTATATACATCAATGACTAATCAATCTTACCAGCAGGAGGAAAAAGAGATGCTGAGGTTGCCTGAGGAAATGCAATAGAGACATCTAAAGCTGGCAACCCAGGGCATGAACCATCCATATTCTTAGAGGTGCCTAGAAGGGAATAATAAAGGGCCATTATCAATTTGAAGATATTCACCACAAATTATTTAAATAATAAAGAAAGAGCCACCATTAACCATATTGACCACACAAGATAATTTAGCAGGTTGTAAAAGGAAGACGAAATCTTCACGACTCCAAGGCTATTAAATCGATAGGAGAGAGAGAGAGAGAGAGAGAGAGAGAGAGAGAGAGAGAGAGAGAGAGAGAGAGAGAGAGGAGACTAACGACCCTCAATTAACCGTCACATGTGAATTTAAAAATTAAAATTTCTGTCATGGTATAAATAATAAGATGAGCATGAAACCATACTAATTAGGATTTCAAAACCATCAGAAGACAAATTGCTCTGCTCGCCACTCAATGCAAAACCACCTATTCTAATAAATATGTCACATGTGAATTTGCAATTCTTTGTCAGAGTGGAAATGTATCAGATAGCTCCAGATACTAATACTTGAGAGAGAGAGAGAGAGAGAGAGAGAGAGAGAGAGGAGAGAGAGAGAGAGAGAGAGAGAGAGAGAGAGAGAGAGAGAGAGGAACAATGAGATATAACCCAAAAAAGATTCTTCATGATTAACTACTTCAAAAGCATCTTTAAAATGTTTATACATATAATTGTGTTCGAGTAGAAGAGATTCTTGGAGCCATTAGATAGATGACTTGATAAACTATCAAAATGGTACTAATACTGTGATGTTTCGATTCTAGTTTGAATAAAAAAAGTTACCAACAAAGCCAGTGCCAAAATAAGATACAAAATTATACAACCCATTAATACCGAAAAGAGTTCATAGGATGAAACTCTTCATTTAAGCAGTAGGGTTGTAGCTACCATTGAAAATCTAGATGAACTAGATGCATAGAAAAATAAGGGACATTTTGGTTGATAAATCTTTATGTTTTGAACCATCAACTGAGGGAGCATCAAATCAACATTTACTCGTTCACATTTAAGAAGGTTGTCAACAGGTCTGGCACATTTCTCTGTAAGAGAGTGGACGACAAAAGACAAACACCTAGGTTTACTACCCATATTCTACAAACTAGGATCCCTTTCAAAGCCCACATATTAAGCTCCTAAAGGCCTCCGATTTTCTTCCAAATCACACAGAGAATCCGGAGTCCAAATTCAGGATAAGATTGTTTTCTCATTCTCTTCTTAGTTTGCATGTTTTGAAAGATCGCAGTCTCCTCTTCTGGTTTTCTGTTGATTTCTTAAAATTTGCTAACTGAAAAGGCCATTTGCACACTTTTATTCCACACTGAGAAATGTAAGAACTTATCTTACTTAGATACCCAAAATTGGTTTTGGCCAGAGCTCAGTTATATGACTCTTGTACAGCGAAATACCTTATCATGAGATGCAAGTATGGGGCACAAAGTTTAATTGTTTTAAGGGTGTTGTCGATTTGTTTCTTCAATCCAATGGTGACTAACTGTAGGATGAGTGTCAAATTGATGTGAATGCCACCAGTCCATGGGAGGTGGCTCAAAAAATAGAGAAGTAAACCTTTCTTTGGTGCAAATGGTGTGCACCCAATTATAGTCACACACACATATATATGATCCCATGAACTACATCACACATGGGACTATCATGCTCACAACGGGGCCCACACATGATGTCCTATCCACTACAGCACCCCATGCCCATTCCCCTCCCAGCTGAATTGGCACCACACCCAACTGAAAGCTCACTGTCGTCGTCGTCGTCATCATCAAAGCCATGTCCCCACTATGTTGGGGTTAGCTACATGAATTATGTTTCTCCATTCCGATCTATCTTGAGCCAAATCCTCAGTTAAGTTGTACTTCATATCTAGGTTTACTCCTTAGCCTACCCCTTCCCCTCGGTGGGCCATCTACCTGCATAGGCAAACTTTTCCTTACTGATGTCATTGTCAGTCTGCGTTAGACATGCCCAAACCATCTCAAATGAGTTTCTCTAATTTTATCCCTTGGTTGATGCTACCCCTAAATGCTCGCGAAAGCTCATCCATTCGCGAAAGCTCATCCATACTATATCGTTTCAAATTATTTTAATCTCCAACCCTTGAATATGGGCCACTCGTTTGATATCCAGGCTAGGGGGATGGAAAGCTCGATACTTGAATAAGGGGTGAGCCAAAAAATCAGCCTAATTGGCCATCCTAAGGCGTAGATTAAGGTCCCAAATAGAGAGGGGATATTGGAAAAGTGATATACAATTTTAAAAGTAAAATCAAACAGTGGACACAATAAGTGTCAAATTAAGATTGATGCAAATTCACTCTAGTGGGTGGGGTTTGTTTGTCATGAGGGAGATGGGACTGTAGGTGGTCCCACATGGGCAGACATGTACGTGTCAAATTAAGTTTGAGGCCAATAAGTGAAGGGGGTGGGTTTGTTTGTCATGATGGAGATGGGACTGTAGGTGGTCCCACATGGGCTGACATGTATGTGTCTATGAGAGAGAGAGGATGATTTATGCCGTCCGGCAGACTCCCTTAAGTGCCTCCTCCCGTGGACCTAGTGATTTAAAAAGCACGCCTAGGCGCGCGCCTAGGCTCCAGGCGCATCAAGGCCCAACAGTTGCGCCTCACATGACCCCAATCGAGGCGAGTTTAAAGAGGCGATGGAAAAGCCCCTAAGGCTCTGGGCCAGGCTTTAAATAAAAAAAAAAAAGGGATGGAAGGGGCTTATTGAAAATTTTCTTATATAAATGAAGAGATGTCCTGCCCTAGCTTCCAGACTCTAGCATCCAACGAAAAAAAAAAACAAAGAGGGAAAGGAGAAAGGAGAAAGAGAAAGGAGATAGTCAAAGAACTAGAGCAACATCAAGGGCAACACCACTAAGAGGTTCATCAAATGTTCTTCAATTGGTAGATGAGGAAGATGCAGGTTCAGAGGAGACGGACGAGGAAGATGTGGATCGATATAAATCCAATAATGAAGAAGAAGATAATGACTTACTTGGTGTAGATGTTGAGGATGACTGTTAGGTCCTCCTTAGGATCATCTGTGTTGTTGCTTTGACTTTGAAGTTGTATTGGTTTTGATGGATTTTGGTACTTTTGTTGACTGTTTAACATTTGGAGTGATGGATCATGGATGCTTTATGAAAGGAATGGATGTTTAACATTATCCGTATCATCCTAGCTTCGTCCCATCAACATAGTCAACATCATGTATTTTACTCAATAAAAAGACAAGTCAAGAGCAAATATTATGTTTTGTATATTTATACATAATGTGTGCACGCACGGATGCACATGACTGTGGGTGTGTGTATAAATGCACAGTGGACCAAACATGCAAAAACATCATCATGTGTTAGTAGGTAAATTCCACATGAGTTCAATCTAGTAATTGTTTGTAATCATTTGATTAGAGACCTTGAACTATTTTATAATCGCATATACAACCTAGCAAACTCCGCGGCCCATAATCATAAGATGGCTACTATCATCAGATCATGTGCATGTATGGGACCCATCCACTAATCCATGACAAGACCTTCCAATCCTGCATCCCATCATCAAGGTCCGCCCTGGTAAAACTCAAAGGACTACGTTTTTCAGAAAACCCTTCGTATGTTTCATCATGAAAAAACAACCCAGAAACTTAATCAAATTCAAACCTACTCAAATCTAATTCAAACACTTTAAAAAAAATCCTAAAAAAGAAATGATTTGAGATTCTAATCTAAACCTAAATCTGATCGTATCTAACAGCTGCATATATACAAGGTTCTTTGATCCTTGAGATTCCCCGACCTGCCAAGTAAGTTATAGGGTCTTCTAACAGAAGAAAGAATCAATTTTTCAGCTCCAAACTTCTAACATCAAGGAAACAAATCCTACAGCCCCGACCCTTTTTTCCGCTTTCGAATACGGATCAAGATATACAGAAGCAATCATATTTCATCATTTCATCGATTGTAAAAACAAAGGAGTAGTAGTTTTTGTACCTTGATTTTTTGGGGAGGAAACCGTCATGTTGGTTTAGAGAGAGAGAGAGAGAGAGAGAGGAGGAGGAGGAGGAGAAGAGGAAGCAAATTTCTCCTTGTGTTCTGTTTATTTATAGGCACGGATTTTCTAGTCGTTGGGTAGTGTGCATTTTTTATGGGCAATCTCACTCTGAGTCGGTTCTCTGACGATATTACCAACCGGATAAACATTATTGCTTTTGGCCTGGGTGCCACTTACATTTATGTTCTTCTTCTCTTTTTTTTTTTTAGAATTTTATCTGAAAAAGGATCCTAGTTGGTCACTCACCGGAAGAGGTACCAATAGAAAATATGTAACAGAATGGATATTCCCGCCAGAAAATATATTTTTTTTGCTTATTTTCTACAAGCGACGACGTCGTCACTTATAATAGTGGGTTAGTATCGACGTCGTCGCTTATATTCTATATATATATATATATATATATCCCGTCACAGCTTCTTTTTCGTGGGATCTTTTTTATCTGCCATTGAATAGAGATGATGCAGGCGTCTTCCCCAACGGGTGGGCTTCTTTATGGAGGTTGTTGAACTCCATTAAGAGGTAGGTATATCGCTATTTATGTGTTCTTTCATGCATTAGCTACCAAAGATTCTGTATTTCATGTTTACCCTTTTCAGAAAAGTTCATTAGGGCATTTGATATACAGTTTTTTGAGAAAAGTTCATTAAGGCTTTTGAGAAAGGTAACAACTCTGGCTGTTCTAAGGTTGTTTATTGTCACAACCCCTAGTTGAGAGCATATGAAGATTGTGAATCTACGTATTTGCACGTTAGGGTTAAACCCTTATAAGTAATATGAAGATAGGTACTCAAATACGTGCAGAAATCTTGGTGAATATGTCTTGTATAAAGTGGGAGCAAACACCCATAAAATGATTTCATTTTCACTCCTCCTCTGTCAGTAACCCTAGGAAAAAACAGTGTTAGGGGAGTTAACTTCTCTTGTGATTTTTTTCCTTGTAAATAGAAATAGAAATGGACAGTTTGACCCATACAATCATCTCTCTATTAGCATTATGTGAAAGGTGACCCTTGGACTACATTTGCTAATACCACCAAATTAATATATGCTTTATTTGCGTCGGCAGAATGACCAAGTCTGGGATTTCCATCATATTTCACTTTGATGGAGAGTTTGTCTTTGACATTATACGCCCGGTCTACAATGGTGGAAGACAGAAGATGAGGTCTCTACCTAAGACCTTAACATATGACATGTTGATGAATGAAGCCATTGCATTATCTAATTGGGATGCAAATATCAAGGATGTAAGCATGAAATACCTTCATCACAATGGACTCGTTTTTTCGTTGATCAGTTTGGAAGATGAAAATGATATGCTGGGAATGTTGATGGCGTCTGGAAGTGAGCAACATGGGCTACATGTGTATGTCAACAGGAAACTACACGTTAATAACAAGAAACGCGAAGGCTCTAGGTACGTATTTATGTTCTATTTTTTTTAATATTTATATAGTTGCACTTGTCGTGCCTAACTTAAATTCTTGTCCATGCCTTGCAGAGAACGAGTGAAGGTTGGCTGTCCAAGTGCCAAGAAGAAAATGTGCAAAGGGATTTGCGAGATAAAAATGCCCACGTCTGGCCTAGTATTTCCCACCGTGGATCTCCATGAAAACGTTGATATGCATTTCTCTACCTCATTGGATCCTCATGCAACAAATCGTTCTACAAGAGCTGTTTTTGATGTGGATGGTATAGATCGAGAGGCTGTTGATGCACACGATGCTGTATGTGCTACTTTTGATATATCAATGGTTCGTGGAACTCCCTCTTCGATGATGGCTGGTAATAAACAAGGCACCAAAACCAATCATGATGCGAATCATTCATTTGATTTGGAAGATGTAAATTTTGTTGGCAATGAACAAGGAGCTGAAGTCATTCATGCTATGAATCATTCATTTACTATTGAAGATGTCAATTCCGGGGGTAATGAACAAGGAGGTGAAACCATTCATGCTGTGGATCATTCACTTGCTATGGAAGATGTCAATTATATTGGTAATCAACAAGGATCTGAAACCATTCAGGCTGTGCTTCATTCAGTGGCTATAGGAGATATCAATTTTGTAGACACAATGGCCCCTCAAGATGTTATAGCCGATACTGGTACGGACTCAGCACGAGAAATGTGGGTAGGGCGTCAATTTCCTGATCGTGAAAGCTTCAGAAGATCTCTTGCGAAATTTGCAATTTATAACAATTTTACTCTATGACATGTGTCGACCAAGACGAAAAAAGTCACGGCACGTTGCAGAGATGATTGTTGTCCCTGGCGTATACATGCTTCCATCATTAATTCAGGCCCGGAATTTAAGGTGCGGACTTATAACCCAAGACATTGTTGCTCAAAACCAATGATGGGAATGACACATCCCCAAGCATCCTCGAAACTTATTGAAGAGTTCATTGAGGACAGAGTCCGATGCAATAACCACTTGAAGCCAAAAGAAATTATGAATGAATACCAAAAGGAGTTTGGCACCCGTATCACTTATAGAAAAGCACATATTGCAAAAGAGATGGCCTTGCGTGTAGTTCGGGGATCATATGAAGAATCTTTTAAGATTTTACCTCTATATTGTAAAGAATTACACATGACCAATCCAGGTACTGTGACTAATATCGACACGACTGTTGAAGACAGGTTTAGAAGATTCTTCTGGGCTTTCGGTCCTTGCATCCGATCATTCTGTTCGTCGATGAGGCCGATGATCGCTGTTGATGGGTCACATCTTCGGGGCAAGTATCCGGGTGTGCTTCTAGTGGCTGTCACCTATGATGGTAATCATAAGCTATTTCCTATAGCTTTCGCTTTGGCCGAGGCCGAACGTCGTGACAGTTGGGAGTGGTTTTCTTGCCAACCTATCTCTTGCTTTGGGAAGTCCAACAAATTTGACTATTGTGTCTGATCGACAAAAGGGTCTTGTCCCGGCATTGGCCAACATCATTCCAAGCGCGATGCACTGCTACTGTTGTCATCACATTGCAGAGAACATTAAAACAGCCTTCTGTGATCGTGCCATTGTATTGAAATTCTGGCGGGCTGCCAAGTCTTTTAGACCATGTGAGTATGAGGCCTATATGAATGACATCATGTCTGTAGACCAAGGGGCGCATAATTATATCAATGCCATTGGAAAACAACGTTGGTCAAATACGTTTGTTGAGGGTCGGCGCTATAACATGATAACCAGCAACGCTGCCGAATGTACGAACGCGCTTTTAAAGGACATTAGGGTGCTTCCTATTACAAAGCAAGTCGAAGAAATCCGTGCGAAGTTGATGGAGTTCTTCCAGAGAAGACATCTCGAGTCACTGGATATTACATCGCGATTAACGCCCTATGCAGAGAAACTAATGAGCCAAGAGGCTGAAGACTCACGCCGCGTGCATGTACGTGTTGCCGGCTCGTTGAGTTTCAGGTTCAATCAGCACAATTCATAGATATTGTGGATCTTGAACTGAAGAAGTGTAGTTGTCGTAGATGGGAAATAATGGGGATTCCATGCTGTCATGCACTAGCAGCGATGAAAGTTAGGCACCTGAATCCGTATGACTATGTTGAGGATTGTTACCTAACAACTACTTATCGTGCTTCGTATAGTGAGGTCATTCATGCCACTCGTGATAGCAGACAATGGGAACATACATCAAATGAAATCGTCTTGCCTCCACGTGCTACCAAACAACCAGGGCGTCCAAAGAAATCCCGGATTCGTGTTGAAGACAGAAATCGACAACGCAGGGTTGTTACTTGCTCTAATTGCAAAAATAGGGGACATAACCGAAAGAGTTGTCGCAATCCACCATCAGATCATGTTGCATAGATCCAACTAGCATATCTTGTAAATATCATACTTTTGTGGGGTAGAAATACTTTTTGTGGGTGGCTTTCTAGCATACCTTGTACATATCCATTGATGTGGATCATACTTTTGTGGGGTAGAAATACTTTATGTTGGGGTGATTTGATAGCATACCTTGTACATAGCCCCTGCTGTGGATCATACTTTTGTGGGGTAGCTTTCTAGCATACCTTGTACATATCCCTTGATGTGGATCATACTTTTGTGGGGTAGAAATACTTTATGTTGGGGTGATTTGATAGCATACATTGTACATAGCCCCTGCTGTGGATCATACTTTTGTGGGATAGCTTTCTAGCATATCTTGTACATATCCCTTGATGTGGATCATACTTTTGTAATACAACTTTATATATAACAGTTTCAACAAATTTGTTAGCAACTTTTATCAACTATGTCACCATTTTTGTTTCGATGTGCTCTACTTTTGTGTGCAAAAAATCTAATAAGCGTTAGCTTTGTTGAAATGATACGCTTATTAACTGTTAACACATCCCTTGTTAACTGTTGACAGAAGTATTAACACACACTTCACTCCAATTCCCTCTGTGAAAATACGACGTCGTCAGTATTAACAAACAAATATGTTACATTAGATTCTGTGAAGCAACGACGTCGCCAGTTATTATAACTGTTTTTTTTAGAAACGATTCTGTGAAGCGACGACGTCGTCAGTTATTAAAACACAACTATGTTCCACTAGATTCTGTGAAGCAACGACGTCGTCAGTTAATACAATTGGACTATTGCATTAGATTCTGTTACGCAACGACGTCGTCAGTATCAAGAAACATTATACTTTGCGTCAGGTTCTGTGAAGCGACGACGTCGTCATTTATTACATCTGAGTTTTTTTTATAAACGATTCTGTGAAGTGACGACGTCGTCAGTTTAACACTAGAAGTGATTCCAATAGATTCTGTTAAGTAACGACGTCGTCAATATCAGCACCTATTTAGTTTTGGCCAGGTTCTGTGAAGCGACGACGTCGTCATTTATTACAACTGGGTTTTTTATAAACGGTTCTGTGAACTGACGACGTCGTCACTTTAACACTAGAAGTTATTGCACTAGTTTCTGTTAAGCAACGACGTCGTCAGTATTAACAAACATATAGTTTGCGCTAGGTTCTGTGAAGCGACGACGTCGTCATTTATTACATCTGAGATTTTTTATAAACGGTTCTGTGAAGTGACGACGTCGTCAGTTCTTAACACTAGAAGTTATTCCACTAGTTTCTGTTAAGGAACGACGTCGTCAGTATTAACAAACATATAGTTTGCGCTAGGTTCTGTGAGGCGACGACGTCGTCATTTATTACATCTGAGATTTTTTATAAACGGTTCTGTGAAGTGACGACGTCGTCAGTTCTTAACACTGGACCCTATATACTAGGTTCTGTGAAGCAACGACGTCGTCAGTTTTAAGCAATGACAATAAACCTGTTACTTCTGTAATGGTTGGATGTGCGAATGCACTACAACTCCCATACTACATTCACGTCCATATTAAAAGCTGCATTAAAAAATACAAAGGAGGGCAACATTCAATAAAGCCAAACAACTATCTTTGATCATACAGAAGCAAACAAAACTTCCCTTTACATTCATTTCAACTTTTTACATACAAAAAGTTATATTTACAGTAGGCACCCAAAAACATGGACCATGTTAGATTTACATACAACAATGGATCACAACAAAAGATCAAATTTTCATCATTTCTCAGGATCAATTGAGTCAAGTGGAATCTCATCAATATTCAATTGGTATGCATTCAACTCCCAGCTGCGCTTGAAGATCTCAATGATGACTCGTTGCCGGTAATACATCATGTCAGCCTGCGTGAAGTTAATCGGACGACGAAATATACAGTGCTCAGCGAACGCAGCGGCGAAGACACCGCAGTCGTAGCCGTTTTCCTGCAGTGGGATGTTCGTTTTTACGTTGATTGTCCATATGTATGGGTCTGCCCACCCATATTGGCTGAACTTCGTCGTCAGCCACTCAACCTGCAAGATCAGTAAAAGAAATCTGACTAAATCTTGTACGATAACACCTTAAGAAGCTCTTTTAAATTTTGGTACCATTTTGGCATACTCACAAATCATTTATAGGTAGTTAAAGCATGACGATCACCACTTGAATTATTGTAGAATTTCCATTTCCTCTCGTCCGTATACCCAACAAGTAATGTGAAATGATTGACAGAGTGAAGAACATAAACCAATGTTTTACATTCTCTAGCCTCACACACTCGAGAACCTCCGGGACCGAAGGCTGCTTCTTCAGCGGTTGGCAATCCAGACTGCCACCAGCTCTGCAAAAAAATTAAAAGTGAGTTTTTAACCTCCAAATGGCGACGAAGTGATAATTGCAAATCAGAATCTATATACTTACAGAAATGCTTGGGTCTGCCAAAAAGGCCGTTTGACACTTCTCCCTCAACACATCAAACCAATAATACAGAATATTGGTGTCGAACCAAATTCCCTCCTCTAGAGCACAATTCAGGACTTCACTGGATACCAATGTGCATACAATGTCGAGCTCATCCTTACTGCAAAATACAATACACATAAGGCCATATATGGAATGAAACCATTACGATGGTAATGTAATTACATTATACCTCTCATTGAAATATCGTTTGAACCCATTCAGTAGAAACCTGTCACTTTTGGAGAGTGAATACTCCGATCCACCCATTGAGTGTAAGTAATCATCAAACTTTTCTGGAATCTTCCTCGTTCGGGGCAATCGTTTTAACCTCCAAACTAGTGAATCAATGGACGCCCTAATCGGTGAAACTATTATTGCTTGCGAGGTTGATGCCCCCCGAGGAGTGGAAAAGATATCAACCACTGGTGGCTCATTGGAAAAGTCGACCGGTGTAGAAGTATGTCTTTCTACTGAATCTGGATCCATACTGCAATCCTCCTTGGCTACTTCAGGGGCATGTTCAGTAGGGGTGTGTGACATAGGTGAACCTGGAACATCAATATTGTACTTCACGCTCTTCTGCTTCTTTCCATTCTTTTTCCCTGGGCTTCTTTTGGATGCAGGCTTTTTAACCCTCAATCCGTCGGTGGACGCCTTTTTATCCTGTCATTGTTTAATTTCAATTACATCAACTTGAGGATAAAATCTTTCACACATTGCATAGAATGACATCCCTGAAGTAACATTAAAAATAAATCGATGAAATTTTTGCTTACATCTTCTGATGCTGAGCTGTATAAGTGGTCATCCTTAAATTTGACGAATTTGGTATTCAAACCAGATCTAAATCTGAGTATCTTCCTGATCCATGATTCCCGAAAATGCTCAATTGAGGTTTTCTTCCGAACAGCACGGTCAACTGACCTTTCCATGTGAAGCAAGAGTTGATGAACCTGTGGAAAACGACCTTTGGGACCACCTGCTTGCTCTTTTGCAGAAGGAGGAACTGAAATCGCCAGGGGAAATGGAGATAGGGATGGGAGGAAGAAGGGGAAAGTGGGGAAGTGGGGTTTCGCGCGCTGTTTATTGGGGTTCAATGTAGCGACGATGTCGTCACTTATTCCACTATTGATAAAAAAAAACGGAAGTGGTCCCAGGGGACCACTTCCGTGCCAGATTTACTATTGGCCCATTTTATGATCAGTGGCCCTCTAAGGTCCCTTTTCAGGTAAAATTCTCTTTTTTTTTTCTTTTAATATTCTTTAAAAATTTTCTAACAGTAAAAATAGTATACTATTATAATATTATATTATTATATTCTATATTATTTTATTTTTATAATATTTAAATCTGTAAATATTTATTTTGTAAACAATCAAAAGAGCCCTAAGGGGGGAGCTGTAGGAGAAAATATTGAGCTTTTTAAAAGAAAATAATATTTTCTTCAAAATTTTCTTGAATTACCATACGCATGAGATTTTTTTATTTAGAAAATAAAAGATTATATTCTATAAAATATTATTTTCTTATGCATTTAGATAGGCCCTTAGCTAAAAGGCCTATCAGATAGTACTATTTTGAGAAAGGCATGCCCTTTTGTTTGCATGGAATTGAATTTTTATGATGTCATGGTAAAATAAAAATGGTTTATAGAAAGGTAAGACTAAGAGGTGACGGATAAGGTCATGTGGATGGAACTTGAACCAATATAGGTTTTGATTTACTAGGGTGATGATCTTTCTTTAATTAATATTTCATTAAAGGGGAGATTACCGGATGGCCATTTAAGGATCTTCACCTTTTTTCTTTTTTATTTTTAATCTGTTGAGGAAACTGGTTCAACTGGTTTAATTTTCTCCTTTTGCAATCGTGAATTTGCACCAAAATAACTGCATACAACCTTATATATAAGTGGAGAGAGAGATTTACCCCCAAAAAAAAAAGTGGAGAGAAAGAGAGAGCAATGAGCTTAACTAAATTTAGCACTCGTTCAACCATTACTTACCATTTGATTGATATATAAAATAATTATGCTTTCTAAAATTGTTGAACTTGAGGAACATGGATCAAGAGGTTAGGATGATCAAATAGGGTGAAATATTTTGCACATCTCTAGGTCTCATTGTGATCATTCCATCCTATGCCTCCCCCATGGTATGGCCTTTGGAGGGCTCCAGGGCAAGTTCACATGCCACAATGTGCAGTAGTTCTCACATGACAGTTTAGATCATATGAGATTGGATACAATCCGACGGTCAAGATTATCAAAAGTTAACATTATCTTCTTTTAGAGGATCTTTGCTAAAATTATGTCATACTCTAATACAAAAGCCATGTTTGTTTGCATTAAAATACAAAGGAATTGAATACATAAGGTGGTAAAAAATGAAGATTAAAGGTGAAATATTGAATGATCAAAATTATCACAAGACATGTACCAAACATTACTTGTATTGTTAGGTCATAGAAATTATCAAAAAACTTGCTAGGTCATAGAAGTTTGAGGAATTTACCCGAAAAATGACCTTAGATGGCCACTAAACAAAAAAGCCTCCAGTAGTTCATATGATGCCAAACTTTTCTCTTTTTTGCCCCTTTTCGACGAGCATCAACATCGTCGCTCATTTCAATGGGACCAATTATCTCAAGATTTTGCGGAGTGACGACGTCGTCGCTCATTTTAATGGGACCAAGTGTTTCAAGATTCTACGGAGCGACGACATCGTCGCTTATTCTACACCTTCAGCAAGAGTTCATAAAAGGTTGGGCAACGACGTCGACGCTGATCTTAGTTTGAAAAAAAAATCATTAGATCCACTATGATGTGCAAGCGCACTACATGATTCAAAGAAACCAGGTTTTCGTTGATATGTGTGGTGTCGAGGGGGAGATGACCATGTTTTCTTTTAAAGAAAAGGATGACGTATTTTAGTGTTCTTTTTTTGCCCTTTTTACATTGCTTTTTTTTTTGTGGGGTTCCTATTAATGATGCTTGCTTTTTTTATTTATCATCTTATAGGGTATTCAGAAGTAGGAAAATTGGTGGGTCTTTGAAGGGAATCAATCGATGAATTTATAGGCTTGAAGCTGAACAATTTATAAAGGAATTGGAATATGTTATCATCAATATCGAAGGCTTATTGGGAAATGATATGTTTCATTTAAAAGTCATGTTTCATTAAGGTTTGGACTTTGGAGTCCACTAAACTTAGCTTCAGGGAGTTCACTTCACCATTCCAACTTTTGATGGTTCAGTTCACATGGTTTGAGCTGATTGTATCCTTTTCTCATGGCCCAAAATTGTTTAAAGGAAATCATTTATTGTGTATTTTATTTTTTTAGGAGCCCTCTGCCATGGCTTATACGCAATTAAAAGTGGTTGTGGCAGGAAAAGGATCAAGGGGGCATCATTTGTTACATTTCAATGGATCTCTAAACACAAACTAGGATGTCTGGTATCATTGGGGGGCATCATTCGCTTATTCATTCAATACTAAGAGTGCAAAAAAAAAAAAATAGTTATTTTGTTTATGGTACGCTCAACTACACCATCATCTACTTCTTCTAGCCATTCACCATGAAAAAGATGCAATGACATGATTCAATCATGGCTTCTGACCACATATCCTTCTGATATCCCCAACAGGGTTAGGTACACTACTACTATATCATTCAAAAGCCCAGTCAAGAAGGGGAAAATGGAGGGACTGATTAATGGGTTAATTCATTGCTAAAAACACGTGTAGTGCATGAATATTAATAATTTTATGATGCTATATTGGAAAGAAGTTGAAAGAAGATGAAGAAACCCACAAGAATCGTTATTTTGAAAAACAAACAATGGGTAGATGACAAAAAGAATACCTCCACATGATATGATGCTTGAATCTATGATGCTTCAATCCAAAACAGGTTGAAAAACAACCTTTGAGACCATGCTGCAAACTCTTGAGGAAGAAGGAGTCAACAATATCACCAGACGGGGGAAAACGATGAGGAGGAAGAAAGGAAAAATAGGATTTCGGGGGTTTTGTAAGGTTTAAACTAGCGACAATGTCGTCGCTCAATGAAAACTTCAATAAAAAAAAAACGAAAGTGATCTCAGGGGACCACTTTTCGTATCATATAAACTACTGGAAGCTTTTTCGTTTAGTGGCTATCTAAGGTCATTTTTCGGGTAAATTCCTCTAGAAGTTCAGATCTTTCAATCCCCGAGGTCCATCTCCAGGTGGGCCTTATAGCAAGGTGTGGACTATGCTCCAGTTTGCCACACACCCACTAGATCACTATTGTTAATGCCAGGGGCGGAACCAGGGAATTTTTTTTAGGTTGGGGGGGGGGGGGGGGGGGGGGGGGGGGGAATTCATTAAAAAGTTACAAAATTTAATAATTAAATACATAATAGATAGCATTCAAAAGTGAAATTACATTACTCTTATTTAGAAAAATCAGAATCTTAGAAGTTCATGTCATAACCCTTATCGACTAGCACTCAAAAGTGATATTATTGATTATTATTTTGGAACAAACAAATATGCTACTATTATATATTTATGAGCATGACCCATATTTAAAATCTAAACCATTCAAAAGGGTGGTCCCACTAGTTTTATCTCGTCAAAAGAATTTACTTCAATCAGATTTATTCTAACATAGATAATCATAATTAAAACATAACTTTTTTAGAATTGTTTTTCCTCTTTCATTTCTTTATTTCCTTTCCTTCTTTTTTCTTCCATCATTCTAGTCTTTCTCCCTCAGAATCTGCTATGATTTTGTTCCTTTTTTAGAATTTTTTTTCCTTCTTCCTTTCCTTTCTTTTCTTCCATCATTCTAATATTTCTTCCCCAAAATATGCTATGATTTTGTTACTTTTTTTAGAATAAAAAACTAGATTGATTAATTAATATTATAAGGAGGGGCCATCCATCAGAAGATGACAGGCTAGAAGGACCTTAAATAGGGATTTTCAGAACTTGGGGGGGGGGGGGGGGGGGGCGGCTAGTTCCGCCCCAGCCTTCACCCATGTGCCTTTGACATGCACACCACTTCCACTTGGTCCATGGCTCTCAACTTTAATGGTTTTAAAAGACACTCTTTTTTTGAAGAATTTAATCCAATGCTCATTGTTTTCAGATTGGTGTAAAACCTGTGATTAGGGAGGGGGAGGGGGACATGATCATAGTTGGTCCTTTCTGGCAAAAAATGTTAGGTGTTCACAGTGGTGCTCGTATAAAGGTGCTCGCTAGTGTGGAAAATTCATACCCTTCCCTCAAAGTGGTGGGTCTTTCAAAATTGGGCCCTACCTTGTTCTCAAGCTTTAAGACAAGAAAAGAACGGCTCCTTACCCGGGTGGTAAGGAGCGTCAGTTCTTACCTGAACTCTTCCTACTTGTGGGGCTCCTTTTCCACTTGTGTGGGCTTTTCTTCCCACATATGCGGGCTTCTTTTTCACTTGAGTGGGTTGCCTTCCCATATGCATGCGGGGCTCTCTCTTGGGTCGCAGTGTAACGCTCCAATTCCGGATACCGAGAAAATCGTCAAAGTACCGAAATTGGCGCGCTACTTCCCGGAAAATCCGAGAACTTCCAAGATCGTAGGTCCGCAGTGAGGTCCAATTTAAAACTTTTTCATCAACATAATAACAATGGTTAATTGCGGAAGCATGATAGTATAGCGGAAGCCATATCAGAGATAGCGGAAGCATAAGGTATCATCGTATATATGTCAAATGTAGAAGGGCTGAAGTCCAGCCTAAATGTATAGTGATAACAAATCAAGGTTTAATTACATATTTTTCATTACTACCCAACTCACAACAAATGTCTCTCAAAACCCTAAACAAAGGAGCGCTCAAACCCCTGCAGCTGGTGTCGGCTCTCCACCTTCCGGCTCGACCTCATGGTCGGCCGGCCCCCATCCGTAGTCGCCTACTACGGGCACCTCAACGAGTGCGAACGCATCGCCCTCGAACTCGGGGTCAAGACCTAAGCACCAAGAGTGGGTCAGATCTAAAGATCCGGCAAGTCACAATATGCAGATAATATAGAATGTATGCATCAAAATGAGTAGAGACATGTATAAAGTTAAGAGAGTAACAAAGGTACATATGCTATGCAGTCGTGCGAGATAACAATGTAGAATCATAATAAGCATAACAGTAATAAACCTACACAATATGGCACATCCACATAAGCTGGTCACCGCGGGATATTATGCCGCGGCCCTCCCATACTGAACACAGTCGCGGTAGGGATCCTAAGCTAATGCTAGGGATTATTAACCCCGCAAAATATCATCAACATCATCCACAACGACCGGAACCGGCATCACACCGTCCGTCCCAACAGTGCTCATCATGATAGCCACACAACAAATCTCAATAGCTCCTACCAGTGATGATCAGTCCAACTGGCTGAGCTTAAATCAACTCAGTGAATGTCTATGCCGACTCGGAAACAATAAAGGTCTGTGTCTGTCTAAGCTTTACCTTGCGTGAACAAGGTCCTAACAAAAGTCCCTAAGAGGTCCAAGTACTCAATATAAACTGTGGATCATAGTCCAAGTCCAATTCCATCATTGGATCCATACCAAGGCCCACCAAATACATGGCCTGATCTATAACAGTCCATATGATACACAAGTCCATGTTCAATAACATATGATCCATTTACATCCACAATGGGTCACCAGCCCATACAATCTAACCTCTCCATTCTAGGGTAATTCACAACCAACTTAGGCCATAAAAAGGGCCCGCCTAGCCACAGACACGGGTCAATGATCCACCAAATCAAATTACCGGGTCACCTCTACGTATTCCTAGGTTTAGGTCCTCCATTTTCCATTTAATTAACAGGTATAAGCAATAATAAGGACAATAGAGTGATAGTCATAGTATGAGGGAGATGAATCTCCAAGTACAAGGATCAAAGGGAGATAGCAACAGTCCAACCTAGGTAAATGGTCCACTTTCGGATACAGGTCCATCTCAGGTAATTCGATCTTTAAGTGATACCACAGTTGCTAAGGAATATTGTGTTTGGTGCTTAGAAGTTATGTGCATCATTTGGTAACGTATAAAGGTCGAATCATCCAAGATTACATAACCTGGACTTTAATTAGTGGACCCCACGAGTCAAGGTTGAGCCGTACCATTGACTCGTGGCTGGCACAGTGATGGAAGTCTATTTGAATGGTCAATGGGTCCTACATATGATTGCAACAATAGAATTTAGAATCTGGGAAGTGTCACTGTACACAGTGTGCTCAGCCGGCCTCCTGGCCTGGGCGGTCAGCTCGGCACACTGTGATCAGAGAAGGAAAAACACCCTACAGGCAAAGCCTGTTTGTCCAGGACTTCCTGTGAGTTCGGCTAACTCCCTGGCCGGGGTAGTTGGCCGTGCACACTAAGAATTCTGGCTGAAGGGAAAGTCCCAGGTTCTATTCTCCTTTGTTGGAATCCCGCCTTTTTGGAAATTCATCTCGGAGTTCGGCTAAGCAATGGAGCTCAATTGAATACTCAGTTCGGCCACCCAACTCAGCTCGGCAAAGGCCTAGCTCAGTTCGGCCACCCAACTGAGTTCAGAGAAATGCATTGAGTCCGGCTAGGCATTGAGGTTGGTCAAGCTCTTAGCTTGGTTAGCACCGAGTTCGGCTAAGCTCGAAGTCCGGTCTGGCACGGAACCCGGTCTGGCGCTGAGCTCAGTAAAACACTGAGTTCGGCCATAACACTGAGTTCGGCCGTAACACTGAACCCGGCTTTGAGCACTGAGCTCGGCCTAGACACTTAGCTCGGCTAAACGCGAACCTCATCCTAACCATTATGCTCGGCAGAACTCTGAGTTCGGCTAGCGTTGAATCCAGCCATCGCTGAGTTCGGCCAGTGCTGAGCTCGGCAGTTGCTGAGCTGCGCCAACGCTGAGCTCGGCAACCGCTGGGCTCTGCAAGTGCTGAGTTCGGCAGTTGCTGAGCTGCACTAATACTGAGCTCGGCAACCGCTGGGCTCTGCTAGTGCTGAGCTCGGCCATCGCTGGACTCTGTCCATCTCTCCTATCCGACAGGACACAACTTCTCTTCACTAAGCACAGGAATGGGGGTCCACCTCTGATCAAAATCCAGATCAAGTAGCACCCCATGGTCGCACAGGCCCCCTCACATAGACGTAGGGTCCTGATCTACCAAGGGTGGTCCTACTTCGATTCCGATCTCAATACTACGAGATGGGTTCTTGTCATTCCATCTCCGGAAACTCATTCCTGTGACCCAATTCTTCTGGGATTCTCCATAGACCATTACAGAAGCAAAATAAATCATTCCTACATCATCCACCCATCATCAACCGGCCATTGATCATCCAAATGAGGTAATCCCATCCATCAATGGCCAAAGGAACCAAACAAACATGCTCAAGGATCGATCTAAACATAGATATTACAAATTGGAATTCTACTGCAAATCAAAGGAAGGAAACATGCAATCTAGACTACCAGCACAGTGCACTTGCCTTGATCAATTGAAGGTAGAAGGAAAAGAGAGAACCACAGGGAAAAAGAGAAAAGGTCTCGACAGTAGCTCTTATGGTGCAGGTCGATCTCGGCTGGCCTTCTGTTAAGGGATTTCTGGGGCGAGGAAGAGAAAAGAGAGATTGGAGGGGAAGATGAGGGTTCGTTGGAGGGAATTGGGGAAGAAGAAGAGAGAAGAGATTGGAACTTGAGAGAAAAGGATATGAACAGTACTCGTTTGGGCAGGGGAGGGTTTTGTTTATATAGGTTGGGTTTTTGGGTTAGGGACAAGATTGCCCTTGGGGTTAGAATAGGATTAGGGTTAGGGTAGAGGGTATTTGGGTCTTTAGGTGATCTTCTAGAAGATTCTTTGGTGCAAACCCCCTATGGTAAATACAAAACTCTAGCTAGGGCCTCTAACAAACTAACTAACTCTAAGAATAACAAAAGACCCCCTATTGACTCTACTAATTACACTACTAGACTAACCCTAGGAAAATACATAACTACCCTCACTAAGTCCCATAGTTAATATAATTAAAATACTTAGGCTAATATATAGTATTCAAATTCACATTGAGGGCCCACCAGGGGTGGGGTCTCACATTCCTCCCTCCTTTAAAACATTTGGTCCCCAAATGTAAAAACAAAGTAGGGACATACCTGCGGTAGAAGATGTGGATAATCTCTTGCCACCTGGTCTCGTAGCTCCCAAGTAGCCTCTTCCGGAGTGTGATGCTCCCACTGAACCTTCACGAACTGGATGGTTCGGTCCCGAAGCACCTTCTCCTTGGTGTCGATGACGGCGACTGGCTTGGCGATGTAGGACGCGTCGGGCTGGATGTCGAGCGGCTGGTGATGCAGAATGTGGGTAGGGTCCTCCACATACTTCCTCAGCATCGAGACATGGAAGACGTCGTGCACACCCGATAGCTCTGCTGGCAACTGAAGTCTGTAGGCGACATCTCCGATCCTGGCCTTGATCTCAAAGGGTCCGACGTATCTCCGTGCTAACTTGCCCTTCTCGCCGAATCTGAGGGTGCCTCGAGCTGGGGAAACCTTCAGGAATACACGGTCTCCTTTCTGAAACTCGAGTGGTCTGCGCCGATTGTCTGCATAGCTCTTCTGTCGACTGCGGCTAACCTTCAGGTTCTCCACTATCTGGTGGATCTTCTCACTGGTGTCGCCGACGATAGATGGTCCATGGAAGCTCCTGACACCAACTTCCTCCCAACAGACTGGGGTCTTGCACTTCCTGCCGTACAACGCCTCAAACGGTGCCATCTTGATGCTCGAGTGGTAACTGTTGTTGTAGGCAAACTCACAGAGTGGCAAAGAATCCTCCCAGTTCTCCTTGTAGTCTAGGACACAGGCTCGCAACATATCCTCCAAAGTCTGGTTGGTGCGCTCTGTCTGTCCGTCTGTCTGAGGATGATAGGCTGTGCTGAAGCTCAACTTGGTACCCAAAGCTCGCTGAAGACTATCCCAAAAGTGAGAAGTGAAGCGTGGATCTCTGTCTGAAACAATCGAAGCTGGAACTCCATGCAAAGAGACGATCCTGTCCACGTACAGCTTAGCAAGGACGTCGAGTCCTGCTCTCATCGACACTGGCAAGAAGTGAGCTGACTTGGTCAGCCTGTCCACGATCACCCAAATGCCATCACTGCGTCTCCTGGTAGCTGGAAGTCCTGCAATAAAATCCATGGTGATGTGCTCCCACTTCCACTGAGGTATCTCGAGCTGATGAAGTAGCCCTGGTGGCTTCTGGTGCTCGGCCTTGATTTGTTGACACGTCAGACATCTGGCCACATAGCCTGCAATCTCTTTCTTCATGTTGTTCCACCAGTAGTAGCTCCTCAGGTTCCTATACATTTTGGTGCTGCCCGGGTGAATCGAATATCTGCTGTGGTGTGCATCTGCTAAGATCTGGTCCTTCAGCTCCTGGATATCTGGTACACACAGCCTGTCCTGGTAGTAAAGTACTCCACCAATCAGTCTGAACTCTGGTCTCTGGTCAATCTGCTCAATCACTTTGACAAGCTTAGGATCGCTGCGTTGACTGTCCTTGACCTCTCCAAGCAACTCCGGTTCCCATGCGGACATGGTAGCAAGCATAACTCTGTCGCTGAGCGGCTGAAACTGGACATCCAAGTCACTGAAGACATCAGTCCACACGCCCTCTGCTGCTAGGAAACTGACTAGGGCGGTCTTCCTGCTCAAAGCATCTGCTACGACGTTCGCCTTACCCGGATGGTATTTGATAGGGAAGTCGTAATTCTTGATGTATTCCATCCAACGCCTCTGACGGTTGTTGAGATCATGCTGAGTGAACAGGTACTGCAAACTGCGATGATCTGAATGGACTTCGAACTTCTCTCCGTAGAGGTAGTGCCGCCACATCTTCAGTGCGAACACGACTGCTGCAAGCTCCAGGTCGTGAGTAGCATACTTCTTCTCATGTTCCTTCAGCTGGCGAGATCCATAGGCGATGACCTTACCCTCCTGCATCAAAACACAACCGAGACCGGTCCCTGAAGCATCGGTGAAGACAACGAAACCGCCTGTACCAGAAGGTAAAGATAAGATCGGTGCTGACGTCAGTCTCTCCTTCAGCTCTTGAAAGCTGTCCTCGCATGCATCTGTCCATACGAACGGTACGTCCTTCCTTGTCAGCTTGGTCAACGGGGCGGAAATGGAAAAGAAACTCTTGACAAATCTGCGGTAGTAGCCTGCTAAGCCAAGGAAACTCCGAACTTCTGTAACATTCTTCGGTCTCTCCCAGTTCACTACTGCCTCGATCTTTGCTGGATCCACTGCTAGGCCGTCTCTGGAGATGATATGTCCGAGGAAGACTACTTGCTCTAACCAGAACTCGCACTTGCTGAGCTTCGCGTACAGCTGGTTGTCGCGTAGCAACTGTAGAGATGTCCTCAGATGCTGCTCGTGCTCTTCTCTGGACTTGGAGTAGACCAACACGTCGTCGATGAACACCACTGTAAAGCTGTCGAGGTACGGGGCGAAGATCTTGTTCATCAGGGCCATGAACACTGCCGGCGCATTCGTCAACCCGAACGGCATCACAAGGAACTCATAGTGCCCGTAACGAGTACGAAATGCTGTCTTCTGCACATCCTGCTCTCTGACTCGCAGCTGATGGTATCCCGATCTCAGGTCCACCTTCGAAAAGTACTGCGCTCCCTGAAGCTGGTCGAAAAGCTCGTCGATCCGGGGAAGAGGATACTTGTTCTTCACTGTTGCCTGGTTCAGCTGCCTGTAGTTAATGCACATCCTCATCGATCCGTCCTTCTTCTTCACGAAGAGCACAGGTGCTCCCCAAGGTGACATGCTCGGTCTGATGAAGCCCTTGTCTATCAACTCTTGCAACTGGGTCTTCAACTCTCGCAGCTCTGCCGGAGCCATGCGGTAAGGAGCTCTAGAAATCGGTGCGGTGCCTGGCACAAGCTCGATGGTGAAGTCGATCTCTCTGACTGGAGGCAATCCTGGGATCTCGTCAGGAAACACGTCTGGAAACTCGCAAACAACTGGAATCTCCTCGACTCCCTTGGACTTCTTGTCCTCTGAGATGAATGCGATGTAGCCTTCGCAACCTGATCGCACTAGCCTCTCAGCCTTCAGTGCTGAAATCAATCTGGTACTGCGTGGCTTCTTCTCGCCTACAAACTCGACTGTGTCGTCTGAACCGTCGATGGTGAGTCTGACTATCTTCTCGAAACAATCCATCACCGCTCGATATCTGGCCAACCAATCCATCCCCAAGATAACGTCGAAGTCATGCATGGGTAACACGATCAAATCTGCAAACATAGTGTACTCCCCGATCTGCACTCGGCATCTGGGGTGGTAAGTCTGACACACTACCCTCTTATCCACGGGCGTAGACACAACTAGCGTGCAAGGCAACTCCTCTCCTACCCCACCAAGAACTAAAGCAAAAGCAGAAGACACATAGGAATGTGTCGCACCAGGATCAAACAATACTCTAGCAATCTGATCACAAATAGAAAGAGTACCTTCAACGACGTTCCCTGCAGCTTCGGCCTCCTCATGTGTGAGTGCGAGTGCCTGACCTACAGCCTGAGGTCTCTGCTGCTGTCGCTGCTGTCCATGGGGCCTCTGGTATCGTCCCCTCTGGTAGTGCTGTCCCCTGGGCTGCTGGGGTCCACGTGCCTGCTGCTGGACACGGTACTGCTGCTGAGGTGGCTGGGGTGCCGGTGCAATCTGCTGAACGGGTGGAGCTGGAGCTGGTGCTCTCGGTGGTGCTGGAAGCTGAAGCATCGGGGCCTGAGGCTGTCCCCCTCTGAATGGGCAGAATCTGGAGATGTGTCCTGTCTCCCCACAATCATAGCATACTCTGGGCCCACGCTGCTGCTGCTGAGGCTGCCGCTGATACTGATGCTGCCTGGCCTGGCCTGCTGGCCTCTGTCTCTGAAATGGCTGCTGCTATATGGGCAAGGGCTGCGGTCTGACCAAGGCGGCTCTAACTCGCCTCTGCTGCTGACTGGCCTCTATCCGCTGCAGACGCTCCTCTGCCCAGTAAGCTCTCCTCAAAGCCTCCTCATATGTGGGCAGCTCGATGCAGGACATGCTCAACTGAATATCATCTCTCAGCCCATCGACGAACCGACGGATCCTCTCGGACTCAGGTGTGATCAGAGCCTCTGCAAAACGAGAAAGCTGGGTGAAGCGAACCTCATACTGGTAGACAGTCATGCTGCCTTGCACCAGCGCCTGAAATTCCCGCAGCTTGCGGTCTCTGACGTGAGATGGTATGAACTTCCGAAGGAAGTCCGCCCTGAATGCAGTCCAAGCGATCTCGTCTCCTATCGTCTCGAAATGACGCTGAATCGTCCTCCACCAGTCTTCCGCGACTCCCCGGAACATGTAAGCGGCCAACTGCACTCTCTGCTGACCGGTGCACTCGAAGACCTTGAAGATCTTCTCCATCCGCACAATCCACTCGTCGGCCACCAGCGGGTCATCGGTGCCAGTGAACTCAGGCGGTCCTCTTTTGAGGAACCTCTCAAATATGACGTTCGGGTCTGCCTCCCGAACGGATGCCGCTGCTGTGCCTGGCTGAGCCACTCTGTCCATGATGTCCAAGACTTGCGTCTGGAATTGGGCAAAATCCTCGGCCTGCTGCTGCTGCGCCGACGCCTGGGCCTCCTGGGAAACGAGGAAGGCCTGCAAGAACCTCTGGAAACGCTGCTCGAAGTCTGGCTGACTATCGGCTACTGGCATCATATGTGATGGAGAACCTTCTCTAGACATCTGTTAAGAGAAAGAAATTAGGTTAGTTTAAGTCCAACACTTAGGACTACACTGATTCTACCCGATCCATCGACCCTACACGTACCCCCACACTGAGATCCTCACTACGTCCTAAAGTTTCTAGTCTATTTTATTTCCTAGAGACTTGCCCGCTCTGATACCATAAAATTGTAACGCCCCAATTCCGGATACCGAGAAAATCGTCAAAGTACCGAAATTGGCGCGCTACTTCCCGGAAAATCCGAGAACTTCCAAGATCGTAGGTCCGCAGTGAGGTCCAATTTAAAACTTTTTCATCAACATAATAACAATGGTTAATTGCGGAAGCATGATAGTATAGCGGAAGCCATATCAGAGATAGCGGAAGCATAAGGTATCATCGTATATATGTCAAATGTAGAAGGGCTGAAGTCCAGCCTAAATGTATAGTGATAACAAATCAAGGTTTAATTACATATTTTTCATTACTACCCAACTCACAACAAATGTCTCTCAAAACCCTAAACAAAGGAGCGCTCAAACCCCTGCAGCTGGTGTCGGCTCTCCACCTTCCGGCTCGACCTCATGGTCGGCCGGCCCCCATCCGTAGTCGCCTACTACGGGCACCTCAACGAGTGCGAACGCATCGCCCTCGAACTCGGGGTCAAGACCTAAGCACCAAGAGTGGGTCAGATCTAAAGATCCGGCAAGTCACAATATGCAGATAATATAGAATGTATGCATCAAAATGAGTAGAGACATGTATAAAGTTAAGAGAGTAACAAAGGTACATATGCTATGCAGTCGTGCGAGATAACAATGTAGAATCATAATAAGCATAACAGTAATAAACCTACACAATATGGCACATCCACATAAGCTGGTCACCGCGGGATATTATGCCGCGGCCCTCCCATACTGAACACAGTCGCGGTAGGGATCCTAAGCTAATGCTAGGGATTATTAACCCCGCAAAATATCATCAACATCATCCACAACGACCGGAACCGGCATCACACCGTCCGTCCCAACAGTGCTCATCATGATAGCCACACAACAAATCTCAATAGCTCCTACCAGTGACGATCAGTCCAACTGGCTGAGCTTAAATCAACTCAGTGAATGTCTATGCCGACTCGGAAACAATAAAGGTCTGTGTCTGTCTAAGCTTTACCTTGCGTGAACAAGGTCCTAACAAAAGTCCCTAAGAGGTCCAAGTACTCAATATAAACTGTGGATCATAGTCCAAGTCCAATTCCATCATTGGATCCATACCAAGGCCCACCAAATACATGGCCTGATCTATAACAGTCCATATGATATACAAGTCCATGTTCAATAACATATGATCCATTTACATCCACAATGGGTCACCAGCCCATACAATCTAACCTCTCCATTCTAGGGTAATTCACAACCAACTTAGGCCATAAAAAGGGCCCGCCTAGCCACAGACACGGGTCAATGATCCACCAAATCAAATTACCGGGTCACCTCTACGTATTCCTAGGTTTAGGTCCTCCATTTTCCATTTAATTAACAGGTATAAGCAATAATAAGGACAATAGAGTGATAGTCATAGTATGAGGGAGATGAATCTCCAAGTACAAGGATCAAAGGGAGATAGCAACAGTCCAACCTAGGTAAATGGTCCACTTTCGGATACAGGTCCATCTCAGGTAATTCGATCTTTAAGTGATACCACAGATGCTAAGGAATATTGTGTTTGGTGCTTAGAAGTTATGTGCATCATTTGGTAACGTATAAAGGTCGAATCATCCAAGATTACATAACCTGGACTTTAATTAGTGGACCCCACGAGTCAAGGTTGAGCCGTACCATTGACTCGTGGCTGGCACAGTGATGGAAGTCTATTTGAATGGTCAATGGGTCCTACATATGATTGCAACAATAGAATTTAGAATCTGGGAAGTGTCACTGTACACAGTGTGCTCAGCCGGCCTCCTGGCCTGGGCGGTCAGCTCGGCACACTGTGATCAGAGAAGGAAAAACACCCTACAGGCAAAGCCTGTTTGTCCAGGACTTCCTGTGAGTTCGGCTAACTCCCTGGCCGGGGTAGTTGGCCGTGCACACTAAGAATTCTGGCTGAAGGGAAAGTCCCAGGTTCTATTCTCCTTTGTTGGAATCCCGCCTTTTTGGAAATTCATCTCGGAGTTCGGCTAAGCAATGGAGCTCAATTGAATACTCAGTTCGGCCACCCAACTCAGCTCGGCAAAGGCCTAGCTCAGTTCGGCCACCCAACTGAGTTCAGAGAAATGCATTGAGTCCGGCTAGGCATTGAGGTTGGTCAAGCTCTTAGCTTGGTTAAGCACCGAGTTCGGCTAAGCTCGAAGTCCGGTCTGGCACGGAACCCGGTCTGGCGCTGAGCTCAGTAAAACACTGAGTTCGGCCATAACACTGAGTTCGGCCGTAACACTGAACCCGGCTTTGAGCACTGAGCTCGGCCTAGACACTTAGCTCGGCTAAACGCGAACCTCATCCTAACCATTATGCTCGGCAGAACTCTGAGTTCGGCTAGCGTTGAATCCAGCCATCGCTGAGTTCGGCCAGTGCTGAGCTCGGCAGTTGCTGAGCTGCGCCAACGCTGAGCTCGGCAACCGCTGGGCTCTGCAAGTGCTGAGTTCGGCAGTTGCTGAGCTGCACTAATACTGAGCTCGGCAACCGCTGGGCTCTGCTAGTGCTGAGCTCGGCCATCGCTGGACTCTGTCCATCTCTCCTATCAGTGTTGTGTTATGTTACAGAACCCAGTTCTGCGACAGGACACAACTTCTCTTCACTAAGCACAGGAATGGGGGTCCACCTCTGATCAAAATCCAGATCAAGTAGCACCCCATGGTCGCACAGGCCCCCTCACATAGACGTAGGGTCCTGATCTACCAAGGGTGGTCCTACTTCGATTCCGATCTCAATACTACGAGATGGGTTCTTGTCATTCCATCTCCGGAAACTCATTCCTGTGACCCAATTCTTCTGGGATTCTCCATAGACCATTACAGAAGCAAAATAAATCATTCCTACATCATCCACCCATCATCAACCGGCCATTGATCATCCAAATGAGGTAATCCCATCCATCAATGGCCAAAGGAACCAAACAAACATGCTCAAGGATCGATCTAAACATAGATATTACAAATTGGAATTCTACTGCAAATCAAAGGAAGGAAACATGCAATCTAGACTACCAGCACAGTGCACTTGCCTTGATCAATTGAAGGTAGAAGGAAAAGAGAGAACCACAGGGAAAAAGAGAAAAGGTCTCGACAGTAGCTCTTATGGTGCAGGTCGATCTCGGCTGGCCTTCTGTTAAGGGATTTCTGGGGCGAGGAAGAGAAAAGAGAGATTGGAGGGGAAGATGAGGGTTCGTTGGAGGGAATTGGGGAAGAAGAAGAGAGAAGAGATTGGAACTTGAGAGAAAAGGATATGAACAGTACTCGTTTGGGCATGGGAGGGTTTTGTTTATATAGGTTGGGTTTTTGGGTTAGGGACAAAATTGCCCTTGGGGTTAGAATAGGATTAGGGTTAGGGTAGAGGGTATTTGGGTCTTTAGGTGATCTTCTAGAAGATTCTTTGGTGCAAACCCCCTATGGTAAATACAAAACTCTAGCTAGGGCCTCTAACAAACTAACTAACTCTAAGAATAACAAAAGACCCCCTATTGACTCTACTAATTACACTACTAGACTAACCCTAGGAAAATACATAACTACCCTCACTAAGTCCCATAGTTAATATAATTAAAATACTTAGGCTAATATATAGTATTCAAATTCACATTGAGGGCCCACCAGGGGTGGGGTCTCACACGCAGTCCCCTTGGTTGGGGTAAAAAAAAAAGCTTTAAGACAATAAATCTCTGATTTCTTAAGGCTTTTGCAGACCTGGCAGGCCTCCGTGTCATAGGCCGGTTGGATGGTCCTTGTTGAAAGACTGTTTGAATCTATTAATTAAGATGCAGGCTCAATTGTAGGGAGAATTATCCATATTACAGATTTACAATTTCCTCATAATTTTAGTCTAAAAGGCGCAATTCATCCATATTACAGATTTTGCAACTATACAAAGTTCTAGGAAAAAAAAAACAATGCACACATCGTACTTTTCAGATTCCACTTTTCATCATTCTAATTCAAAGTGCATTCTACTCACCCCCATCATTCTATTTTAAAGTATGCAATCATTCTTATTTCTTGACCGTTTTGTAGCATTAGAAAGGAATTTGCCATCATAAGCTGAAGTAAAATTTGGAGTGAAATTGACAGCTTTATTAGCCTTGGGTGGAGATTTTTAGTTGTAGAAAAGAGTAGCCCTGGAGCAGGTTTTTTTTTTCTTTTTCCCGCGGCCCTTTTCTTCCTCATCTTTTTTTTTTTTTTGGAAAATGGTAAGTATATTCCAAAAGGTAAAGGGAACAAAAGAATGTGGCAGTCCTCCCCAATAGCTACAACGCAAAGACACAAAGCATCCAAGGGAACACCAAATACCCACAATGGGGTCAACTCAAAAACACCCATAGCTCGGGCCAAGCTAATGAAGTCCATAGCTTAGGCTAGGCAAAGGAAGAGCCAAAAAGCAACTCCCAAAAATCAGGAATAAAACTGAATAAATGAATCAGCTATCATCACTGTTGACCGTCTTAAAATTCCTTAGGTGCCTTGCAACTCTACTCCAAGGAGATGTGGAGTATATGTAGAGACCACATATGGGGTTTAATTCCGTAAATGAAGAAGAATAAAAAGAAATGTGCGTGGATGTGTATCACAAGAGATGGAATCAATGTTTAGACTAGTTTTTTGCAGGAACCAATAACAGAATCAAGAATGCAAGCAAAGGGTGATATTAGTTCTTTTTTTCACAGAAGATGTGACAGAATCGATGTTTTGACTTTAGCCTAGTTTTTTACAGCACCCAAATACCAAATCCAACCAGTAATTGTCTTATTTGCTGAACATGACACAATGGTCGATATCGACCATCACTACTTAGCCATGATGGTCGAAATCGACCAATTTGTCAGTCAAATTTCCTCCAACCTGTAACTGCCTTATTTGCTGAAAATGACAGAATGTTCGATATCGACCATCACCACTTAGCCCTAATAGTTGATATCGACCAATCTATCAATCAAATTTTCTACAACCTGTAACCATCTTATTTGCTGAACACAAAAAAATGGTCGATACATGTATATGTTTATCTTGCTTAGCTTAGTCTAATGGTACTAAACTGGGTGTTACAGGTGAATACGACGATGCCATTGCCATGGAGATCCTTGAGGAAGAGGAATCTCCCCACCGTGTAGCAGAATGGACTCCCGATGATGTCTTCTAGGCATTTGCACGATGAGATGAACGTTAAATGACCCATAGACCGTGGCTTGGAAGTGCCACTTATTTTGTATAAGTTTTATGAACTTGTCTAACTTTTGGGATTGTAAACTTAACTTACTTTTTTCTCTTCTCTTGAACTTGAATTTGAATTTTAATCTATGCTCATGAACCTTATGCTATATATCTTGATGATTGTGTGTTATGATATTGGATATCTATTTGACAGATTTATATAGGCATATGGAAAAATTTACACCTCACTTGTGATATCCTGTGGTTGAAATTCCATTCGTGGGGACTAAGGGTAAACTAGTTTGACTCGAATTCCTACTCGGGCGTGTGTTGCACCTCGGGATGTGCGAAATCTCGGGCTCGGGGCGTGACATCATCCGTCCACACAACTTCACTAGAATGGGTGAGCACTACTTTGGCAAGAGAATCAGCCGCCCTATTTGATTTTCTTGGAACATTGCAAAAATTCACCCTATATAAGAATGAAAGGGTTTGTGCCCATCCAGCTGTCCTTAGACTTGAATTTCATCCGCCAATTGTTGACGTTTGACAAATTCCTGCAAAGCTGTTCTCACGACATCGATATCCTAGGGTTGTGTGATATCGCATATATTGCACTATGCAATATCCTATGGCTATGTGATATCGCACATTTGTTGTATGAATAGCTTTAAGGGAAATATTTAAAATTCAATCGGCCAAGGGAAAATGTCAGATCTAAAGACAACAATACGGTCAAAACCCCGATATAAAATAACAAATTTGCATATTTAAAAAACTTTAGGTTCAATAGTCCAATCACTCTCTCCATTAATGGCCTTTACACCTTCAAAGCCTTAGAGAGGCACCCCTGCCCTTTACTACCTTAGCGCAAAGATGATTTATCTAGCTTCCACTGTTTTTGGAAGAGAGTGCTGAGAGCCTTTCCACAGCGACAAGATGGTGTTTATTTTCGATGGACTTGGTTGGGTTGGGGCGGTGAAAGGCTTTCCATGATGAAAATGCATTTGTAAGGCTTACTCGAGAGCGTAGAAAATGGTTTTCTTTTCCACCTATTGGGTGTTGGGTCAATATCCTTTACAAGAAAATCAAGATAAACGCTTTCACTTTGGAAAATGAAAAGAGAGCTGCTAATGCCACAGCCATGCCTTCTCCTTCCACATCCCTTTTTTACATGACCAATATATCCCTGTATAAAATTACATAAAAGGATATCTATCAAAATCTCTGTTAGATCTCGTGATCACTGAGAGGGGGGGGGTGAATCAGTGATCTCTTTTAAACAGGTCCTTGCTAACAACAATTCAAATCAAACCACACAATTTGACACCAGATTTTACGTGGTTCACCAAAAGGCTACGTCCACGGTTCAATCCCGTCCGAACAACAATCCGGTACAGGTCTGAATCTTATTTAGTCGCACCGACGACAAAGAGCACCAACCCTTAAATTCAGATAGCACCAACTATCTAGGAAGCACCGACTCCCTTAGGTTTCAGATAGCACCAACTATCTAGGAAGCACCGACTCCCTTAGGTTTCAGATAGCACCAACTATCTAGGAAGCTACAACTCCCTTTACAATTTGTCTGCACCCACAGACAGGATCACCAAACCCCAAAACACCAAGCACCAACTTGATGATTACAGCAAAGAAGATAAACTGATCTACAGCCCTTTCCCCTCTACAATTCTCTCTCTCTCAATCCCTTACAAATAGAAATCTAAAGCATAAAAGAGAGACTTATCTTATGAACGAAAATACCATCTTCATGAGGCTTCAAATTCGTCCACACTTGCTGTAGAAAACGTCAGCACATCAGCACAACAGCACCACAACAGCAACACAGCCACAACACTCTATTCTCTCCAAACTCTCTCTTTTTCTCTCTTCTTTACCTCTTTCTGTTGTGTACATAAAAACGAGCCTAACATGCCCTTATATAGGTTTTAGCAACCCTTAAGAGTCTTCAAAATAGGCTACAATTCGTTTAGAAAGAGTCCCAAACGAAATACAAAAAGTTCCTGAATTTTCGTGCAAGTCTTCTGTTTCTGCGCAACTCTGATCCCGTGCTCGGTCGACATCATGCTTTGCTCGGTCGACATCATACACTATCTGGAAATAGTCACTTATCGAGCTCGGTCGACATCCTGAGGGCTCGGTCGACCGAAGACACACTGTGTCACGAAAATAACTGAGAGCTACCAAAATCTGTTTTCTGCAGGTTTCTTCTTGCTCGGTCGACCGCATGAAGAGCCCGGTCGACCGCGTGCTCTGTTTCAGGAATGCTGAATTCCTGAACTGTGTCAACTCTTATTTTTCTTTTTAAGCTCTATCAATTCCACTCTTTCAACACATGATTGAGACATAGTGTTGACAATAATTCCAATACAATTTGATGCTTGAGACACCAAACACACCAATGCTTCAAGATTCAACTCAATGCATCTCAAATTCCAACAATCTCCCCCTTTGGAATTGTTGGCAACACTTGGAACTTCAACACAGACACTTGGAACATGTTGACATCATAGAGCCTTTTTAGAACAATAAACTCCCCTTGGAACATGATCTTCTCATTCACTATCTTGATACCAATTTTCATTCCAATCTTCCATCTTCCTCATGCTATCATATTTCCATCTTCTTAGCATAAGACTAACTTCAACATGCATATAGTCTTTCCTTGCATAATCTTCTCAGCATATCTTGATACCAATCTCCAGATAACCTTCTCAAGATGACAACCTTTCCATGCATAATCTTCTCCCCCTTTGACAATAATTCCAAAGGGACCAATCTAGGAGCAAATAAGATATTCAACGAATTCATTGCTCCCCCTTTCTGGCACATCTCCTAAGGTGTAGGAGAATGAGTAACTCCTAATTTCTTTCGGAGATACTCGAAGACTTCCTTTGGCAAAGGTTTTGTGAAGATATCAGCCACTTGCTCAGTAGTGGGAACGTATTCCAACTTTACCTCACCATCTGCAACTTTATCCTTGAGAAAGTGATAGCGGATTGCAACATGCTTAGTCCTTGAATGCTGAACTGGATTCTTGGAGATATGAATTGCACTAGTGTTATCACAGAGGATCGGCGTAGGATCTGTTGTTGGAACTCCTAAATCAGAGAGCATTTGCCGCATCCATAACACTTGCGTACAACAAGTTGCCGCTGCAATATATTCTGCTTCCGCTGTCGAAAGTGAGACGGAGTCTTGCTTCTTGCTGTGCCAAGCTACCAATCTATCACCAAGATAGAATGCACCACCACTTGTACTCTTGCGATCATCTACGCAACCAGCCCAATCGGCGTCTGAGTATGCGACAAGAGTAAAGGATTTACCTTTAGGATACCATATTCCAAGCTCCATAGTACCTTTTAGATATCGAAATATCCTTTTCACTGCTGTAAGGTGCGTCTCAGTTGGTGATGCTTGAAATCGAGCCACCATACATACTGCTTGTAGAAGATCTGGTCTTGTAGCAGTCAAGTAAAGCAAGCTTCCTATCATAGAACGATAGGTGGTGTGATCAACGGACGAAGCCTTATCATCTTTGCTAAGTTTCGTGTTCGTTGTCATTGGCGTGCTCACGGGCTTGCTGTCTTCCATGTTAAAACGCTTCAGCATTTCCTTTATATATTTCATCTGAGATATAAAAATACCATTTTTCAGCTGCTGAACTTGTAATCCTAGGAAGAACTTTAGCTCTCCAAGCATAGACATCTCAAATTCTTTCGTCATATCTTCAGCAAAATCCTGCACATATTCTCATCATTGCCTCCAAATATTATGTCATCAACATAAACAATAACCACCAGCTGTTTGCTTGAATCAGATTTGACATACAGATTGCTATCAACTAGTCCTTTTCCAAAACCAATCTTGCGAAGATAAAGATCCAGCCTTGCATACCATGCCCTTGGCGCCTGTTTCAGTCCATATAGAGCCTTCTTCAGCTTGCAAACTAAGTCTGAATTTTTGCTAATTAGAAAGCCATCAGGTTGCTCAATGTAGACCTCTTCTTCAAGTAAACCATTCAAGAAAGCTGACTTAACATCCATCTGAAATACCTTGAAGGTTTTATAGGCAGCCAATGCAAGAAACATACGAATGGCTTCCAGACGAGCCACCGGTGCAAAGGTCTCTTCAAAATCTATGCCTTCAACTTGTGCATAGCCTTTACAAACCAACCTTGCCTTGTTTCGTATGACCTGACCATCTTCATTCAGCTTGTTCCGAAAGACCCATTTTGTACCAATCACATTCTTATCAGTAGGTCTAGGGACTAGTTCCCATGTGGAGTTTTTCTCAATCTGCTCCAACTCCTCATGCATAGCTTTTAACCAGCTTTCATCTAGACTAGCTTCAGCTACTGTCTTGGGCTCAATGGTGGACACAAGTGAGTAATTGCTAACTACACTTTGTCTAGTTTTTACACCGGCTTCAGGATCTCCAATGATTTGATCCTTAGGGTGTTGCTCTACCCAAGTACTTTTCTTTCTAGGAGAAGTATCCTCTGAATCATCTTTTGCCTTTTCAGAATCAGGTTCAGCCACTTCATCATCAATCTCACTCGAGTCCTCATACACTGGACTGTCATTATGAGTTACCTTCTTTGACTCATGGTTTTCATCAATTCTAACATCAGCACTTTCAATAATTTTTCTGGTCCTTTTGTTAAGGCATCTGTAAGCTTTACTAGAGGATGAGTAACCCAGAAAAATACCTTCATCGGCTCTTTCTTCAAATTTGCCCGGATTTTGTTCGAGCCGCTTGATGTAACACTTGCTACCGAAGACTCTGAAGTGCTTGACTGTAGCTTTTCTTCCAAACCATAGCTCATAAGGTGTTTTATCTTCATGTGGCCTGATCAAGCAACGATTCTGAATATAAACAGCCGTATGAATCGCCTCTTTCCAATACTTATTCAGCCATCTTACTTTCAACCAGCATGGTGCGTGCCATTTCTTGCACAGTGCGGTTCTTGCGCTCAACAACTCCATTCTGCTGTGGAGTTCTAGGGGCTGAGTATTGTCTTTGGATGCCATGATGTTCACAATACTTAGTGAATTCATCAGATGTGAATTCGCCTCCACGATCAGACCTTAGCGTCTTGATCTGCTTCCCTAGCATGTTTTCAACCTGTGCTTTAAACACTTTGAACCGATCAAGTGCTTGATGTTTATGCTTAAGAAATAATACCCATGTCATGCGAGTAAAATCATCAATGCAAAGCATAAAATACTTATCTCCATTGGTGCTTTGAGTCCGCATCGGTCCACAGAGATCAGTGTGTACCAGCTCAAGAGGTTTCTTCGTATGATGCTCCTTCGTTTTGAACATTACCCTCGTTTGCTTTCCCTTTTGACAAGAGTCACAAATGGGGTTTGAAGGCTTTTCAACTGTAGCCATACCTCTAACAGCCTTTGAATTGCAAATCTTTGACATGTTGCCAAAGCTTAGATGCCCAAGGCGTTTGTGCCACAACCAACTCTCTTCTGACCGACTCAATAAGCATGTCTTTTCAGCTCCATCTGACAAGGTGTAAAGATTTCCAGCTGTCCTTGACCCAGTAGCCACTGTTTTGCCGTTGCTACTCTTCTTGATAGCAAACCCATTCTTTGTAAAAACAATTTCGTGGCCCTTATCACAGATCTGGCTCACACTCAACAGATTGTGTCTCAATCCAGACACATATAAGACCTCTTCAGATCTGATCTTGTTTGCCATCAGCTGAACAACACCTTTTCCAACAATTTTGGCACCATCATTGTTACCAAACTTTACCGAACCACCTTCATAGTGCTGTAACTTGATGAATTTTTCTTTATCACCAGTCATATGACTCGAACAGCCACTATCAAGGACCCATGGTGTTGTCTTCTTTTGTGCATTGAAAGCGGTTTGCACAATGAGAGATTTCTTGCCTTTTTCTGCACTTTTCTTTGCCTTCCAAGTTTTGACTAACTTGGGTTTCTTTTCAACCTGAATTGGTTTAGCAGTAGGCAGCCTACAATCCCTAGCCATGTGTCCAAAATTATGACACTTGTAGCACTCAATATTGTGGCTATTTAGGATTGAGAAAGGGTTCCTTCTCACAACTGGGCTGTTTCTCACATAGAATTTACAATCTGCCCTTCTATGTCCATACCTATTGCAATGATAACAATAGCCATAAAATTTGTATCTTTTATATGGCTGGTTAGGCTTCATGTCCTTTCTCACTTGAATGGGCTCTTTTCTAGGCAGTGTGGGCTTCACAGAATTGGAAGGTGTAGTAACTTGCTTTACAAACACCGTCTCTACAGAAGGTGTAACCTTAGAAGATTCTCCATTCTCAAATCCTATTCCAAATCTGAAGTGAGGGGGTCTTTGAACTTTCAAAATTTCATTCAGCTTCAATGTACCATTGATAGCTTGAAACTCCTTGAGCTTTTGTTTCATTTGCATATTTTCAGTCCTTGCTCCAAGGATTTCATTCTCAAGTTTCATCACTTCCTCAGTTTTGGTACAGATTTGTATTTCTAGGACATCTACCATTCTTTTATACTCTTCTAATTCAGTTTTCAAAGCAATAACTGAAATTTCAGATTCATGAAGAAGTTTCAGATTTTTCTTACTTGATCTTCGCTCCTTGCTAAGCTCCTCAAGTGCAGCAATGAGCTCTTCTTCAAGATTCACTTCAGCCTCCTCTTCGTTTTCCAGCTCTTGCTCATCGTCTTCTTCAATAGTAACCATGAAGAGTGCTTCAGTCGCCTCGACTGATTCATCATCGTCCGAAGATTCAGACGTGCTGTCATTATGCTGACTGATGAAGCTCTTTGCTTTGCCCTTCTTTCTGAAATTCTTCTTCCATTTACTCTTATCAACATAAGAGTCATTATCATTGTCTTCTTTCAGCGGGCACTTCGCAGCAAAGTGGCCAACACCGCCACAATTGAAGCATTTAAAGGGTAGCTTCCCTTTATACTTGCCATTGCTTCCTTTCTTCAGCCTTCTAATAAATTGAGCCTCAAGCTCATCATCATCAGAATCATGACCAGCAATCTCTTTTGCCTTTTTCTGAACTTTGAAGGCCGCTTCTCTATCCGATGAAGACGTCTTACCTATGCGCATCTCATAGGCAGTGAGAGAACCATGCAGCTCATCCATTGAAAACTCGTTCAGATCTTTGGCTTCTTCTATGGCTGAGACTTTAGAATCAAACCGGGGAAGGAGAGATCTTAGAACCTTTTTGACGATGACTGGTTCTTTAATCTCCTCTCCTAGTCCACGAATGTCATTCGTGACTTCATTCACCCGTTGCATGTAAGAATCAACATTCTCGCTATCCTCCATGCGAAGAGACTCAAATTGGGAGCGATGAGTTTGCAATTTCGCTTCTTTGATCTTCTCATCTCCTTCATGGATGCTTTTCAGCTTATCCCAGATTTCCTTGGCTGTCTTGCATGCTATAACTTTGATCAGCTCGCTGTCAACAAGGCCGCTAAAGAGTGCATTCTGCGCCTTAGAGTCGTTGTCTGCTAACTTCTTCGTTGCAGCATCAGTGGGTACAATGGCAGAATTGTAACCGACTCTGACAGTCTCCCAGACATCATAGCCAAGCGATTTGATGAAGGCCTGCATTCTAATCTTCCAAAAGGAGTAATTAGAACCATCAAACAACGGTGCTTTCATATTCGCTGTGCTGGTTGCCATGTGATTTGACAAAGATCACCCTTAGCGTGTTAAGCTTATCAAGGGAAACCTTACGCTCTGATACCAATTGTTAGATCTCGTGATCACTGAGAGGGGGGGGGTGAATCAGTGATCTCTTTTAAACAGGTCCTTGCTAACAACAATTCAAATCAAACCACACAATTTGACACCAGATTTTACGTGGTTCACCAAAAGGCTACGTCCACGGTTCAATCCCGTCCGAACAACAATCCGGTACAGGTCTGAATCTTATTTAGTCGCACCGACGACAAAGAGCACCAACCCTTAAATTCAGATAGCACCAACTATCTAGGAAGCACCGACTCCCTTAGGTTTCAGATAGCACCAACTATCTAGGAAGCACCGACTCCCTTAGGTTCAGATAGCACCAACTATCTAGGAAGCTACAACTCCCTTTACAATTTGTCTGCACCCACAGACAGGATCACCAAACCCCAAAACACCAAGCACCAACTTGATGATTACAGCAAAGAAGATAAACTGATCTACAGCCCTTTCCCCTCTACAATTCTCTCTCTCTCAATCCCTTACAAATAGAAATCTAAAGCATAAAAGAGAGACTTATCTTATGAACGAAAATACCATCTTCATGAGGCTTCAAATTCGTCCACACTTGCTGTAGAAAACGTCAGCACATCAGCACAACAGCACCACAACAGCAACACAGCCACAACACTCTATTCTCTCCAAACTCTCTCTTTTTCTCTCTTCTTTACCTCTTTCTGTTGTGTACATAAAAACGAGCCTAACATGCCCTTATATAGGTTTTAGCAACCCTTAAGAGTCTTCAAAATAGGCTACAATTCGTTTAGAAAGAGTCCCAAACGAAATACAAAAAGTTCCTGAATTTTCGTGCAAGTCTTCTGTTTCTGCGCAACTCTGATCCCGTGCTCGGTCGACATCATGCTTTGCTCGGTCGACATCATACACTATCTGGAAATAGTCACTTATCGAGCTCGGTCGACATCCTGAGGGCTCGGTCGACCGAAGACACACTGTGTCACGAAAATAACTGAGAGCTACCAAAATCTGTTTTCTGCAGGTTTCTTCTTGCTCGGTCGACCGCATGAAGAGCCCGGTCGACCGCGTGCTCTGTTTCAGGAATGCTGAATTCCTGAACTGTGTCAACTCTTATTTTTCTTTTTAAGCTCTATCAATTCCACTCTTTCAACACATGATTGAGACATAGTGTTGACAATAATTCCAATACAATTTGATGCTTGAGACACCAAACACACCAATGCTTCAAGATTCAACTCAATGCATCTCAAATTCCAACAATCTCTCCCTCCCCAACTTCTTTCTATAGTCACCCACCCCCACCCCAACCACCAGCGTCCCCTTCGGCAACACCGCCGGAGGGGGAGAGGTACAGGGAGAGGGCACGGGCGGAGGCAGGGAGGGAGAGGGAGAGAGAAAGAGGGAGAGGGATAAGGAAAGAGGGCGGTGGGCGACAACAAAGAAAGGGAGAGAGAGAGAGGGCGGGTGGGCAGTAGCAAGGAGAGGGAGAGAGAGGGAGAGAAGGAGAGAAAGGGTGGCGGCAAGGAGAGGGAGAGTGAGAGGGAGAGAGAAAGGGGAGAGAGGAAGGGGGGAGAAAGAGGGAGAACGAGAGGGCGGAGGGCGGCAAACGGAGGTAAGGAGAGGGGGAAGAAGGGGAGTGAACTGAGAAGGGAGAGAATGGTATTTTGGGAAGAATGGGAGTGTGTAGAGAGGAATTTTGGAAAGAAAATGGTTGTGGGAAGAGAAGGGATGTGGAAGGAGAAGGAATGGCTGTGGCATTAGCAGCTCTCACATGAGAAATATGAAAAATGTTAATACGGGACGAGGGTAGAAACCATTATTTCTTTCTTTGGAAAGGGTGTGTTTTGTGTAACATAGTTTCCATGGAAATGGTGTTGCTTTTATGTGCTTGGCCCTTTTTAGTATTTTGGTGCAGTACGGTTTCCTCGAGGAATTATGGACGGGTAAAAAAAAAAAGGACACAGATCCGGACCCATTTACAAATCCACTCCTAAATAAGAACCCAAAAATGATTTCTAATGGGTCAGAACTTCCGGGTGATCGGAGAATTGGGGACCCATTTATATCCCTGACTCCAATCAAAGTAAACTATGAAAATATATCTCTAAGGAGATGGATGGATGACATACATTTTGAATAGTCCGTATCCGTGTGCATCTCCCACGTACTTCTGTGAATGGGATGTGTGGAACTCCATTGCGGGGTTCAACTATTAATAATCTAGATCATTCATAACGAATTCCATCCGCTCCGGTGACATCCTTAAGTTTTATTTCAATATGAGTTGGTCTCATACTGAGCATGTCAAACGTAAGCCGGCAACAACACTGGTTAGAAAAAGTTTGATCATTAAGGTTGATGGCCCACAAAACGGGAAGGCGAGGCCAAAGAGAATATAGTTGGAAGTAGTAAAAATAGATATGAAAAAGTGTAACTTATCTTAAGATCTGACTCAAGATAGATCAGAATGGAGAAACATAATCATATAGCTGACTCCAACATAGTTTGAACAAGGCTTTGATGACGACGACCACGACTACTACTACTTTATCTCATTGTAAGATTGCACACTTGATCAATAAGGTTAACTGTTGTAAGATTGCACATATTATTAATAACATAACTAGTACAATCTCATGCATTGTTAATCATATCCGATCGTTACCACGATTTACCACGTACGCATGAATTCTCCATGTAGAATAACCCCCTTATTGCCGGGTCGTTTTTTAAAATCAGTTGCTTGGCCTTGAACTTCGCATTTCCGTTAGAAGATTAAGAACGACAACACCACCTGCATCTGCATGTCAAATGTGGAACCCAAACGCCCAGACGACCCTCTCATTTGCATTCTTTTCCACACACACACCCCTCCCTTCCCTTTCTGTGGTTAACATCCATCTCTCATGTCCTTTCTCCTTCTCCATTTTCATTTCCCTTCTTCTTCTCTCTCCCAATTCTCAAACCCCATTTCTGCATTCCACTTCGAATTCTCCTTTTCTCACTACTGCATTGTTCTGGGATATGGTGGATGATGGCTAACCGAAATCCGGAATCATCTAACCCTGAACAGGTACGATAATGGACGAGGAGTTTCTGCCTAAAACACTGGGTGTAAGATCCCGGTCCCACCTATTATATATTTAATATATTTAATTAGATATTATTATTATTTTAATTGAATGTATTTTAGTTATTTAAGTGGTTAGGATTAAGTGGGGCACACGTTAGATTAGATGCGTGGATTGGTGAGTTGGGTTAATGGGTAGATGACCTGACCCGTAGTTTGACCCGACCCAATGACTTAAGCCCATTATTCTCTTAACCTTATCCCCCTTATTACGAACGCTCGTCCTTATCTCTCCCTTTGCAACTATTCCTGTTCCTTGTTTATCTTCTTCCTCTTTCAGCTTCCCAAGCCTCTGTAACTTTAGGATCCAGCCATAAGAATCAAGATCTGAAGATACCATCATTCTTGGTTTGACTTTCTAATCTCAGGTAATCATCTCCTCAAGCCATTAGAAGTAAATCTATACTCTGTGTTTGGATCGGTAACCGTAGTGGAGAAAAAAGAATGGAATGAAGGGGGTGACCTGATGACCCGGTAACATGACCCTGACATTGAATAGAAATAAAGAATGGAAAATAATGATGAATGGACACGTTTTGGATGGGAGCATTTGACCTGGGCATGTTTTTGAATCCACATGCTACTTTGGAATATTTATTTTCAACCATTAGTTTTTAAGAATTAGAAAAAAGGGCCCTGGTTGTTTTATAAAGCCAATTAGACCCTTGGGCCTATTTCATAAAGACTTGAATTTGGAAAATATTATAAATGGAATCCTTAGGTTTTCTAAAACTATACATTATGGTTATTATTTGCAAATTAATATTTAAATGATATCTTTGGTTTTTAATGTGATAAATTTATATTTTTGGGAACTAATAATTGAATCATTGGACTGAGTAAATATCGTCTGGGCACACGGTATATTACTAACATAGGGTTTAGTGCTTCATATAACCTCGGGGAAATCCTAATGGATCCGAGCTCAATCCATCTCTATTGGAAAACCCTTAATTGGGTCTATGCACCATTGATTGAGAAGGGATGCATTGATCTTTTATCTATTAGTGGTTGTTGGGCACGAGACCTTATGTCTGACCTTAGGGTTGGCTTGTGATTATTCTTTAACCTTCGCATGCACATATATATGTTGGTTTAGGATATGTACTCCTTTAGATGCATACCCTATTGTGTTACGGACTATAAAGTGGCTTGGCAAATTTTGTATAACGATTTGATTATGATATGGAATGTGGAATGGCCAACACTTTACTATGACTTAGGATTCTTGTGTCGGAGCATTATTATTCGGGTCTATTACGCATATATGTTTTCCTTTTTGTGGGTCATTTATGGACGACTACAGATCGATATATGGACGGTTGATCACCGATGTGACCGGATCACTTATAATCCGCTATGAATGTGAACAGGTTATCCTGATATTTGTTTATTTATCGGTTTATAACCACCGACATTATGGACGGGCTTTCCCGATTATGTAGGGTTGACCACCCAAAACGGGGACACTTGTCTCCGTGTGAATCTTATTGCTCCATTTGTTTTATTTGAATTTATGTCATACGTTCATTCATGTTATATCTTTGCCTTTACTTCTATATGATCACACTTGTCTATATTCTTCTCGTTATCACATTTAATTTCGAACTATGATTATGTACTTGCTATTTAATTTACAAAATTTGGTGCGTAGGTACCGAGCCCTACTTTACCGAGGGAAACAGAGGAGGATCAAACGTTTCAAACGTTTGAGCCAACTGACGAACCCGAGTGGGATGCTGGAGACGGTTTCGGAGCCGTCTGAGCCTGCATTAGAGAGAACGTCATCTTAGTAATTCTTTAGATGAACTTTCTTTTAATGATAACCATTCCTTGGTAATTGTTTGATTTATTCTTCCACATTAACTATTAATGTTTATTTGATTTTTGTGTTGAATTTTATTTATGAACTTCGAATACCAATTGAATAAAGCTTCCGTTGCATTTGATGAAATTTATTTTGACTCACCACATGTTGAGATTTTATATGGGTCCACTTTTGGAAGCTTGTGTTGTATTAAACATAGGAATTTGAATTTAAGATTTTAATTTTCACGTTTTTCCCCCAATCTTTATTTTGGGGACGTGACTGTTGGTATCAGAGCCCAGCACGATCTTCGGATATTAAAAATGGATAGAAACAATAGGACATGGTGAGGATTGCGATTTCCGTTAGATAGACTTTAAAGTGTAAACTTTTAAGCCTATAGAATTGTTTATTAGCTTGTTTCTGAGGAACTAAACCATTATTATTTTATTGCAGGTCATGGCCCAACGTAATACAAGATCTCAGGACAAGGAATCTGGGAATGGATCAAACAACTCAGACGAACGTTTCAATCAACTCTTGCAAGCTTTTATGCAATCGCAGACCACGCAAAATGAGCAGCAAAAAGCAGCTGAGGCAGAACGAGCTGCAGAGAAACAACAAGAAAGAGAAAATAGGGCTGCTGAGAGGGCACAAGCAGATCATCATAGGGCAGCATTCCAGGCTCAGATCATCGCATTGACTGACAGAGCAGCTCAGCCAGTACAAGTGGTCATGCCTCCTCGGGAAGTGGATCCAAATGACATCTACGAGAAATTTAGGAAGAGGGTTCCTCCTGAATTTCACGGGTCAGAAGATCCAATGGCAGCAGATGGCTTTATAGAGCAGTTGGAGCATATCTTTTCAGTTTTCCGCTGTACTCAAAAGCAGCGAGTTAACTTGGCAGCCTACATGTTTAGAGGGATAGCTCTTCAATGGTGGAATTCTGTGAAGATAGTAGTGCAAGCAGATGCAGTGGCTGAAGAACATCCATGTGAAACATTCACCAAGGAGTTCATGGATAAATTTATTTCCAAATATGTCAAGGACCAGTGGAATAGAGATTTCCAGAACTTGGTGCAAGGTGACATGTCAGTACAGCAGTATGAGCAGCAGTTCACCAGATTGGCTAAGTATGCTCCTACGCTAGTAGTTCCTGAAGAAGAGAAAATTAGGCATTTTCTTGATGGTTTATCAACTGATATTTACATGATGATTGGAGACAATCAACGCCCTACATTTCAGGAGACTGTGAAAAGTGCATATTGGGCTGAAGGTGCACTAAGGAAGAAATCAGCAGAACGGCAGGCCAAATTTCAGCAGCATCAGTCAAGGCAGTCTTCTAGCCAAGGCAACCCGAAAAAAACCGAAGTTTCAAGGTCAACCCTCAGGTGGTCAGAGACAACTGTGTGAACGGTGTGGGAAGAATCATCCTACTAAGCAGTGCTACAAGGAGACTGGGGCATGTTTTCATTATGGGCAAATCGGACATCAAGTTCGTGATTGTCCTAACGGCGGTAATCAGTTGCCAAAATCCCAGCTAGCAGCTTCTCGTGCTCCTACGTAGCAGACTTGGAGGACAGCACCTCCGCATGGACCACAACAGATTTATCAGGCCCCACAGCAGCAGATGTACAGGGCACCAGCTCCTCAGTATCAGCAATATAGGGGTGCAGCACCACAGCAACAGAGGCCAGCTCGAGGACAGCAAAGGCCAGTTCAGGGACAACAAAGGCAGTTCCAGGAGGCAGCAACCAGTGGGCCAACCAAGAGCACCAAGGCCAGTCCAAGGGCAGCGAACTAAGCCTATCAGATCGGCAAAGTGTATGCAGTTACACATGAGGATGCAGATGCTTCTGCAGAAGTGGTGGAAGGTATTGTTCTAATCTCAGAGGTAGAAGCTAAGGCCATTTTTGACCCTGGCTCCACACATTCATTTGTTTCTCATGATTTTGCTAGACATATCAATGAGGCTGTAGTGAGATTAGATGTTGCCTTAGTGGTGGGTACCCCAGTGGGCACACAGGTCCGTTGTCACCAATATTTTCCGAGTACCTGAGTTCAGGTCGGAGATTTCATTTTACCTGCAGACCTGATTCTTTTAACGATGAAGGATTTCGATGTCATACTTGGTATGGATTGGCTAGCGACCTATAGAGCAGTGATGGACTGTTTTAACAAAACCATCAAGTTGTCATTGCATTCGGACACTGTTGAATTCGTTGGGCAAAGGAGATCGATTCAGACATGCCGGATCTCGGCACTGAAAGCAGAAAGATTGTTGAAATCTGGATGTGAAGGATACTTGGCGTTTATCACGGAGGATAAACAGTCAAAAGGGGTGGAGGATATTCCAGTGGTCTGTGAGTTTCCGGATGTTTTCCCCGATGAGATTCCAGGCTTACCTCCAGTCAGAGAGATAGATTTCTCAATCGAATTGGTACCAGGGACAGCTTCTATTTCTAAAGCTCCTTATAGAATGGCTCCAAAAGGAAATCAGAGAGTTGAAAACTCAATTGCAGGATTTGTTGGACAGGGGATTTGTGAGACCAAGTGTATCACCTTGGGGTGCACCGGTCCTATTTGTGAAGAAGAAGGATGGTTTCATGAGGATGTGTATTGATTATAGACAACTCAATCAGGTCACAACCAAGAACAAATACCCTCTCCCCAGGATCGATGAGTTGTTTGACCAGCTTAAGGGAGCTGAATATTTCTCAAAGATAGACTTGAGATCAGGATATCACCAGCTCAGAGTTCGAGATCAGGACATTCAGAAGACAGCATTTAGGACAAGATATGGCCACTATGAGTTTTTTGTAATGCCGTTTGGATTAACTAATGCTCCATGAGTATTTATGGCCTTGATGAATAAGATATTTACTCCATTTCTCGACCAGTTCATCGTTGTTTTCATAGACGACGTATTAGTGTATTCTCGGTCTCGAGAAGATCACGAGCAGCATTTGAGATCAGCATTACAGACTTTGAGAGATCATTAACTCTATGCCAAGTTGAGTAAGTGTGAATTTTGGCTTGATCAAGTTATTTTCTTGGGTCACATCATCAGCAAAGAAGGATTGGCGGTAGATCCAGGAAAGATTGAGGCAGTGGTCAAATGGCAGAGACCCATGTCAATAACAGAGATTCGTAGTTTCTTGGGTTTAGCAGGTTACTACAGGAGATTTGTGAGAGGATTTGCATCCATTGCTGCTCCATTGACTAGATTAACACGAAAAGATGTGCCTTTCGTGTGGACTGACGAATGTGAAGCAAGTTTTCAGGAGTTAAAGAATAGGTTGACTACCGCTCTAGTACTCACATTGCCTACGGACAACGGTAGATTTGTCATTTACACAGATGCTTCGAAGGTTGGATTGGGTTGTGTGCTTATGCAGGATGGAAAGGTAGTCGCTTATGGCTCTAGATAATTGAAAGAGCATGAGAAAAAGTATGCCACTCATGATTTGGAACTTGCAGCAGTAGTCATGGCATTGAAGATGTGGCGACATTACTTGTACGGTGAGAAGTTTGAAATTCATTCAGACCATAGAAGTCTCCAATATTTGTTTACTCAGCCTGAATTGAACATGAGACAGACTCGGTGGATAAAATACATGAAGGATTTCGACTTTCCAATCAAATATCATCCCGGGAAAGCCAATATAGTGGCTGATGCATTGAGTCGAAGAGTAACAAATAATGCATGTTTAAGAGCAGAATGGTCTTGGGCAGAAATTTTCCTCGATTTGGGAGTGGCTTTGCAGCCAATTGATGACAAGGTTATGTTGGCTCACATGTTTGTTTGGGAACCAGAGATCTTGAACAGGATCAAAAGCAGGCAGGTAAAGGATCCTGAGCTAGCTCGAGTGATTGAGCAGATTGACAGCAGACCAGATTTCAGATTGTTGAAGGGTGTGTTGTATTTTCATGACCGGTTATGTGTGCCAAACATAGAAGAGTTGAAGAATGAGATTATGATGGAGGCGCATCATTCTCGTTATACCATTCATCCAGGTAGTACAAAGATGTACCAGAACCTGCGTAATCATTATTGGTGGAATAACATGAAGAAGGAAGTAGCAGGATTTACAGCAAGATGCTTGGTGTGTCAGCAAGTAAAGGCAGAACGGAAGCAACCCCCAGGACTTTTGAAACAATTGGAAGTGCCAGATTGGAAATGGGAACACATAACGATGGATTTTATTTCTGGATTGCCATCGATTCATAACAGAGATAGTATCTGGGTGATAGTTGACAGGCTGACAAAGGTGGCACATTTCTTACCAATGAACATGAAGACACCTCGAGATGAATTAGCTCGAATGTATATGGAGAAGGTTGTCACAATTCATGGTGTTCCTCTATCGATTGTATCAGACAGAGATCCTAGATTTTTGGGCAGATTCTGGACAGAACTTCAGGCAGCCTTGGGCACGAAGTTGAATTTCAGTACAGCGTATCATCCTCAAACCGACGGACAGACTAAAAGGACTAATCAGACACTAGAGGATATGTTACGAGCATGCGTCCTTGAGTTTGGGAAGGACTGGCAGAAGAGTCTCCCATTATGCGAGTTTGCATACAATAATAGTTATCACTCTAGTATCGGCATGGCACCATTTGAAGCGTTGAATGGCCGTAGATGCAGAACCCCAATTTGTTGGGAAGAGATTGGTGTTAGGAGTTTTCATGGACCATCTATTGTCAGTGATACCAGTGAGCAAGTGAAGCAAATTCATGACCGGTTGAAAATTGCCAGGAGCCGGCGGAAGAGTTATGCAGACATGAACAGAAGAGATCTTCAATTCAAAATAGGTGAACATGTATTTCTTAAGGTTTCACCGACTCGAGGAATATTGAGATTTGGGCAAAAAGGCAAGTTATCTCGGAGATATATAGGCCCATTCGAGATCTTGGAGAGAATTGGAGAAGTTGCTTACAGATTGACTTTACCAGCGGAGTTGTCAGCAGTGCATAATGTTTTTCATGTCTCGATGTTGAAAAAGTATATCAAAGACCTTTTGCACGTGTTGCACTATGAGCCATTGGAATTGCAGCCAGATGTTACTTATGTGGAGCGACCGTCTCAGATCATCGACACAAAGGAGCAAATTCTCAGGACTCGGACAATACATTGGGTCAAAGTCCAGTGGGAGCACCGTAGTCCTCGAGAAGCCACTTGGGAACTTCGGAACCAAGTGAGGAAGTTGTATTCGTTTCTTCTTCCAGACGTATGATTTTTATTTGGAGGACCAAATGTCCTAAGGGGGGAGAATGTAAGATCCGGTCCCACCTTATATATATTTAATATATTTTTATTAGATATTTTTATTATTTTAATTGAATGTATTTTAGTTATTTAAGTGGTTAGGATTAAGTGGGGCACACGTTAGATTAGATGCGTGGATTGGTGAGTTGGGTTAATGGGTAGATGACCTGACCCGCAGTTTGACCCGACCCAATGACTTAAGCCCATTATTCTCTTAACCTTATCCCCCTTATTACGAACGCTCGTCCTTATCTCTCCCTCTGCAACTATTCCCGTTCCTTGTTTATCTTCTTCCTCTTTCAACTTCCCAAGCCTCTGCAACTTTAGGATCCAGCCATCAGAATCAAGATCTGAAGATACCATCATTCTTGGTTCGACTTTCTAATCTCAGGTAATCATCTCCTCAAGCCATTAGAAGTAAATCTATACTCTTGGGTTATCTTCTTCTTCTTTCCAATGTTTGGTTTTGCGTAGGGTTATAATAGATCTGCTCATCTGGGCATTTCTTTCCCATCTCTTATGTCAGATTGGCGATAGGATTGTGATCGAGCGCCCCGGTTATCTCGGATTGGGTATTGGTTAGGATCTGTTGCTTTTTCTATCAACCCCGGTGAAAGGCAAGTACCTAAACATAATTTGTGAATTTAATGCTTGTGTTTCTCGTTGATTCAAGTGTTAATGCATGTAGGAACCCCTTTTTATGCCTTTTCTTGTGGTATTATTGTGATGTTATTTTGCTTTGCGATGAGATCGGAGATTTGGGGGTAATTTGGTTTATTTTATTGATTCTGCGTTACTGTTGCAGTAACCTCGACCTTCGGTTGACCACACTTTGTTTGGATTCCAAAACCCCTCTTCAACAATTGAAATTCTGTAACATAAGAATCACTGTAGACAATAAAACATGGAAGTTGGATGCAACCCAAACTCTCCAGACCTGTGTACATCATACCTGAACCGGAATCATCACACAGATCATGTTTGGGGCTGATCCGTGATTTTGACCATGGGACCCAAGTGGGCTACCACTTGCAGATCGGGTCCCCACATCTGATAGGGGACCCAGGGGTGAACCTAACGGTGGTAGACCTGTGGGGATTGGGTCCCATCTGACCACTCATCTAAAGTTTACACAGTTTGAGGCGTCAATCATCAAAGGGGGTTTTATTTTTGGATATCAGGCAGTGGTGGGGTCCACTGGCTGATTTGATCACAAATCTAGTCCACACATCCATATATACCTGCTGGGGCGACCTTGTTGGTGGGACTGATCATGGGTTCTTGATCTCCTGGACCCACTATCCGAGTGGCCCAGTTCCTTTGTGCGTTGAGCTTCATTACAGGTTCTGTGTTTGGATCGGTAACCGTAGTGGAGAGAAAAGAATGGAATGAAGGGGGTGACCTGATGACCTGGTAACATGACCCTGACATTGAATAGAAATAATGAATGGAAAATAATGATGAATAGACGATGGGAGCATTTGACCTGGGCATGTTTTTGAATCCACATGCTACTTTTGGAATATTTATTTTCAACCATTAGTTTTTAAGGATTAGAAAAAAGGGCCCTGGTTGTTTTATAAAGCCAATTAGACCCTTGGGCCAATTTCATAAAGACTTGAATTTGGAAAATATTATAAATGGAATCCTTAGGTTTTCTAAAATTATACATTATGGTTATTATTTGTAAATTAATATTTAAATGATATCTTTGGTTTTTAATGTGATAAATTTATATTTTTGGGAACTAATAATTGAATAATTGGACTGAGTAAATATCGTCTGGGCATACGGTTAATTACTAACATAGGGTTTACTGCTTCATATAACCTCGGGAAAATCCTAGTAGATTTGAGTTCAATCCATCTATATTGGAAAACCCTTAATTGGGTCTATGCACCATTGATGGAGAAGGGATGCATTGATCTTTTATCTATTAGAGATTCATGTAGTTGTTGGGCACGAGACCTTATGTCTGACCTTAGGATTGGCTTGTGATTATTCTTTAACCTTCGCATGCACATATATATGTTGGTTTAGGATATGTATTCCTTTAGATGCATACCCTATTGTGTTACGGACTATAAAGTGGCTTGGCAAATTTTGTATAACGATTTGATTATGATATGGAATGTGGAATGGCCAGCACTTTACTATGACTTAGGACTCTTGTGTCGGAGCATTATTATTCGGGTCTATTACGCATATATGTTTTCCTTTTTGTGGGTCATTTATGGACGACTGCAGATCGATATATGGACGTTTGATCACCGATGTGACCGGATCACTTATAATCCGCTATGAATGTGAATAGGTTATCCTGATATTTGTTTATTGATCGGTTTATGACCACCGGCATTATGGACGGGCTTTCCCGATTATGTAGGGTTGACCACCCAAAACGGGGACACTTGTATCCGTGTGAATCTTATTGCTCCATTTGTTTTATTTGAATTTATGTCATACGTTCATTCCTGTTATATCTTTGCCTTTACTTCTATATGATCACACTTGTCTATATTTTTCTCGTTATCACATTTAATTTCGAACTATGATTATGTACTTGCTATTTACTTTGTAGAATTTGGTGCATAGGTACCGAGCCCTACTTTACCGAGAAAACGGAGGAGGATCAAACGTTTGAGCCAACTGACGAACCCGAGTGGGATGCTGGAGACGGTTTCGGAGCCGTCTGAGCCTGCATTAGAGAGAACGTCATCTTAGTAATTCTTTAGATGAACTTTCTTTTAATGATAACCATTCCTTGATAATTGTTTGATTTATTCTTCCACATTAACTATTAATGTTTATTTGATTTTTGTGTTGGATTTTATTTATGAACTTCGAATACCAATTGAATAAAGCTTCCGCTGCATTTGATGAAATTTATTTTGACTCACTACATGTTGAAATTTTATATGGGTCCACTTTTGGAAGCTTGTGTTGTATTAAACACAGGAATTTGAATTTAAGATTTTACTTTTTACGTTTTTCCCCAATTTTTATTTTGGGGACGTGACACTGGGACCTGAAACTGAAAATGGAAAATCATCACACACAACTATGCCTTCAATTTTAGAATTTTCTGCACTTGTTTGAATTGTCAACCTTCAACCTTTTTTTTTTGTTTACATTTTATGTTTGTTTGTCATTGGAATTGCTTTGTGGTTTGTGATAGAACTGAGAATGGTAATAGCTTAGAAAATCATTCTTTGATGATTGTGATTAGGGAGATGGTGGTGTGACATCGACTCCGCCTGTTTTGGCTGCTGATCAACAGCCTTCTAAGCCTGGAAATACGGTAAATGGTCTTTGATTCCTTTGTTTTTAAGACAATATAATTTGGGATCTGCGTTAGCATCATTGTTGGCAATGTATTGTTGTAACTGCTTGTTGGGGTGTCTGTCAACTTACTTTACTATTCATTGCTTTTATGTTATTATGATAAAGTAGCACAGTAGCGATTGTATCATAAGACAAAATGAGAGAACCAGATTGCAATACTCATTATTTGAGAATGTTGCCAGGTAGACATTCAAAAGAAGACAGAATGTTGCGACGGCATTGAATTTGTGTGATACGCCAACGAATCATGCATCTTCTTTCATGGAATGTGTGCGAAGCTGAATTAATCTCTTATGGGACTGACAAATACTGCTTAGTTATAGATAGGGGATACAAATCTTGTATTGAACTTGCACGATCCCCATCTCTTGGGATACATATCATTGCCATTTTACTAATATCATTTTTTATAACAAATCCATAGTATACTTGTTTTATTAACTATTTAAGACTTTTAGTCATTCTGTTTTAGCTTAATCAATCATGTATTTGTAACATATTATTATTGTACTCATGTCAATATGTGAAATATGTATTTGTAAAGGGTTTCAAAGATCTGACCTAAAATATAGGAAGATCTGATTGTCATAAGAGCTGGTTGGGGAAGGCAGTCTTTTTTTCCCCTCAAAAACCAGATCATTTGCACCCTTCATTTTCTAAATTTTTAACCAAATAGTTTTAGCAGTATTTATGCTACTGTTCTTGGAACTATTTTCAGATCAGTTTTGGGTGTAAGTTTTGAGTCAAGACAAAAAAAAAAAAAAAAATGGGGGACTATATGGGCCATTAAAGAGACTTGGGAAGTCATGAAATGGTTGATGTCGAATGCATGGACTTGATTCAGTATGGGTTCAGTAAATAATGAAATTAGGGATCTTATTTTGAGATGCTTGGATTGAGAAATTGAGGACTGCTTTCAAATAATTAACTGACTACTTAGTGCCTCTGGAAACGGAATTTGTTAGGAGGCAAGTCCTTTTGATTGGTATCTGTTTCGAGTTGAGCTCCATCAGGGCAGAGCTACAATGCTTGTTTAGTACTACTATGGACAGTAGGATTAATGCTTTGATCAAAGAGTGTTACAGACCCTTGTATTATGGATTCATCTTTGTATTGGTCAGCACTTTCAGTTTGATCTGGAAAATATATTTTATTTATTGGTCTTCAGTCCATGGTTATTAGAAGTAAAGCTTTGGGCACTTGAATCATATGGATCTTCTTTCCACCTTTCCTCCTTTGGGTCTGGTTTCATTTAATCTTTCTCCAGTGATAACCTGCTCAAAATGATTAAAGTTAAAATTATGAACATGGATTTAAATACTTGTAGTAGGCTTGTCAATATTCCACCCATCATTCTACTAATCATATCATGATATTACTTCTTTCCAACTTGGACCTAGTCATTCACAGCTTCCCATTTTGGCTTCCTTCACAAACTGAACGATTTCTTCTTTCCAACTTGGACCTTGTCGTTCATTGCTTCCCATTTTGGCTTCCTTCACAAACTGAACAATTTTTTGTTTTATCAGTTTCACAAACTGAACAATCGGGTAGTGTCACTTTCTGCTTCCTCCATTATGATATGTGTCATTAAATGCATTGACAATCCATTTAACAATTGGCGTTGCTCATTAAATCTGCATCATTTAGTGGCTGTCCTGCCTTGCTGATTTTGCTATGCCAATCATGTTGTCTTCTATGTGTGTATGTGCAAATTAATGTGTGTGTCTATAGTCTAGCTTTGGCATTAGCTTTTTGTTAAATACTTGAAACTCTTGTATTCTGAGATTTATCAGATCACAGGTTTTCAAGAGTGGGCCACTATTCATTTCATCCAAAGGTATGCTTATTTCTCTGTTTGCTACTTTATCTATGCAGAACTAATATTCTGCATTCCTTCAGCTGCACATGTTTCAAATGTTCATTTGTTTTTGCTTGGTTTTAGTTTTGTCTCTCTTCCGAAGTAAACCGGTGAATATGCACTATATATCAATTTAGTCTATAGTTTTCCTTTTTCCCTATATGCCAAGATATATTGAATTATCACATTTAGACTTATCACTATATATACTATACATCAATTCATTCATTTATTTATGTGCTTTGAAATTAGGAGATTCTCCAGAGCAGTACTTTCTAGTTTTCTTGATTCCAAAGAACTGTACCTAAGTACCTTTACTTGTGGCATGATAAATTTGGGTATTTATAAGTTGATAGCAACGATGAACTCCAGTGTGGTTGGTAATAGCTATTCTTTTTCTTCTCAAAATTCTATTAGCGGTAGTAGTTGCATGGTGAAAGGCGAAACTTTACCTTCTCCTCTCAGTGATACATATTTCTCATGCCTGCTTTGATTTAGAGCATATCGATTTTTGGGATCCTGCCCCCACTTCTTTCTTGTCATGGGTGCAAGTACTTTTTTACTTTTATTGATGACTTCATCATACTTGGGTTAATTAATTCTTTCAATAAGCAAAACAATAGTATGATGTTTTTTGATCCTCAAAGAATTTGTCACCCTCATTGTTTGCACAAATCAAGACTTTGTACTCTATTTCAGGGGGTAAGTACATGTCATCCCAATTTCAATCTTTTCTTAAAGACAAAGGAATAGAATCTCAACGTTCTCGTCCTTACACCTCACAACAAAATGGGGTTGATGAACGGAAAAATCAACTTATTATTGTGACAGTTTGCGCATTGTTATTATTTTATCGATTCATCTATTTTTTGGTCTAAAGCCATTCAAACTATTGTTTGCTTGATTAATTAGCAGTTCACTTGAGTTTTGAAAAATCTGTCTATTCAATTCCCATCCCAACTCTGCACATGTAACTTACATTTGGATACACCTGTAAATGCCTGCTAACTTCTTTACCTCCTCATGTGCATATATAACTTTCTTTTCAAATAAGTAAATGTTAACGGTTTAGTTTGTTATGGATAAAATCCCCATCTATTTCTTAGATTATGGGGATAACCAAAAAGCTCGCAATGTAGTCTTCGTCGAATGTATTCCATATTTTCATTCTGTTGTTCCATCTTCATCCTTTTTTACAACTCTTAAACAAGCCATACTTAATGATTGTTGGAAACAAGCATTGGAGGAAGCGTTAAAAGCATTAGTAGAGAATCATACCTAGGATCTGGTTCCATAGTCATGTGACATTTGGTTGTGTATAGGTCTACACAATTGAGCTAAAAATTGATGGCAACCTTGACAGATATAAGGCTAGATTTGTTACTTTTGGAAGTAAAAAGGAATATGGATTCCAGCTATTAAGTTATGGCCCATTTTTTAAATGGACGTGAAATTATATTTATATGCATCCTCCTGAAGGCCTTGGCGTCTCCAACTCATTGGTTTGTCATCTTCATCAATCTCCTATGATCTTAATCAGGCCCTTTACTTATGGTTCGAACAATTCTACACTACTATGATCAACTCTTGTTCAAACAGAGTCCCTTAGATCACTCTGTTTTTCTAAGGAAGACATTTATAGGCATAGGCATTCCTTTCCTCTTAGTATATATAGATGATTTTCTTAACTCTGGAAATGGATTGTATAAAAGCTGCAATAGACTCTTCAGTCATATTTTCATATGAAAGACCTTGGTCCAATGACGCAACACGGGAAAGGAAGAAATAAAAAATGGGCTAATCTCCAGGCCAATGGCTTAGGATAAGGTTGTCTAGGTCTCACACCATAGACGGTGAACGAGAGAGAGAGAGAGATCAGTTCTATTCAGTTTTCCATGATCTAATGAAAGGGAAGTACATCTCTTTAAATAGCTAAATTAACAATGATATAACTTGGAAATCAAGTCTTAAAAAAATTAGAAACTATCTAATTTACTACTAAGCAATTACTAAAAGCCTAATAAAATTTGAAACTATCTAATTTACTACTAAGCAATTACTAAAATCTAGGAAAGCTACAAGAACTTGAAAATTGGAAACTGTCGTTGGAGAGTTCCCTCATTGCGCGCTAGCGCACCTTACTCAATAGGGCTTTCGAGCAAGATGGCTCTCAGCCTTCGTTTGCTCTCTTGGGGTCGCCTACACTTGCTCCTTCGTTTGCTGGCGCGCTAGCCTTTTTCAGCTCCAGTAGCGTAGGGCGACCGGGCCAGGCCGAGTCAGAAAGGCTTTGATGACTCAAGGTTCATATTAGGGGCCTTGTTGCACTTGGGCCTTCTAGTATAGACCTTCAGGCGGGGCCCAGTGGTCTAGCTTGCATCATCCAATGACCTATTTTCTTAGGCTTGAAGTCAACAATTCCAAGTGGGGGATTATGCTTACTCAAAGTATGCAAAGGAGTCGACTGATCTTGCTCACCTCACCAATTCTAAGTCTGTGGTTACTCTTGTGGAAGTGAATGCTAAATATCATAAGGATTATGGTGATCCAATCCAGGATCCAGTTGGTAGACTTATGTACTTTACCATGACTCATTCAAAAGTTTCTTTTTTTTTTTGTTAAGATTATCAACCAATTCATGTCTAATCCATGACATCAACATTTGATAGATTTATTTCACACTATCAAATATATCTCGGTGGAACTTTAGGACGAATTTTTTCCCATTTCCATCATCACTCAAACTAGCTACTTGTATTTATGCAGATTAGGCTGGATGTCCCGAGACTCGTTACTCCACCACTGGTTGGTGTATGTTCTTAAGAGACTATTATTTCATGGAAGTGCAAGAAAAAAAAATCAAGTGTCCAAATCTTACACCGTATCAAATATATCTTTACAGAACTTTAGGATGCATTTTTCCCCCTCTACATCATCACTCAAACTAACTACTTGTGATGATGTGGATTAGGCTGGATGTCCCAAGACTCGTTACTCCACCAGTACTAGTTGGTGCATGTTCTTAATTGACTATTATTTCATGGAAGTGCAAGGAAAAAAGGGTCAAGTGTCCAAATCTTACACTGAGGCTGAGAATTGGGCATCACCTTCTACTGTCTATGAGATCATCTGGCTTAAGTTAATGGACTCCTTCATGAACTCACAATCACGATTCCTAATCCTATTCCCCTCTATGTTGATAATACTAGTGTTCAATTTTCGTTTAATATGGTATATCATGGGCAAATAAAGCATATTGATGTTGGTTTTCATTTTATTCGAGAAAAGCTTTAAAAGAAATTTCTGTCGCTTCCTCATGTATTATTAACGCTGGAGCGTATGACCTAGATCCAATGGATCATGGGATAAACAAGCCCTACATTATATAGATTTTTTTTTATCGGTCAGAGTGGGCCTTAATCCACCTTACCAAGGGCCCCATCAAAAGCAATAGGCGAAATTGCAGAATCAATGGTCAAGATGAGCCCAAATCATATTTAAAGGATGCCATCAATTTTGGCTTAAAGTTTGGCAATTAGCTGGACCCACTACACAAGTGTAGTAAATGTGCCCCAAAACTCAAAATATGAATATTGTTTCTCCACAATAATAACAATTATGTCCATATATAGCCCCTTTAAATGAAGCAACGATGGGATTCTTTTGGTTGTTTAAGTTTAGTTCTTTCCTCTGCAAATTTTAGGATTCTTAAAGATCAAGACTTGATGTGATTAGTGATTAAATCAAGGGTTGAGATATAAAATCGGATCTTAAAGTTTTATGAGTTTTAAGCCTTGTGAGGAACGACCAAGTTAGTTTTTGATATTTTTATGAAATTGATTAAAGTTGCATATTTGCAATTTATTTATTTTTCTCCCTTGGTTGAGCATCTCACATTGGATTGAAGATCTGTATAGTGGATTTTCGCGATCAATGGTAAGCGAATCTCTACCTTTTCTCCTTGTGTGTGGATTTTTTGTTTTGAAGATCGGGTATCATGGGTTCACCATCAATCGGGCCAAACTATGTCAATTACCCTTGATCAAGTAAAATCTTTGTCTTAAGGTATTTCTAATACATCAATAATATATTGGAATGAGTTAATCGAAAGAAATAAAAGTGAGTAGTCACCATAAATGATGTGGGATTTTCTAGGGAGGATTTAATTCCCTCATTATCTTAATCCTATCTTGTCACTAACAAACTCCTAGAATTAGGATCCATTACAACTCATAAATAGGATCCAACTAGCAAAACCTCGTGGATAACCACGAAACCACCAAATGCACAGACTGATATGAATTATTTTTAATAAATTTATTAATTAGTAAACTTGTGAGTCCTTTTTTTTGTTGCTAATTTGATCTTTATGTTTTTTTCCAAATGTTTTATTCTTTAGGTGAGGCATGAATTGATTAAGAAAGATCAAATGATCATAGAACTAACAAATTGACCTGATATATTTAAGTGGGACCAAGATGAATGGGGTCCATCATCTCTATTCTAACCGCCCATAAAACCATATTATGCGGGATGGGACCCATGAATTGATTAAGAAAGATCAAATGATCAAATGATCGCAGACCTAACAAATTGACCAAATATTTTTAAGTGGGGCCCAGATGAATGGGGTCCACCATCTTTATTCTAACCGTCCATAAAATCAAATGATGCGGGCCGGGACCCATGAATTGATTGATAAAGATCAAATGATCAAATGATCATAGACCTCTCAAATTGACCAAACCTGACCTATTTAAGTGGGACCCCCAAGATGAATGGGGTCCACCATCTATATTCTAACCGCCCATAAAATAATCTGATGCGGGCTGGGACCCATGAATTGCATGATAAAGATCAAATGATCATAGACCTCACAAATTGACCAAACCTAACCTACTTAAGTGGAACCCCCCAGATGAATGGGGTCCACCATCTCTATTCTAACCGTCCATAAAACCATATTATGCGGGATGGGACCCATGAATTGATTAAGAAAGATCAAAGGATCAAATGATCATAGACCTAACAAATTGAACAAATATTTTTAAGTGGGACCCAGATGAATGGGGTTCCCTATTTTTATTCTAACCGTCCATAAAATCAAATGATGCGGGCCGGGACCCATGAATTGATTGATAAAGATCAAATGATCAAATGATCATAGACCTCTCAAATTGACCAAACCTGACCTATTTAAGTGGGACCCCCAAGATGAATGGGGTCCACCATCTATATTCTAACCGCCCATGAAATAATCTGATGCGGGCTGGGACCCATGAATTGCTTGATAATGATCAAAGTATTAAATGATCATAGACCTCACAAATTGACCAAACCGAACCTATGTAAGTGGAACCCCCCAGATGAATGAGGTCCACCATCTTTATTCTAACCGTTTATAAAACCATATTATGCGGAATGGGACCCATGATTTGATTTAAAAAGATCAAAGGATCAAATAATCGTAGACCTAACAAATTGATCAAATATGTTTAAGTGAGAGCCAGATGAATGGGGTCCACCATCTCTATTCTAAACGTCCATAAAATCATATGATGTGGGCCGGGACCCATGAATTGATTGATAAAGTTCAAATGATCATAGACCTCATAAATTGACCAAACCTAATTTATTTAAGTGGGACCCCAAAGATGAATGGAGTCCACCATCTATATTCTAACCGTTCATAAAACCATATGATGCGGGCTAGGACCCATGAATTGCTTGATAAAGGTCAAAGGATCAAATGATCATAGACCTCACAAATTGACCAAACCTAACCTATTTAAGTGAAACCCCCCAAATGAATGGGGTCCACCATCTCTATTCTAACCGTCCATAAAATCATATTATGCGGGATGGGACCCATGAATTGATTAAGAAAGATCAAAGGATCAAATGATCATAGACCTAACAAATTGAACAAATATTTTTAAGTGGGACCCAGATGAATGGGGTCTACCATCTTTATTCTAACCGTCCATAAAATCAAATGATGCGGGCCGGGACCCATGAATTGATTGATATAAATTTGGGTAAATTAGCGAGAGGTCCCTGATTATTAGGCTATAAAGGCTCTAGTATACAACGTTTCTGTTTATGGCCTAAAGTCCCTTGCGCATGGGATTACTTCGGGCGGTGGTTCCTTATAGCTTGACACGTCATACTTTTTAATGACTGATTTACCCTTGCTAACTGTTTGCATAGGTGTCATGTACATGTAATCCTGGTTTATAGCTCGACGTCATCGTCTTTCCGTGATTACTAACGAATTTAAATGTCGCAAGATTAGTTCTGGATCAAATTTCAAATTTTAATTTGGCGGGAATGACGATTAATGAAGTTTCACTTAGAATTTCTCAGTTTCTAGGACAGGTGATTGGTAGTGCGTGAGTATCCTTTTGTTGTTGTTGTTGTTCTTCTTCTTCTGACGTTGTTACAGAGCTCATTTCTTCTTAATATGAATTTGTAGATCTGATTGAGCAAACTCAGAATTCATCATTTCAGTGAAATTCTTGAGGTAAGGATTAATGTTTTGATCCGAATTTTAATTTAATTAGTTTTTATAATCTTTATTTCTGAAAATATTTCTTCTTACTTTCTCAGTAATTCTGTTTAGATCTGAATAAAAGTATACTCGGATTTGATCATTTGAATTAATTTCTTTAGGTATGGATGAATGTTTTGATCTATTTTAGTTTAAGAAGATGTTTTAATCTTGTTTTCTGAAATGAATTGTTATTATATTATCAGTAGTTCATTCTATATGTGATCGAAATCAAACATAGATAAATTCATGTTATTTCAAACTCATATAAATCCATTGTAAAAGTCAGATAAATTTACTCTAAACTCTGATGAATTCATACCAATCACATATAAGGAGTACAAAATTCAGATAAATTATGCGAAAGTGAGATAAATTTATTTCAAACTTGTACAAATCCATTCTAAAAGTGAGATAAATTCACTCCAAAATCTGATGAATTCATATCAATTAGAGATAAGTAACAGCAAATTCAGATAATTTGATGCGAAAGTCAGATAAATTTATTTCAAACTCATATAAATCCATTTTAAAAGTAAGAAAAATTCACTTCAAACTGATGAATTCATACCACTCACAGATAAGGAACATCAAATTCAGATAAATTGATGCTAAAGTGAGATAAATTTATTTCAAATCCAGTTTAATTGATTCAATAGACAGATAAAATCATTACAAAATTAGTTAAAGTCATCTGTGTTAGATAAACTTGTATCAGATAAATTCGTCTCAATTACAGATAAAATGACACGAAACTTATATAGACTCATGTTAAAGTAATAGAGTATTTCAGCTACAGATGTTCATGTTTTTTTATTTTATTTTTATTTTTCGTATGCAGTGTTTGAAATGGCAAAACCGATTATGCTTCTTTGCAAGCTTGGTATGTTCACCAATGTTGTAATTTTGACTGATAGTATGAGAATGGATGATTTGGTTAACCAAATTTGTTGCAAGTGGAAGTCTTTGTTGCCCAACAATGTGTGTTTCACATATGCATTGCCTGGGCATCCAAAGTGTATGCTTGACAATGACAGAGACTTGTTGAGCATGTCTATGTTGGCAGTTTCATTGGGATTGGATCGAGTTGATGTCTTTGTATCAAAATTATCTGAATATGGTAATGAGGATAATATGGATGAATTTTGTGAAGACAGAATGACAGTAGTGGAGTATGATGCTACAGATGTAGAGACAAATTTGCTTCCACAGTTTTGTTCACATAGGGAGAAGTTTCTTCTTTCTTCAGATTGGGTGAATGGTATCAGTCATGTTGGACAGAGGTTTGAGGGTGGGGCTTCTGAATTTAGGAATGTGCTGTGCAAATATTCGATTGAGTTGGGATTTGAGTTTGTGTATGTCAAGAATGATAAAGTAAGGATCACAGCTGAATGCTCTCATCGTAAAACCCAGGATTGCATGTGGCGTGTTCATGCATCGCTTGAGAAGTCTAGTGGTTTTTTTTTTGTGTAAGGTCATTTGATAATGAGCATACATGTGGAGCAGCAGTTCGTACATCTAAGAGTAGCCGGATTAGCTCTGAAATTGTTTGTGATTTAATGATGGATCATATTCGAGAGAAGCCAATGACCAGACCCATTGATGTTGTGCATTATTTCCATGTAAACTATGGGCTCACCATTACATACCATCATGCATGGTGGGGGTTTGAAAGGGCAAGGAATAAGCTGTATGGTGATACATCGCTTTTTTTGACCATCTTCGCTGGTACATTAATGTTGCTATGGAGACAAATCCAGGCAGTTTATTTGTTTTAGATTACGATGAATCCACCATGTGCTTCAAGCGTTTGTTTGTTTCATTCAATGCTTCAATTCGTGGATTTAATTATGTTCGCCCGCTGTTGTTTCTAGATGGGACATTTTTGAAGGGCAGGTACAAGGGAAATTTGTTGGCAGCAACGGGGAAGGATGGTAATCAAGGTAAAGTGTCATCTTGTAGATTAAATAATGTTTATATTATCTATTTTTATTTCAGTGCATAGTTAACCTTGCTGCTTAATTTGATAATAAGTGGTTACTTGAATGTGGTAGGACTGTTTCCTCTTGCCTTTGCGGTGGTAGACTCAGAGACTGAGGAAAATTGGAAATGGTTCTTGCGGAATTTGAGGAAAGTAGTTGCATATGACCGCTCAATCACTTTTTTTTATGACAGGAATGCTGGACTTGTGGATGGTGTTGCACATGTGTTTCCATTGCTCATCATGCTTTCTGCCTCCAACATTTGAAAGCAAATTTGAGAGATAAGTTCTCAGGAGGTTACACAAATGAATTTAGAGAAAGGATGGTTTTGTTGCTACGTGAATGTGCCTATGCCCCCACTGTACCTATATTCCATGCAAAGTTGCAGGTATTTAGACATGAAGGTGGTTCGAATGTTGACAGATTCCTTTCCGGACTTTGTCATGATAGGTGGAGCAATGCTTATTTTAAGGGCAATCGGTATGGTGAGATGTGTTCCAATGCTTCAGAGTCTTTCAACTCCTGGATTAGAGAAGCGCGTCACCTGCCCATTACGAAGATGGTTGACATGATAAGAGTTCAGATAATGGAGCAGATGGCCAATAGGAGGGAAATGTCTAGCTTATGGAAGGGAGTCATTTGTCCAGACATGGATAAGAGGTTGGAGGCTTCTATCAAGCTTGGTAGGCCATGGAGCGTTAGGCGGTCAAGCGACACTGTTTTTTATGTTCATTCGTACCCGTCGGTCACTGTTGATATTTATAATCGCATATGTTCTTGCTATCAATGGCAGATTAATGGCTTCCCGTGTGCCCATGCATGTGCTGCTATTCAAAAGTGTGGAAATGATTTAAACCTTTATGTGGATCGGTATTTTCACATAGAGACATACAGAGATGCATACTTTGAATCTATAATTCCCATCCCAACTGTAGGCAAGCCAGAGACAACAATTGCAGAAGCTGTGATTCTGCCCCCTGTTATGAGGCGTCAACCCGGAAGGCCAAAGAAGAAAAGGATCTTGTCAAGAGGTGAGATGACAAGGCAGATAAAATGTGGACGATGCGGGCGGATTGGGAGTCATAATAAAAAGTCCTGCAAGGAGCCTATTGAGTTGCCATTGACATTAGTTTGAATTTGTTATTTTTTATAATTTGGTGATGATAATGTGTGACTGCCAACATGTATAGAGATCAATTTGGATTTTTTCAGTTGAATAAAATTGCAAAGTATAAGTGTTTCTTTGAAATATTGATGTTATCTTTACTTTTTGTCACGAATTTTATATGGATTTTAGTTGACTTCCAATGCAATAACAGATAAATTTATCAAACTTTCATTCAAAACTCAGATTAATTTCACTGATTTTTATTTAAACTCAGATAAATTTATCTGAGTTTCGTTCAAAATGAAGATAAATTTGCATGAGTTTCTTCGAAAAGACAGAGAAATTTAGCTATATGAAAGTTACAGTTAAATTCTTTGAATTCGTAACAAACGTAAAGCAATGACAACATGTAAGAAAATGACTTGATATATGTAATTGATAAGCGTATTTACATTTACAAACATCTTTTTAACATCTTATATTTGTATAAAAAAAAAACAAAAAAATCCCTTGCTATTTGTCATTCTTAAAGTTTTCCTTGTGAACAAAAAAACAAAAAATCAAAAATAAAACCCCTTGATGTTTGTCAGTTTTCATTTAATACTGATTCCAACATCTTACAATTATCCATTTGAACCAAAAAAATGAAAATCCAAAACAATCCATGATGTTTGTCGGTCTTTTCCTTTATGATGCGAACATTTTGGCTTGAAAGTCTTCTATTGTCCAAGTACGGGGCTCGTCATGCAAGAACTTGACTGCTAATTCTGCTCTAAAGCTGTTGATGACGCTTTGTGCCAACTTGTTGTTAATTGGTTTGCAACGAGAGATTTGAGCCATGAGGTAGCACACGATGATGCCACAATCAGGCCTGCAATGTAACATGGTATTGTTAGGTATTCATATTGTTTGGTTGTCTATGGTTTTTTTTTTTTTTTTTTGTGTAATCTGGGTTCCTGTTACAATACTTACGATCCGTCTTTTTGCTGTGGTGTTTCTTCTATGCTGATCAATGGCTCATTATATGGCTGTGTTTCCTCAATGTTGACATAGTTGTAATTTTCTACATACTGTTTCTGTGATCACATCATTTTGATTAGCCACATATATAACAACTTGTGTCAAGCATGATTTAAAGGAAGTTGAAGTGAATGACATGTACCAGTAATTCGGCATCCTTGAAGTAGTGATCAATTGCATTTTTCTCCCTTGGCCTCATGGAGCTGTAGTGCATCCACTGGCCTTGTTTTCGATCAAGTAGTAACAGAGTCCAATGGAATGGTGTTGCATCTTTGTTCTTTCCATTAGAGTTCATTGGAAAGTGGACATATCTATGATTCTGCATTTTGTATGGTGAGATTTGATGATTGAGGATGGTTTCTCTCATATTTTTATTTTCAGCAGTGAGCATTGTCTGCACGAGTATGGAATTTAAGAGTATTAATGTCATTTAATGAATTCCATTACAGACATGGCAAAAAAGTTATTTGTGTTACCCAGCAAAGGCTACTGATGAAATATGATTTTTCATCCTCCTCCAGACCCTCCTTTCCCAATATATTGAGTTCATTTCAAGGTCTGTTTGCTCTTTGTACAGCATTTGTGTATAACTATAATTACCCGATGGATTACAGATACATCAGGTTATATACGTTATAAAACACATGTTATTTAAACATTCAATAAATATATGATATTGTTGTAGTAGGTTTCTTACACTGCTTGATATATCAGCTCCAGATAAGATTGCAATTATGTCCTCATACAGCACATTGTTTTCACTTTCTCCACCCCAAACTGTTGCACTGCAATTGTACATGTGAAATGTTATTAGTTTATGTTTATAATGTTATTGATGAATTGCCAGAGTAATTTATGATGTCAACTTACTTATATCCTTCTGTGTCATATATGAGCTTCAACTTCTTCTTGTCAGCTTCAGTCAACAGTTTGGTGATTGGGTTTTTTGGGAGCTTAAATGGTTTCTTCTTCTCTGATTTTCTCTTAGCTTTGTGCTGTATTTGCTCATTTATGTCAATAATGTCCTTTGAGCAAGCAACCACTTTATCTCTTGGTACATTCTTTTGCTTCTTAGCCTTCTTCTGTTCTGGCTCTGCAATATTTTTTGCTGCTGCTTCTCGTCGCTTCTTTACTCTTTTGACCATTGATGATGGTTCTGGTACCTTATATGTAATGTACCATTTAAATATTCATATTGAATTGATTGAAGCTCAGATATAATCATACAATAGTCAGATAAATTTTTATCAAACACACCAAAAACCTAATAGGAAACTCAGATAAATTGAAATATAAGCCACAAATTCATATCAATCTCAGATAAATTCATATCAATCTCAGATAAATTCATGTCAATCTCAGATAAATTCGTATCAAAATTAAATAAAATCGTACCAGACCTATGTAAAATCATTTAAGGCTCAGATAAATTCATTTGAATAGCTTGAAATACCTTTTCAGTTTTACTTTTGTTTGTTGGCTGAGGAGGCTGCTCCCCCATCATTTGTTTTGATGTTGGAAGATATATTTTTTCCAAACTCTTTTCAGCCAAATTTATCTCTGTGCTTGCATAAAGAAGTGTAGCTTCTTTTAACTTGTTTTCTAATTCAAAATTTGTTGCCTCAGTTATTGCAAGTTTATATTTCAATGCCTTTAATTCCTCTTCTGCATGTGCAGCTCTTGAAGAATTTCGTTCTGATAGCTGCTGCAGTTGCTTTAGTTGTTCAGTAAGGGAGCTGACCACAAGAGATGAATTCTCGAGCTTGCTTTTGAGGTCGTTGTTCTCTTTTTCTAGATCAGCATTTTCAGTTGTGACCTTCTCGGTTAAAGAAACCGCATCATCTCTTTCTTTGGCCAAGCTGCTTAGCCTTCTTCCCAATTCCATGCTTTCATTTTGTAGATTACAATTTTCTTCTCTTGCTATTTTCAATTCATCTATGATTTTGTCAAGTTGAGCTTGGGAGTCTTGTTTCTTAGTATTGCATCCTTCAGATTCAGATAGCTTTGTTGCTGGTACTCCAATGAATGATTCACTTGTGCTTCCAATTATGTCACTTACAACATTCTCTACAACTTTATCTGTTTTTCCTTTAATTTGTTCATACTGTTCCCACTCTGAAGATAATGTGAGAAACTCAACTCTTTCTTCAGTCCTAGCCATTTCTTCTTGCCCTTCCTTTTCTCTTTGTTCTTCTAATTCAGAAATTAACAACGTTTCTGTTGTTTGGGCCAACTGAAATTGGTTGGGGTCATGTTCTCTTGTTCCTGACTGCTTAATGGCTTTAGTAATCTCAACATCATCATTAAGGTCAGGAATATACTGCTCATGTCCTTCTTGTACTCTTTCGATAATGCCTTTGTTCTCTGTTTCAGCTTCCTTATTAGTTATTTGATTATCATCAACACTGCTTCTATTCCCATATGTCAGGAAGCATTTCTCTTCATGCAATGTCCTCTCCAATTTGCCAACAATTACCTGAGGTGTGAGACACTGTTAATTTATAACAACAAGGCATATAAAATTCAGATAAATGTATTAATACTATCTGTTATATAGCATTACGTGTTCAAAAAAATTCAGATAAAATTACCTGTTTGCTATGTAAATTCAGTGAATTTTTCTACAGTGTGTTGTTTAAGCCCTTAAGATCCCACTTCAACAATTTAGGGAATTCACTAGGTTTGAATGGCTCCAACAACGACGTGTGTTCGCATAACCAATACTGTTCAAATCAAGACACAATAACATAGTCAAGTTTAATTTCCAAATAAATTGGTAAGTTGTAAAATTATAGATGTAAAAAGGATGTTTGTTTATCTTACTGGTAGTGCAAATAGACAGCCAATTACTTTATCTGAACCATCATTTCTGTTGTGAACTGATTGCATGAGAAACTTTGTTATCTCTTCTGTCCATGCATAATTTTTCATTTCAACATAATTCTCAACATAACTGACGTATGGCCATCCTATTGAATTGCCATGTGTTGAAAAAAACGTCACAAGTATGTAAAGGCATATTAGTCTTGACACATCTGCCACATCAATTTTGGTTGCTCCATTGAGTGCAATATCCAGCTGTTCCTTTATTTTTGGAGCTGATACCCTTGGAATGTTTGAGAATCTTCTTTCTATGAATTCCGATTGTTTCTTCTTTGCATATTTCAAATCTAATGTCTTTGATCCATGGGGTATTCCAAATATTAGAGAGATGTCTTCTGATGTGAACGACACATACTGACTTCCAATTTTGAATTTTCCTTCTTCGCTGTTGTATGTGTTTAGAATTTGCATAATGTCTTTATCATATTTTCTGCATCTCTTCTCTGTAACTTTTTGGTTCAATATGGAATTTATAAGAAACCAGAAAGGTGTCTTCTTCAACTTAGCTTTATGTGCAGTGGTTATACTCGTTTGATGCTGTCAAATAGTCTCACTATTGATACCAAGTTTGATCTAAATTGCCAGTGTGGCTTTGCTTGGTTATTCTGCTTTGTGTAATTCTTTATCATTTTGATTGCTTCAGCTGTTGGTGTACATGTACACAAATAATTTTATACAAGATTAATATAAATCAAGCCAAATCTATTCAAACCAAACCTAAATTCATATAAACCTCTCATCAAAGTTTTAAAAAATTAATATCAAATTTATATAAATGCACAGCAAGATTAGATAAATTATTTTGAAATTCAGATAAATACAAGTCACTCAGATTAATTTACAGCAAACTCAGATAATTGACCTAAAACACAGATAATCTCATACAGATAGAGAGATAAGTCAGATAACTTCATTCCAAAGACAGATAACCTATGAAAAAACTCAGATAAATTGACCTTAAAACACATATAATCTCATACAGATACAGAGATAAGTCAGATAACTTCATTACAAAGACAGATAACCTATGAAAAAACTCAGATAAATTGACCTAAACACAGATAATCTCATACAGATACATAGATAAGTCAGATAACTTCATTCCAAAGACAGATAACCTATGAAAAAACTCAGATAAATTGACCTAAAACACAGATAATCTCATACAGATACATAGATAAGTCAGATAACTTCATTCCAAAGACAGATAACCTATACAAAAACTCAGATAAATTGACCTAAAAAAAGATAATCTCATACAGATACATAGATAAGTTAGATAACTTCATTCCAAAGACAGATAACCTATGAAAAAAACTCAGATAAATTGACCTAAAACACAGATAATCTCATACAGATACAGAGATAAGTCAGATAACTTCATTCCAAAGACAGATAACCTATACAAAAACTCAGATAAATTGACCTAAAACACAAATAATCTCTTTGAAAACCAAGTTTAATACATTTCAAATTATGCTCATAGCATTTTATAAGAATCTCAGATACATTCAGAAGAAAATCAGAGAAAATCGTATTACAGTCAGATATTTTCGCTTGGAACCCTAACCCTGTTTAAACCGTCATTGATAACAATTAAAATTCAGATAAAATCATGTATTGTTCAGATAAAATCATTTAAAGTCATTTTTAGTTGATATCAGAGTAAGACAACTCAATTAAAAGTCAGCTAAAATGATTTTAAAACTCAGGAAACCCTCTCTGTTTTATGATTGACCTTGCTCTTGCTTTGGTTGCACTTTTGCTTTCCTTTTCTCTTGATATTTCGCTTTCTTTTGCCTTGACTTGAGGTAATCGAGGACTTTGTTCTAGCCATTATCTACATAGAGTTGAGCATAAAGCATAGATAAAATCAGAGAAGAACGAAATCAAAGACCCTGCTAGGTTTTTTAGTTTTTTTCAGATGAAATTATCTTTTACGACTTCGTTTTTGGAATGGAAGAAGCATTTTATCTGACCTTAAAGTGAAGACAAATCAGATGATCGAGGTCTTCAATTAGTTGATTTTGCTTCTAGGTTTTTCGTCTTCGTCTTCGCTTTTGATTTCGCTTTCGCTTTCAGTTTCTGATGAATCGTTTATGCTTCGCTGAATTGTTTTGAAGCGGTTTTAAACGAAGCTATCCTTTATGCTGACGTGTCCGGGGGCGTTTTTGTCTTTTTCAGAAAGTCGTTTTCATGAAAGGACTTCCGCCGTTACGAAAAAAGTCCGTGGACCTTAAGCTTTAAATGAAAATGATGAGGGACCTACCGCCAAAAGCCCCTATAAATTTAGCACATCTGGTGTGTTGGCTTATTTAGGGATCTCATAGAGAGATTTTAGGCTTTTGAGTGGAAGATGATTCTTGATGGAGAGATTTTAGGTATTTTGAGTGTGTAATAGATGTAGAGATTTTGTGAATGGGGTCCACCATATCTATTTTAACCATCTCTATTCTAACCATCCATAAAACCATATTATGCGGGATGGGACCATGAATTGATTAAGAAAGATCAAATGAATAAATGATCATAGACCTAACAAATTGAACAAATATTTTTAAGTGGGACCCAGATGAATGGGGTCTACCATCTTTATTCTAACCGTCCATAAAATCAAATGATGCGGGCCGGGACCCATGAATTGATTGATATAAATTTAGCACATCTGGTGTGTTGGCTTATTTAGGGATCTCATGGAGAGATTTTAGGCTTTTGAGTGGAAGATGATTCTTGATGGAGAGATTTTAGGTATTTTGAGTGTGTAATAGATGTAGAGATTTTAGGGATAAGGGCAACTCCGGAAATGATTGCAAAAAATTTGAGGTTGCGCCACGTGTCTTTATGTGAGGAAGTGTATACATCCCTTTAGTAATATAGATAGATTACAACTCATTAATAGGAATTTAATCCACTCAAAAGAATCGAACTCCAAGCGATACTTTTCCTGTACATCTTGCATATTAGGAGTTGTAGGGCACATGTGTGACACATATGGTTCTAGTTAGTGGCCAAACTTTAAGCCAAAATTGTAAACACCATTTAAATATGACTTGAACTCATCTTGACCATCGATTTTGTGGCTTCACCCATTGTTTTTTTTATCAAGCCCTTGGTAAAATGGATTGAGAACCCATTTGACGGTTCAAATGGATCTATATAATTGAGGTCTTGATCCATCCCATGAGCCATTGGATATAGGCCATACGCTCATGTCAATTATCATCACTCCATCTTGCAGATACACTTACAAAAAAAATGTCAATATGGACCGAATTTTTGGCCCGATATTTTGACCGAACCCTTGATATCATCTAAATATATTTTTAGATGATCAAAAAGTCTGAATGGGCAGACTTTTTCTGCCCGGATCATTGCCAGATCCGGGCAGGACCCTTGGATCTCATTTTAAAAATGAGAAATGAGATCCAAGGGTCCTGCCCGGATCCCGTCCGTCCATGTAGAACGGTTGTTTAGATGATATCAAGGGTTTGGTCAAAATATCGGGCCAAAAATTCGGTCCATTCTCACTTACAAAAGCCATGACTCATGATTGACATCATTTTTTCTTTTCCAAATTTGGTGCCTTTTGATCTGCTCAATTTGAGGTGGAGTGTGAAGGAACACAATTTCAAGCATAATCGGTCGCCATATTGTAAACCAAGTGTATATTATTTTAAATACACCTCAGAAGCATTATTTGTAATTATCTTAGAGATCGATCGATCTATTAGGATCATCGATTGATTGTAATTCCCTGTTTAAGGGATTGCAATCAATGAAACATTAGTACAGGGGATCTTGTCATTAAAGGGATCACTCCAATTTTCCTAAATATTTCTTATTCTCTGTGGTTGTGGTCATTTACAATCTAAAGATTACAATTATGATTTGATTTGTTGCATACGAGATTAAAGATTAGGAAGATAAGCTAATCGAGTTAATTTTCAGGGACAGTTGGCTATCCCTAGTAATGGAATGGTCTGGCTAAGGTGCCCGCTCGTGATCAATTGAAACCCCTAAACCTTAGCATGCAAGCATTCATACTCGCCCAAATTTTCCACTCATGCAAGTTTTGTAGACCCATAGCGTGACCATGCAAATTTTGCACCCATTGTGGCTCGGGCTTGGGTTTAGACAAATTTAAGGCTCTGAGAATAATACTTCTCATGATCAGATGGTTACCATTTTTCTCCTACACTAGTGATGGTTTTAATCGTTAATATTTTTTACCATTATTTTATTTATTTATTGTTTGAGTACTCTCATGTTCTTATGCCCTTTGCCTTTTTTTTTTTTTTTTTGTTATATCGATTCTTGAGTGATAATTTAGTTGTTTTGACAATTCATTTTTTCTAAAAACTGAAGTACAAGTTTATTTAGAAAGAAAATTGTGAATCTAAACCCATTTAAAATTGGTATTAGTAATCTAGCAGAAAAATAAAATAAGATAAAAATTGGTATTAGTAAGATATGCAACTTGGTTTCAGCCTACTAATTTCTTACAAGTTGAATAGGGAACCTTGTACTGCAAGAAAAGAGATCTCTAAAACCTTGCGTCCAAGCTATGCTTGCCCAGACATATAGTAACCATGATTTGAGAAACGGTTTTGGTCTCTACAACCAACATCCCCCAATTTCTTGCCTAAGCCTTCCTTCCATATTAATAACTTTGATGGTGTTCTAGGAATAAGCAAAAGCTTAGAAACTGAGTTGAAACATTATTTTTAATTTGTTTCAGCTGAGTCAAAGGTGTTCAGAGTTACAAATGGGTATCCATTTATTTCAAATCTCGAATGAAGCCAACACAGAACCTATTTTTGAATTCAGAAGAAATCTAAATCTGTATCTGAATCCACGACGTATGGATCAGGATCTTGGATGACTACATTTACATATTAAAAATGTTTACAGGTTTTAGGGGCCTAAATGGCTTGAGTCATGTTCATTTTTGAGAGCCTACGTACGCAGCTTTAATCACATACCATTTTATAGGCATACTTGTGTATTTAAGAAAACAATTTTGAAGCTCTTTTATCTAATTATATTGATGCATTCCATATCTTATTTGAGATCCGGATCTAGAATTGGTTTTTGTTTATCTAATGCCGGATCTAAATACAACACATTGGTTCTGTGTTAGATCTGGATTTAAATCTATAATCACAGATTTGATTCAGATCCACCATGACTGGTAACCAGACTTGATCCATTTGCATCCCTAATGGTGTTTAAATAAAAAAACAATTATGACTAAATAATGGTTAAGACCAAACTTATTACGTCATAGCCATTATCTTAAACAATATCTCATTTTCTAGATTCATATATATAAGCAAAACATAGAGAAAATCGATCATGAAAATTTTCATTTATACAAATTGCATAACAAGTAATATCTCTATCCTCTATATGCAGTTTCGGTTCCACAATATTATTACAATAGAAATACATCCAATATTATAAGCTCAAAACAAGCCATCGATCTTGTTATACAAAAACCTAATGATATGTAATTAAGTAAATGATGAATATTCTAATGTTTTTTTTTTCTTCCTTTTTGGGCACCCTCTATCAAGTGTTGAAAGATCCAAGTCCAGCACTTCTAAAATCTTAAAACAAACTTGTGAACACAAGCTAAAAGATGTCTTTTAATGAGATATTCCAACACCTTTCTCTTCTCCTTCTCTTGTGGGTTGCTAGGATGGTCATACATCTGACCCCAACCCTCTTGCCTCTGCTCCCTTCATTATTCTCAACCTCTTGCATGAGGAGATGAACATACTGCATAGAAAAGAAAATACATAGTGAGCTTGAGAGAACTTGAGAGCTTGAGAGCTTGAGAGAGAGAGAGAGAGAGAGAGAGAGAGAGAGAGAGAGAGAGAGAGAGAGAGAGAGAGAGAGAGAGAGAGAGAGAGAGAGAGAGAGACTTACTCCCATGGTACATCTCCAACCAACATCCAGTCCCCATCTTTATCCTCATATGTGAGTGCATACTCAGACCCATTGTATCCTTCTTTATCCGAGAACTGACCTGAAAAGAAGAAGATAATCTCTATTATGATCTTGACAAGACGAAGAAGAAGAAGAAGAAGAAGAAGAAGTAGGTCATGTCAATGTGTTTCTTACCTATGTTGAAACATTTGAACATGTCTTTTAAGGCCTTGAGGAGCTCTGGATAATTTTTGTAGACCTTGAGATCTATCTTTCTCAAGTAAGGAGCTCCATCCATGCTAACTTTCACGTAAATCCTAGTGGTTTCAGCCTCCATCTTCCTTGTTTGAAGGCTATTCTTCATGAAGGACCTAACAGGTGGCCACCCCACTATCTGTGCCCTGCCATTTTACACACCCATCAATCCCATTGCACCCATAAAATTATAAAACAAAAATGACAAAAAACAAACCCCAACTTGATCTTATTACTAATAAATTTCTAACTACTTACTTAGAAGGTGGTTCATTGCCACTCTCTTTCTCATCTTCCATTGGATCACTCTTTGATCTACACTCCTCACCCCCAAGTGCACGTTTGTTGCCCCTAGGCGCCGGAGGTGTAGTCGATTTTTCCGATGAATCTGTGCCCGGCAAACCTAATCTAAGCTCAGTCGCCCTGAGGTTGAGATCAGTCTCATATGTCGCCGCCGTGGACTCCATTTTCCGACAGTCGCCTATTTCTCCGACGATACAAAGTGACTAAAATTAACAATGGACCCTAATGTTCCAATGAAATCCCAGCTGATTTGAGAGTATGAAAGGTACCACCTTGCTAAAACACTCTATTAGGATGGATTGTGTCAATGATGTAGATGGTGAAGATGGAATCAAATTTGAATGGAGAATGTATAATTTTCCGATGGTTGCAGAGGTGCTGAGGATGGATGTTAGAGGTGGCTATTGCTACAATACTTGGGTGGGCCTTCAAAAATTTTTATTTTTTTTTCATATATATAGAAAGTGGTGTGTGAATGGAGAGACAAAATCTAGGGACTCTTTCTCTCAAGGTTCTGAATGCATGAATGTGAACATGAACAGGTCAGCTGTCGGTCACATGTGTAACACTCTTTTAGGCGTTTGCTGCTCTATTCCTGAACAAAGGAGAGGCAAAGGTAGGTCAGTGGGGATGGGTGGCTACGATCTGTTTTGGGGAGGTTCAAAGATGGATGAGGATCGTAGGATTGAGGGGCAGCCCATGTGAGCGGGCCATATGGCAATGTCGAGGGAGGGGATGACATGGGCATGTGACTTTGAGTTATGGGGTCTCGGTGTTATTAGGGCATTGGGGTTGGGGGCACATGCTATGTGGGGTGTGTGATGGGTTTGGTCCTATTGTTTCTGGGGAACTAATTATAATGATAAGTTGAAAATATCGGATTGAGATGTTCAAAATATCGGTTTGTAAAATTCATATGGGCTGGGCTTGGATGAAGCCAGTCCCAATCCAGCCCAATTTGTTATTAGCCAAGTAGGTAAGCGATGGTTTTGCAAAGTCACTTGAAAGCCACTTAGTAAGGGCCAATGAATCACACTTTCAGGTGAAACACAGCCAATTTAGTTATTAGCCTTCATATTTAGATCTGTATTGCACCCATGGGCCATAGCAAAGTTCAGGCCCAAAATGGGTTAAACTCTGTCTAGTTCTAGGATGCTACTTGGCCTACTTGCAAAACCATACTTACATAGTAGAGCAGGATAATGTCTTTTTGAAGCGGTAGAAAGAGGGGAAAAAAATGAGAAATTAGTGTAGGATTGTCAGTGGACTGGATTCTGGCTAAACCCACATGGGTCCAGGTTTGGCCCAATAAAGACTGGAGTGCCAAATCTTAGTCTGGTTATGACATAAACTCTAGGAACTTACCTGTTTAATGGTAGTGGGAGGCCTGAGTCAATTCAATCGGTGAAGACTGGACTCTAGTAAATGAGTTAACTTCTATTTGGGCATGAAGTTGAGTCAATTTAGATAAAGCCCAAGTTCACCACATCAAGCCCGTTTGAAATTCCAGAATCTTAGTGTTACAAAATTCAGGCTGGCAGATTTGGGCTTTACTGTTTGCTAGTGATGGATTCAGATGAATGAATTAATATTAGGATCATCAAGTCCACAACTACTCTAACTGCGTCATTGGGTTTAAGGATGACAATGGGTTCCCGTATACCAGATGGAGGCATGGAGCTGAGCTTACACATTCTATGGGCACTATTGTAGGCTTGACTAACAGTTGGATTTGGGCTCTAGTTCTGGTCCATTGAGTCCATTCCCTTTGCCATAAAGATCCATGGTTATGAGACCTGTCCCTTGTTTGGGTTGAACTAAGTAATCTCTTCCAACAGATTGTTTTTGTGCTTGTGATGATATATGTGCATAGAAAGACCATAATTATCTTTCTTATGGACAAAACTATATATATTCACATCCAAAGTTGATTTGAGAAGATCTGAGCTTCTAGAAGATCAAAACTTATTGAAAGTCTATCAACCAAAATATAAGTAACAATTGCTACAGATTTGATATTTCTAATCGTATCACCCAAAGATATTTGTGCGATTGTGTGATCCAGTGATAACCACAGGATGGAAAGGAAAGGAAGATATTCAACATGTGGATGAGATTTCAATTTTTGTTTCAAAAATGCCATTGGCACATCTCATGAGAATAGAATTTGAGATTTCATTCCATCAAGATTTCGTTCAAAGTATCATATGAATGTGAGATTAAATAGGGTTTCTTTCTGGAGCAAAAAGGTCAGATTCGTCTGTTCGAGTGGCATTATATGTTCAAAGTCATTTTCTAGTCCAAACTTGGAACTCTGTGCAATGCACATGGTGTCAAAGAACTGAAGAAGAAGCCTCTCCTATCAAAGATGACCAACCTCACCTCCTGATGTACCACACGTGTGACACACTTGAACTCCTAATCAGATGGACCCCATTTTTAATATCAGTCCTCCTTGGGATTTTCAATTAGAGTCCTTAATTATTGTATAGGATGACCCTGAGTTAAGATCCAAACCCAATCCGATTGTCTTAAATACAATGTCCATTCTAGACCTACATTTGGCAATGGGTGAATTGGTGTAGACCCGACAGGATCAAAATCTGTTCCATCTACAAATCTAATTCAGATCTGTAGATACAAATCTATATCTGGTTATTAATCAGATCCAGGAATGATTCAATGCTTGATTTGTTGGGTCGGGTCCATGACAGCATTACACAAGAGTGTGGAAGAAACGGACAGCTAAGTATTCATGTTGGATGGCCCACTTGTACCAGACAATTTCATGAGCCAGAGTGGCCTTTCTTGGACCAGAAAAATTTCATGGTAGGTCATCTTGATAAACAGGCCAGATTTTATGGGTCAAGAAGCAAGTAGGACGTCAGACATTGTATGGCCATATATATCCTAATATATTGTCAATCAGTTTTAATCCATGGCAAACGATTATGTCCGGTTGGAACCCTCATGCAAAGAGGTTTTGTTAAATTAGTTATTTATAAAAGATCATCCTCAATAATGTTGACCATTTGTTGATCTAGATGGCGAGCCAACGACCCAAAACAAAAATGTGGGAGAAATATTATTTGGGGTGGTAGGAAGTTCCTTCGATCTGTTTGATCGATTCAATGCAGATTTATATTATTATTTTTTCTTTTTAAAGACCCGTCTCATACAAGAGTAAATCCAAGCACATACAAGAGAAGATTCAAATATCGAACTCTGAACAATTGGGTGAGAACGAAACTCCAAACCACTAGGCGATCTGATTGTTCTCTATTCAACATATAAGTTGAATGGTGAACAAGACATGCTCTCTTTATTATTGAGGATGAGAGGCTAATGAAATCGACGTGATTACGACTACTACAGTGAGGATTTGCTCATGTTACAAGGTATTTTCTAGGTCTTTGATCAGGGTAACCAACGAAGAAGCTCTTTAATATGCTAATCCTACATTGCCTGGTATGTGAATATCATGGAATGGAGACCCACCCAAATGACAAACACTGCTTGTCCACAAGTTGGTACAAGCTGTACTGGGAATTAGTATCGTTAGGTAGGGTTCTTGATATTTGAAAGCTAGGATTCAAATGCACCTGGATAACCAGTCAAAATATCGATTGATTTTGATTGTCATCCGTGTCGGATTAATTGAATGAAGGTGACCCAACAGCATGAAGGGGCCACATGAAGGAAGATCAGGACAGAAGAATGGCACGAGCGGCAAAGTAAATGCCAAAAGGAAGTTAGAAGGTTGCATTAGCTTTCTCATCACTTTCACTTTTTAAACTTGGAAGCATTAGGATATGGACTTTTGAATTGGGTGGAGTTCCAACTCAATAGGATTGTGATGTAGTAGGAATGGCAATGGATCGGGTTTGGTATGAGTTAGGCTAAATTGTAATCTGCCTCAACGCATAACTACCATCTTAATATTGGACTTCTTTATTTGAAATACTGAATTATGAATTATTAAATTTTAATTACTTCTGTTGCATGTATAAGCACTCATACTTGCACCCATTTTGCTAAACTTTTTTCAATGTCTTCTACCTAGTTTACTAAATAGTTATATATATATATTATAATTTATTAAAAAAAATATGTATAGTAATTATAAATGTGGGAAGGCCGTGTGAAAAGGGACATCTAAAACTCAAACCCGCGACAAAATGGACTTGGGTCAAAATCTCTAGCCCCATATCTTCCTTCAACTTGAAATGACTACTATCAAATCTGCCCCTAATAACTGCCCCTAATAACTGCCCCTAATAAAAGTGATAAGTAGGAGGTCACCTGTTTAAATGGACCCATTATTGTCCCTATGGTGATTTTAAGTGAAGCGAATTGTTCAACAAACCCCCTATGATTTGGTGTTGGGCCTCTACGACAGTTGGATGGTGATTGGTGTCACATCTTTACGATCATGATTCGGGTACAAGATTTGTTTGCCTGCTAAAATGGAAAGGTAGGAATAGGATAGTATTTTATTGATGTAGTAACGCAATGGAATCCTACTTTAAAAACTCACTCAAATTCATCTCACTCAGTCAACTCATCTCGATGGGTCACTGAGTGGGGAAAGTAAAGTAAACAGGAATCTTTCTAGTCACTTGTACCACACTACAACAGTAACAACACAACAGTCTTTTATTAGGCTAACTGCTAACCTCCTCCTGGGTTGAAAAATGAATAAAGATATATACGTAGAATCATAAACACGGGTCAAGGTCAGGCAATGGACTACTGATCATGTTAATACTAGAATTGAAGCTTGCATTATTGTTGGGGTGGCACAAAACCTAATAGTTTGAAGAGGAATTTGGAAGATTGGTGAAGTTAGAGGACAAGACAGCTCGGCGGTACTCAAATGTGGGTAGGTTAGGCTTTGGGACCACGGCAGAAACCACCCTCCCAGTCCCAAAGCACCAGCTTTTCATTGCAACATAATCGTCCCCAGCTCAAAAAGGAGGAACACATGAGGAGAATAGCCAAGAAAAACGTCACACACCATAATAAATCCGTGGGTGTTGTTTAGCAAAACCCATTCTCATCCAGTACACAGGACCACTCCACCCTAAAAAGTGGCCACAATTCTCTGTGCCCTCTATAGGACCACATCATGAATTAAATGCTGCCGACTATCCATTCACATCCCAACTCCCATCATGTGTGGCACCCACTTTCCCAGGCCTGGGCCAAGTGAACCATGATTATCTCAATTATCATCCCTCTAAGCTATATTTGTAAAGCATCATTGTCATGCTAGGTCAGGTCCTTGGGTGACTAAGCTGGAAGGGGATGAGCTGTAGAAGGAAGAAGCCAACTGTAGTCCAGAACAGTAGTGGAGATGGGATGGTGTGAGTCAGGGTCTAATGACAGTTAGGTAATATATGGGACGAGTGATTTCAATTCAATTCAGTTCTTTTTGTTGTATAGTTGAGAAGCATGTGATATTGTAAGATTTTAGTTGAAAAAGAAATAAAGCTCCTCTGGGACCCAAATCCTTGCTGACTCTGACAGGGCTGAGTATTGGGGAACAGGGATGGCCCATGAAAGGACACAAAGGTAGAATAAAATAGGTAACGATGAGGCTGTAAAAGGGCTCCTGTCACTGGGCTTACCAAAGTATTCGACCAACTTTTCTATCACGGACATGCATATAATTTTGGGACATTTATCAACAAAACCCCACTAAAAGTGGAAGCTCACAACTTTCGACCCAAAATTTTTATAACATCAGATAAGGAATTCCCGCCCAAATTTTCTAATTTTTTTTTTCATTTTTCCCATTATTTGTTGATGCCAACAAAACTCATAATCCCCAAATCGAAAAAAAAAAAAAAAAAGAAAAGAAGAGGAGAAGAAGAAAATCCTGCTAGAGCTTAATCTTCCTTCATCCCATCATCAAAATACAAGAATTTTAACCTACATCTGTTTCAATCTCTAATCCTCAACCACTTTCTCATATTTTCTCATTTTCTCCACTCATCTTTTGTTATTTCTTGGTAAAAGATGAATGGTGAAGGTGGTGCCACGTCTTTTTTTGTAATGGAAGAACCATGTTTTTTTTTTTTGTTTATTTTCATCTTAATGAATTGTGTTTTGATGTTATTATACCATTTATATTTTTGGAGAACGGTGAGTGAAGAATGATGGAATCATAGAGTTTTTTTTTTCTCTATAATGGTGGATGCATTTTTTGTGGATATATGAACTATGATTTTGTAATGGCAGATATATAATTTTAAGGGGGTGAAGAAACTATATTTTTATTTGCATTTTGGGAAATGGTGGATGGTGGATTGACTAAATGAATAATGGGCAAAACGGAAAAAAAAATTAGAAGATTTGGGTGGGAGGTCCTCCTCTGATATTAAAAAATTTTGGGTCCTCAATTGTGGTTTTCACTTTTAATGGGATTTTGTTGGTAAATATCCCTATTGTAAACCGGGTCGAATCTAATGCTAGTATGGAAAGATTTTTAAAATGTCCCTCCATCATGTCCTATGTGAAAAAAAGGTGCAATGAATAGATATCATAACCAAGGTTGTAAAACATGATGTATGGACAGATTTTTAAAATGTCCCTCCATCTTGTCCTATGTGAAAAAAAAGGTGCAATGAATAGATATCATAACCAAGGTTGTAAAACATGATGAGTTAAGTCTTGACTCTGTCAAGTAACGTCATTTTAACGAAAGACCAACTTTTAATATTGGATAAAACTCGTCTAATCAAATATAAGTAATTAATTCTTGAGGTTTGGATAAAAATAATTGATTGAGATGTAATAATTATTAATACATGTAAATATGTGCATATCTAGATTTTATAATTATTTGATTTATTTTTTATTTTTTTAAAGAAAAGATGACTCTCCTAAGTCATTAAGTTGGCTCTCTACGAGTCGATTTTTAGAAATGGACGAGTTGAGTATGAGTCATAGGTGTCTCTATCTTTGCCGACACGTTTTCCTACCTTAGTTATAAGAAAGATTCCTAAATTTTTTAAGTACCTTTTTTTTTATAAACTGAAGAGGGTTTTCTCATGGTATAAAATTAGAGGTGGCAAAACATGGCCCGACCCTAACCCGACCCGCATATGACCTGCATAACTCGACCCGCATAAAATACGGGCTGGGTTAGGGTTAGGTTTTTCTAACCCGCAGAAAAACAGGTCGGGTTAGGGTTGACCCGCCTAACCCCATGACCCGTATAAAGTCTTTTATATTGATATTTATTTTTATAATGAATTATTAGAAATAATATAAGATATGATTTTTTTTTTATTTTTTTAAGAATCCACTGTTTGAGTTGTGAAATAAATCTTAGGATCTCATGTAAATATGACTTCTCCCTTCTCCACTCATTCCCTTCGAGCTTATGTAAATCCCTTAGGTAAAGAAACATTGAAGGAGGAGCAGGAAGGTGTTCGCCATTTGCTCACATTGCAGCCAAATCATTCCATAAATAAAATCAAACAGGACTATTCCCTCGGGCACATCCAGGGCCAAGGGTGGCCACCGCCTAATAACCAGCCCCACCCATCCCTGTTCTCTACCAAAACTCAGAAAAACTAAAATCTTATGGTTAAATATTTCTCTAAAGTCCAATATCTGCTTAAAAAAGTAACTTTCAAAGACATTCTGCCCTCTCATCAAACATGAAAGAAAATTAAAAACAAAAAGATAAGAAAAGGGAGAAAGCATATACAAGGGCTTGAGTGCCTTCTATCATCGCTGGAAGATGAAGAAAAAGATGAATTATAAATATAAGTTCCAAGGCATAAAGTGGAGGAGCCAAGGTTGATGGAAAATTGGAAGTCCCAAGGATAAATCAATGAGTTGGGAAGGACGCATAATTATATATATATATATATATATATGGAGATTAGGGATGAAAAATTATATCTATATATATATATATATGGAGATTAGGGATGAGTGTTAATTGTATTTGCTTATGGGTTATCAGATTTACGGGCTATAAAATAAGTCTAGGTCCAGCCAAGGCCTCACCCAAATTCCAAATCTACCAATGCAGGGTAGGGAAGGGTGGGGCCCATTAAATTAGTACATTCCTTTTTCTTTTTGCAAGGAAATCTTTTTTGAGAGACATTAGTCACCCTCGGATTTGTTTTTGGAATGACATAATGATGATGACAACATTACACCATGACATAAAAGATTACAACTTGAGGGATAGCCTATCCTGGTATTTGCTGGGAGTGAATCTGCTTCTCAACCGACTGTCCAGTGTTTAGTATTTGATCTTTAGGTTCGCTCCTGTAATTACAGGAGCCCTGTGATTTCCTCCCGTGTCACTTGGGTCTTTTGGGTCCAGCTACCTTAACTAGAACTAGGAGAAACAGCAAGACAAAAGAGAAAAAGATCAAGGCCATTTGATGGAGTTAGTATTTTGAGCAACCCTAATCTACATCTAAACCGACTCGATCAATTTTTACGGCATCCATCGATTGTCGTGCATCTGTCTATAGTTGCTTATTCAACTGTCTATAGTTTGCTTATTGGGATTGCTCATTGAAGGCACTCAGTGGGTCTGAACCAATTGTATGATAATGTTTAATGTCTCAACCGATTGTTGGGACATTAATCATGGTTGTCGATTGTCTAAGGGCAGCAGCCAAGAGATAGGAAAAGGGATGGCCCTACTTTGGGTGGCAAATGGTTGAAAAGTCCCATTTGAGTAATGACCTGCAAAAGGTCAAACGAACATTAAGGCCATTGATTCATGACATTATTCAGTGAGAAGAAAGTCCGATTTGATCAGGAATGTTTCATTCTCTCTCCTTCTTCCATTTTTCTTTTTTGAATTGCACTGGTATTCGGTCTGGGTCTACTACAACAGCAGTTTGGGCCTAATTGATAATTGGGTCTGAATCCAAGTCTAACCAGGAGTAATTCCAAAAGCTATACATGTAACATAGTTAATAAAATCCATGTCCAAATTATATTGGAATTAGTTACATAAATTATTCCCCATGCCCATCTATCCTAAACCAAACTAAAGATAATTGCACTTCTTCATGTATATCTTTATTAATTTCATACATGTCATCTTTTGCCAGACCTTAAATGGAATTTAAAGTTGTTTATATTTTTAACGGCCATGCTACATAGACATAATGGGGGTCGGATTTTGGACCGACCCCTATGTCCCAAGTCCAAATATCAAGGGGTCGGTCCAAAATCCTACCCCCATTATGTCCAAGTGGACTTTCTGTATTTTTAATAGGACCATTAATGTCCAGCCTAATTTGATGGGTTGTGTTAGGTTTGGGTTTGAGGCCAAAATACATTGGACACCACATAACCACGTCTACGTTCATCATTCAAAAGTGAAGGTATTGTGTGTAACCTTTTAATAATAAGTTGAGCCGGAATCTGATCTGACCAGTTATAAATCAGATTAAACATATGTCAACTACGAACAGAACTGCAAGTTGAAGAGGTAATCTCAAGGCACACGTGTGGTGTCTGAGGTTGTCAGGTGGTGGGGGCCCAGGGCACATGAAAGGGATGGTTGTCCCCTCCATGTTTGCTGTGGAAGGGACGTCCTCATCCTCCCCTCTGTTTTGCTTCGCTGTCAGTCTTTTTTGAGAATTTAAGTCCTGCCCATGGTACATGTCTCCCATGCTATATGTTATTGCTATGCTATCATCATCATCATCGCACTCCATCATATCATGCATGCCCTGCAATCATAAACCATACTATACAATCAAACGAGAAACTATCAAGTCTAACAACAAGTGGGATTTTTCCTTCTACCAAGAATATAAAAAAAAATTTGGATTGTATTTTACCAAAAAAAAAAATTGGGATTGTAAATTTTTTTTCCTATTTTAGGGTTTCCGACCTTTGGGATTTGACTAATTCATCTGGGTCCAGAGGGAAGCCGGGCAAACTTCCCTGTAGTCCCAGTGTGGTAGTGCAGTTTTGAACCTACATCCTCCGAGTGCAAACCGTGGTCTTAGGCCAACTGAGCTACCCCTTGAGGTTATAGATAGCCATATGTATTTCACCATTATGAATGTTACATGTTCCACTAAATATAGTTTGCTTATTTTGGGTAAAAGTTAAACATAGTTGTTAACATATAGTTCTTAGATAATCACAAAGAGTGATCACAAAATTTTTTTTGGCTGTGCAATCCTGTGGGATGGCTCTTAATTGGGTTTCACCTGGTTCTAGGACAATGATAGGTAGGTGGGAGATTGAAAGGCCGAGACAGGGATTATTCATTTGCCAAGTTTCAAGTTTATTAGATCATTCTAACTGTTAGTCCATGAACCTCAATTCTAACCATTTTAGAACGCATAATTTTTTTTTAAAGAAAATCTCAATATAATAGTGAATCGCGTATGGGTTTGGATTGATCATAGAGTTCCACATCCCTTAAAAAATAGGCTTCCCCATGATAGCTCCCATGCTAACTATCACCATGGGAAAGTTTCTTCTTTTTATTTTTTTTCTTGTTCTTTCTATTTATATATCTACATAGGCCTCAATTGGCTTCATCCATTGATATTTTTAAAAATTTCTAGGTTGAAGTGCTTCGGTAAAAAGGTTACTAGTGAAGGTATTGGAGGCTGAGACCTAAAATAGATCACCAAAAATATCTCTTAATAAAAAGGATGGTAACCCTCTACCCTAATAAGTTAAATCCTAAGAAATCAAACGTCTCAGATATTTTTACCCTTAACTATTTTCACTTATGCCTTCTTCCAAATCCTTAGATGAAAGCCTCTTAAGTTTTGTTGGTTTTTTCAGTATAGCTCTACTGCCACCTTTCTTCAATGAATTTAACCATTCAAAAAAAAAAAAAAACTCACTTATTTAAAACTAGACATTGATAAGTAATTACTTAGTTGTGTGAAGAACGCGAGAGTTATTAAACTAAATCACTCTTGTATGCTCTCCACAGTAATAGACCAAAATGTAAGCAACTTATGTGTCATGGACTGTAAGCAACCTGATATTTCATAATGAGAGATTGTTAAGTGGCTGATCACATTTAGATTTACCAAAATTATGTTAAATGTAAAACATTTTATGATATTAAGCGAGTTGACAATCACGAATAACCACCTCTATTAATCTAAAAACATTGTTTGGCCGCTTTTATTGCTAGTCAATAGTTGGATTTTGATTGATTGATGAAGTCCACTGTAAAGGATAAAATGATCCTTCAGATTTATCCTCATGTAGATTAAATTTGAGCCTATATGCAAGAAAATCGAGAAACTTTCATCCACTCGAGCGGAACCATGATCCAACCGAGAAACTTTCATCCACTCGGCTAAAATTATCGACTTTCATCCATAAAAATCCAATCGATTATGGACCCATGAGAAACTTGCATACAAGGTTAACCTAATACTCAAATCGAAACATTTTTAATTAATTTGTTCAAAATCAGCCTTCTATATAGGGGATTTGACATATTGACCCCCGTTAAACACTATTGTTCCATTTTCATGACTCAAGATGAACTAATGTCACCAGAGTCGTTTGACTCTGGTCCACCTTTTTTTTTTTTACATTTCTGCCCTGGATCCCATGATATCATGGGATCCAAGTTATAAAGCTCATACATTAAAAAAACTCCTAGATTGTCTTTCCCTTTTACCTTTCCATTTTTCCCTCTTTCTTTTTTCACTTGCAGCAAGAGTCTGGACTCCTGCTTATGTTGGAAAATAGGTGGGCCTCTAGAATAGGTTTCAAAAACTTTTGACCCACTTGATGCAGGAATCAACTATCCAGAAGACTACCGATCCATCCAATATGCAAACCCTCCATCTCACATATCAAGATCAGTAAATCAATCTATCTACAAGATAGAAAACCAGCAACAAACATGTAACACAGATCTATAACATACAAGGAAATAGATTATACCTTTGGAGCTCGGTTGTGCTCTAATGGAGAATTTGCTACTTTCTTTGATGACAAACTCTTTCGCAAATCAAATAAGTTTCTCCACAACTCAATGGCCTTCCGCGCTATGACCCGAATCGGAATCTCTTTCTCAAGAAGATGGGTGGGATCTTCAAGAGAAAACTACTAACAACTCTAAGGAACTAGAAGATGGAGAGAGAGGATTGTGCAACTCTTGCACTAGGGAACAATGGGCGTGAATTCCAAGGAGGAATAGAAGGTGGGACGTCCAGCCCTATGCTCCTCTCCTTCTAGCACTTGCAAACCTCTGCTTACTAATTATTATTAGAAGTCTCACTTCCATAAAGATTAGTAACTATCTCTTCTTTCTTAATTATAATAGAAGTCTCACTTCTATTAGAATTAGTAGCTTACTATTATCACTTTTAGAAGTCTCACTTCAAATAGAAATAGTAACTTTCGACCTTTTAGAGTTCAACTAGAATTAGTAACCATCTGATGATTGGGCTAGCATGGGGACCACTAGGGATTCCTTAAAAAGCTGGCTCCAACCGGGACACGCGACCCCACATCTCATGTGCAATCCGGGCCCACAGTTAATTGCAAATAACTCCACTATATAAATGCAATTGAACTCCATTCTTAGAAAATTACATAGAAGACCCTGAACTTCCCTATTACCACAAGTAGGCCCCTCTATCAATATCCATGGATCAATTGGACCTGTCGTCCAAACTAGACCCATATCTTATTATCCTTGAGCTCCAATTAATTATAATGATCAATGGTACCTTTCCAATTAACTCTTAATCGGAATGGGTGTATACTTACCAATGATAAATCCATTAATTGGCACAAGGGATATTAGAGATAGATTCCATTTTGACCATTGAATATTTCCACAGCTCTACTATCACGTACCCAAATCACCGAAGTGTTGACCTATAGTTGGCCTCACTCATTGGTGACTCAAAACAAATGAATAGATGGAAACTTGAATTCATTAATGTCTTAGGATTGAGAGCTTACTGCCAGGGAATTATGAGAGCAAACCTTAAGGTAAAGACAGTGTTAATAAGGTACTTCTCATGGTCCTTCAATACATCCAATATACCAGCACTCCGAACCAGAATCTTACATTCTGATGATCGAGATAAATCATACTATTTCATAGTGATCAAAGTGCTACAACCCTGTCAATATGAGATGTCTAGTCTCATCACTGGTTATGAAGATATTCAAGTATAAGATTTGTTTGTACATATCTCCTGTATGTGGATCTCATCTATACACATGTATTACATCTAGTATACTTATGGACTCCGGTTTATCTCATGAACCATTATATCATTTGTATTGATTATGTGAAAGTATATAATTAAACACCATTCATCTCATGAAATGGAAAGCATGAATATATTAATTAATAAAGAAATGAATCAATTTATTACATCATATGATGGTATTGAGATCATAAAACTAACAGCTTCTGCAACGAACTACTGTGAGAACCCAAATGGTTCCTTTTTCTCCGGCCAACATATTTGGCGTCGACGTGCATGGCGGAAGTAGTCCGATTCGTCTTCCTCGTCTCTGACTGGCAGCGACACTTGAGCAGTCTTCTTTCCTTCTCCAGCGACAGCAAGAAGCAAGAAGCAAGAAGCAAGAATACTCATTTCTCTCTTCGTCTATCAGAGAAAAGAGAGGGTTCAAAAAAAGGGCACGATTCGCAAAAAGGGCACAATTTGTTACCGTAAATGGGTTTTCTCTAGTTTTTCTCTTGTGTTGATGTTTGGCAAAATGGGTTTTATGTTTATTGATAATGTGAGAGATATTTCAAGGATTGAGTTCTTTTTCTTTTAGTTTTTCTCAATTTTTTTATCATGTTTGGGAAATGGGTTTTATGTTTATTGATGATGAGAGAGATACACCTGTAAAAGGGTTTTTGTCATTTTGTTTTGGATGAGGGAGAGATTTTCAGTAATTAGGTTCCTTTTCTTTTGGGTTGATGTGAGAAATGAGTTTCATGGTTTGGATCATTAGATGTGAGAGAGATTTTCATTAGTTGAGTTCTTTTTCATTTCCTTGTCTCTGTTGGGTTTTTGTAGGAAATGGGTTTATATTTTGGTTGAGAGATCAGAGTTAGTTTGTAATTGGCTTCTTTTTCTTGGATGATGTCAGAAATGAGGTTTCTGTTTTAAATGTGTCAGTTTGATTCCGAAAGATGAAAATATACCTTCGGTGTGATGGAATTTAAACTTTTGGGTCTAAACAAATGCATTGTGCTTGATTGTTGCAGTCAATATATGCCATAAAGACTTAGAAGAAAATCTACTATGGGCAACAGACCTTCGCCAATGTTTGATCGGATCGCAGTTCTGGTCCGGCCATCGGTCGTGACTTGGCTGGGCGATCTAGATGGTGGAGTTGTTTTGGGACTGGGCCCAGTGGGGCCCACTGTCCAAGCGTCCCTGCTGGACCAGGCGAGAAGTCTCCTTTTGGAATTGGTTTCTGTAGAGGGGGTTGAAACCAGACATGTATTGGAGGTGAAAAAAAAAAAAGAAAAATAGAGAAAGGGACTCCCTGTTAGAGAGTTAAGAATCGATGTGGAGGTGTTTCTTGTATATACTAAATAGTGTGGTGGGGCCTAAGAGATGTGACCTGATGATCGATCCGGACCATAGATCTATTAGTGGGGTCCTAGGTGACCTTGGAGGTCAGTTGACTTTTGTGTTCTTTTGTGAATACAAGTATTTTTTATGATGTAACTGGAGGAAAAGTGGATGAAGACTGATAGACCCCATGAAAACAAAATGCAAACGTTTGTATTGAACAAACAGAAAAGCCATGATATCATGGGATTATCCCATGCTATCACGGTATAATCCCATGATAGCATGGCTTTTCTGCAATACATTTGGGTAAAACGTTAGTCCAACAACAAAGCTTTAAAAATGATGCACATGTAGACTTCGAAATGATGGTCATGTGTCAGTTTTCCACACTATTATTATTGATTCCTAAATAAAATACAAATGTTACTTACAAAATACAAACAATTTGTAATATAGAAACTGAAAAAGTCATGATATCATGGGATAATCCCATGATAGCATGGCTTTTCTGCAATACATTTGGGTAGAATTTTAGTCCAACAAAAAAACTGCAGAAATGATGTAAATGTAGACTTATTTTGCGTTGTATGTCATTATCTTTTTATCTTTTCCCCCTTAGAATTCATTACAACAGCTGAGGGGAACTGATTTCTCAACATTCCCACTCACTTATGCATCAAGGGCATCTATTTTGTCATTGATTCCTCCTGATCTTTAAAGGTCTAGATTGTCTTTACTCCCACTTCCTATTATCCCAAGTCCTGTTTGAAAGCCCTTGACAGCCTCCCCAAATAGGGATTCGTCACCTGTTGCCTCACAAGTCCTGTTTTAAAAATCATGGCCGTTTGAGTTTTTATATTACAAATTGTATGCATTTTGTAAGTAACAATTGTATTTTAATAGGAATCAATAATGATAGAGTGTGGAAAACTAACACATGACCATCATTTTGAAGTCTAAATGGGCATCATTTTTAAAACTTTGTTGTTGGACTAACATTTTACCCAAATATATTGCAGAAAAGCCATGCTATCATGGGATTATACCATGATAGCATGGAATAATCCCATGATATCATGGCTTTTCTGTTTGTTCAATACAAACATCTGCATTTTGTTATCATGAGGTCTATCAGTCTTCATCATAAAAAATACTTGCATTCACAAAAAAACACAAAATTCAGCTGACCTCCAAGGTCACCTAGGACCCTACTAATAGATCTATGGTCCGGATCGATCATCGGGTCACATCTCTTAGGCCCCACCACACTATTTAGTATATACAAGAAACACCGTACATCGATTTTCAGCTCTCTAACAGGGAGTCCCTTTCTTCTTTTTTTTTTTCACCTCCAATACATGTCTGGTTCAACCCCCTCTACAAAACCCAGTTTCGAAAGGAGACTTCTCGCCTGGTCCATCAGGGACGCTTGGACAGTGGGCCCTACTGGGCCCAGTCCCAAAACAACTCCACCATCTAGATCGCCCACCCAAGTCACGACCGATGGCCGGACCAGATCTGCGATCCGATCAAACATTGGGTCTCACGAAGGTCTGTTGCCCACACTGGATTTTCTTCTAAGTCTCTATGGCATATATTGACTGCAACAATGAAGCACAATGCATTGTTTAGACCCAAAAGTTTAAGTTCCATCACACCGAAGGTATATTTTCATCTTTCGGAATCAAACAGACACATTTAAAACAGAAATCTCATTTCTGACATCATCCAAGAAAAAGAATCCAATTACAAACTAACTCTCTCTCAACCAAAATATAAACCCATTTCCTACAAAAACCCAACAGAGATAAGGAAATAAAAAAGAACCCAACTAATGAAAATCTCTCTCACATCTAATGATCCAAACCATGAAACTCATTTCTCACATAAACCCAAAAGAAAAGGAACCTAATTGCTGAAAATCTCTCTCATCCAAAACAAAATGACAAAACCCTTTTACAGATATATCTCTCTCATCATCAATAAACGTAAAATCCATTTCCCAAACATGAGAGAAAATTGAGAAAAACTAAAAGAAAAAGAACTCAATCCTTGAAATATCTCTCTGATAGACGAAGAGAGAAATGAGTCTTTTTGCTTCTTGCTTCTTGCTGTCGCCGGAGAAAGAAAGAAGACTGCCCAAGGGTCGCTGCCAGTCAGAGATGAGGAAGATGAACCAGACTGCTTCCGCCATTCTCGTCCACGCCAAATCTGTTGACCTGAGAAGAAGTACCCATTTGGATTATGGTTGCAGTTCGTTGCAGGGGTCCAGACTCTGCTTCAAGTGAAAAACGAAATGGGAGAAAGGGAAGGTCAAAAGTGAAATAGAGATAACATACGGTCTAGGCTTTTTAAATGTATGCTGTTTTTGACTTTTTAACATTTGGATCCCTTGATATCATGGGATCCTGGGCAAATTTTTTTTTAAAAAAAAGGGAAGACCAGAGTCAAACGACTCTGGTGACATTAGCTTACTATGAGTCATGGAATTAGGACAACAGTGTATAAGAGGGGCCAATATGTCAAATCCCCTTCTATATATATAGTGTAATAGCTACTTGGGAACATAGCCTATGGTTTTATATATTGATCTATACCAACCCCGTATCAATTCTTTGCCTAGCCAATGTGGGCTATCAAGTATTCAGATCGGTCCTTTTCAACAATCGGGTGTAGATTAAGATCCACAATTTTGGATCCACTAGATAATCAGGTCGATTAGAGGTTTCTCTTTCGGTAATTACCCATTAACCTACAAGATTCAGGCCTGGAAAAATCCGACTCCTTCTGGATAGGATTGTAGTAGGACCCGGATCTTCTAAGCATTAGTTACATTAGTAAAAATTTAATTTGAATTAGGGTATAACATGGGTCAATTGTAACGCTATCTCAGGTACCTGTTTCCTTGATTTTGGGCCGGCTTGTGTCAACCTGACCCACGCAAGTTGTACCCCCGTATCCTCATACTGTGTCATATACACCATAGTCAACTTGAAGATATAATGTACATCTACCTGGGTACATTTTTCTCTACCCCCGGCTAAGGAGGCTAGGACCCGTCAAGCTCTCGGATGAGGGAAGGAGACCTAGGGTGAGGTGAAGGTGGTATGCCAAGGGTTGATCCATGGGCATAGAGGTAGGATGCGGTTCTCCACCAGTATCAGTTGAACACATGGAGATGACAATATCTGTAAGGATTAAGACCATAGATCGGATGGACCTCATTGATCAATAGGAACCATTGAAGTTTTGATTTAACCATATCAACTTCAAACTAAAAAGCTTTCCAGTAAAGCAATCTATGGTTGGACCACATGATCAAATCATCCAGGTCATATCATACCAGGTCTAGTACATGAGTAGCTAATGGAGTAATTGTAGGATGAAATCAACGAAAACGAAATTTTGGTGTTCACACTTTGCTTTCATGACAACTGCATGGGACAGACATTCACCTGATTAGAGTTGGACTGGTCATTCATTGAATCCAACTAAATGGGCCATGGAGGAAAATTAGAAAGCGATTGCACAATCGTAGCCACTTAATATAAGGTGTCCAAATCCACAAAATAAAATTTAAAAAGATTATCAACATCGGTTAGAGGAAGTTAACCATGGGCCTATTAGGATAGTCAATGATGGTAACTAGAGCTATTCATGGGCCAGTCCAAAGATCGCCCAATCAAAGCCCATTAGCTACAGGTATAATTTTAATGCTAGTCTCTTTTTTTCTTTTTTTGCTTTTTTGGTAGAAATCTTTAATTCTAGGTTTGAAAGTAATGCCCAACCCTAGCTGCAAAGAACTTCAAGTTAAGGATCTTGGGAGGGGAAAGGATATAATTAGGCCTCAGGGTACATTGAAAAGAATTCAAATTGTTTAACATTTGGGTCAAATATCTGTCCCTGACCAAAGCCATGGGCTTAAAGAATAGTCCAAGTACAATTGGGTGTATGCTAGAGTTGGGTTGGCCTGGACCAGCGCTGGCCCATGAAGAACCGAGTGGAAACCATGAGATTATATTTAAAAAATCTGCTCGGCCGCCCAAACTTCAAAGATAGCATGGGGTTTTTAGTTGATTGCAATCCTGGATGTCACCTAGCTATTCTAATTGGGTTTCTTGTTGCTTTGGACATTCGTGTCTATTTTAAAAAGCAGACTTCTAATTACTTGGAAAAACAGGTAGAAGTCTTGAAATTTATTAGATTAGACATTCACATGAACTGCGCGAAGCAATTTAAAGTACTTCAGACATCTAATTCAATCTGTTTTAAGTCATATAGTAGCACCTTTAGCTTACTATTATATAAAGCTAAAAGTTAATCTATAAAGGAATGATTACATAAAAAAAAAAAGCTTTAAATGTCATTTGACAGGACTTATACTTTTAGAGAAGATTAAAAAAACAAATGCTATACTAATTTTAGAAGTTTTTTAATAGTAGAAATACATAAATTTGAAATCATCAAAGTGACATTTTAAATTACTTTACATGAGCAAACAGTATAGTCGTTCATAAGATGAGTGCATAATTAAAATTCAGAAAGATATTGATTGTTGTTTGGTGTTGTAACTTTTACTGTTTTCACTGGCAGTAGTAGTAATATTATAAAATAAATCTGGTTGGTTGGTTACATGAACCAAGTGATCAGCTTCACCTGCAAGATCTGATTTGTATGTTTCACATTCAATCACAAGTCACCATCTAAGGAGTACAAAGAGATATATCATATCATCATCTCTACAGTCACATGTAGCCCTCCCCTTGGGCATCAAAATGAAGTAATGAAAAGATAACAAACCCACCCATGAATTTAAACTTTTCTGAAGCTCTTGATTCCTTGCATCTTCATCTAATCTCTTCCTGACTTTCCTATATCAATCAAGTATAATAATATTTTATAACAAAATAAGTTCCTTTGTGGCTTTCTCTTGAAACATGGAGTTGGAAAAACTGGAGTGGAAATGTGGAATGATTGACGGGCAGGGCAGGACGGGCAGCCATCAGCCCAACTCAACATTCTCCAAAACCACAATTTCCCGGGCAGCACTCTAGGTCCTTTTAATGAATGTCCCTTGGTCAACCAGCATTTCGAATATGGGGAGACCAAACCCTAAGATTCCCCAGTGCATTGAGGGGCCCGCCTACAGCACACAAATATGGTAAAATGATGACTATCCCATTGCATTTTAGTTGGGATACCAATGACAATTATCTAACAGAAAAAAGGTATAGAATAGAAATTGTATTTAATACTACAATATTTGCAAGGTCCAATTCGGATTGACCATGGGCCTAATAAAGGATGACCCACGTGAACAATTATATGATCCAAAGACCAATTCACACTGACCGGCCCACAGACTGTGCTAAAAACAAGATACTCAATTGCCTCTGTTCAGTGGGAAAGCTCCACTGATCAGAAGACTGAGATTTCCAGTCAGTTTGACCTTCGTACAATTGGCCACCTTCACTAGAGATCATCCAATGAACGGTCAAAATCATTTGACCGTGCACCCACTTGTGCCCAATCCATCAACAGGCCAAACCCACGATTTGACACACCAGTGTCCTCATCCTAAACAACAATCACTATAGACACAGTCTTTTTTTTGTAACTGTCATGTTCTCTCATCTCTTCTTCTAACTCCAGTATGGCTTTTGCAAGTCTCTTTCGTCTACTTGCTTTTTTTCCTTTTTTTTATCTGGTTTTGAGACCTAACCCCAGAATGTTTGCAGGGGCAGAAGAACGTAAAGAGAACCATATCAGGGATCAAGTGGCACGTGTGTTGCTTATGTTTGTCCAATGATGGAATGGCCTAGCGTGCAAGTATGACCATGTGATGTGTCCACTGTCTTGATGATGACCCAAAGGCATTGATCTGAGACACAGCAAGTAATGGTCATGAATGCCTGATCGCTTCGTTTTTCTACTTCATACAGACATTCTCAGTAGTGCAAGAGACTCGGGACCACAAGCGCAAGCATGGTTTTAAATTCACAAGCATATAAGAATGGTTTTAAAACTCGGCCAATCAACTTGGATTGCCAATCTGTACTAGTTATAGTTTTGACTATGACCCATGTTGATTTATTTATAGTTAACATTGGCTTACATCAATTTAATGGATAAAGGCTATGGCCTACATTGTTTGAAGTTGTGTGGCTCACCTATCAAGGGAGGGGCGTGACTTTTTTTTTTTTTTCAAAACGGTAACAAAGATTTCATTAAAGAAGGAAGAAAGGAATATATCAAAATTTAAAAAAAGAGGAGTTGTAAGGTGCAAGAGAGAAGCACCAGCCACAACTCCGATTAGAAGAATATGACACCCACCCAAGGAATTAACTTATCCACTCCTTGCTTTGCTAGTACATCCGCCATTGAGTTGGCGGATCTAATCTCATGACGGAAGGAGACATTAATGTGAGCTGAAATCTCTCTAATTTAATTAAAGAGGAATTGAAATTTCCATGGGTTAGACTTTCGGTTAGATATCCAGACAATTGCATTTGAAGAATCACTTTCTAACACAAGGACACCACTATATCTTGTTGAGAACAATCTAAGACCTTTCAAAATTGCTAGCACCTTCGCTTCATTAGAGTCGCACATACCAACATGCTTGGAGAACATAAGAACGACATCACCCTTGCTATTGTGAAGCACTCCTTCAATCCCCGCTGGGCCCGGCTTATCCCTTGAAGCACCATCTACATTAAACTTTAAAACCCCATAAGGATGGGGACTCCAAGGAAAAAGAGGGGGGGGGGGGGGGGGGGGGGGGGGCATGTTGGATTAAGTTGTTAGTGTATACCTAAGTTCTTCTTTTGCTTAAAAGTCTTAAACCATGACCCTAAGATAGTTTGGATCGGGATTAAACTCTAGAGCGAGAGAGTTTAGCATCAACATCTAGCTTGTGCAGATTATCTTCTCGTCCGGGTCAAGAGATGTAGATTTTCGTCCTAGTCAAATATTGATGTGAAATCTCCCATATATAATAGTCTTCTACCACAAGAATGACACATCGGAATTGCATGCTATTTATGATAAGATGAGAACCATAATCCATATATTCTGATTGTCGAAATGCAAAAGGATGATTGGAGTAGAGCCTCAGTATTTGAACCCATTCAAAACTAGAATGTGTTAAAATTGTATGAAAGATATTTGGATTTTTATAAAAATTAAAATAAAATAAAGTGAGACATACGCCTCGCGACTGATGTATAATGGTATCAACTCCATCTAACACTTGTAAATCCGCTGATAGCTTAGTGGTAAATCATCTTCTTTTTCACAGACACGGTGTCATTGTAAGAAGTCATGGTTTTAAATCATGGATGGGATTTACCGGTAGCTCTAGTAAAACGAACTCAACATGATGGTTAAGTATTAAGCACAATTTATTAAACTAATTACAAAACCCCTACATGAGTGATAAACACAATTCATTTAATGAGACATTTCGTACTAGGCATGCTTGGTGTATATTTGAGCCCTTATCCAATTCCTATCTAATCTTATCCAAATATGCATCCCACAAAAGGCCTATCAACTCAATGTAAAACACCAACAATTAAAATGGTTTTAAGTCAAATGATATTCACCTAGGAAATATTTCTTGAGAGTGTAATAATTACAACTAAACAAATCAATATAATAACCCCCATAGAATCTCCATACATGTGATTGATGTTAGATCAGAGATCTTGAATATGAAGAAAAGTTAAAAGGATTCTTTTACAGTGAGATTAGAAAAGGTGTTGTTTTCTTAGCCACTCCTCTCTCTCTCTCTCTCTTCCTCCGGTTTGCATGCAATAGAACAAAAATAACAACATTTAGTAACACGTGACATACCCCCTTTTTAAGACACACGAGCAAGTTGCAGTGGCTGAAGCATGAAAAAGCTTGTACTGGTATTTTTAATAATAAACAGTGAAAAGAGGAAGGGGACCCAATTAAGGCAAGTTGGTAAAGGCTCCTCTAGGGTAGTCCACAGGACCACAAAGTTCAATCGCTTCCTAGTTGACTTGAGACACGTGCACGAATGATCCAGACTGTTCAAGAGGTGTGGGTCCTACATATATAGCTGCAGCTAATATACCTCTGAATGTCATGCAATTAGCAGCCTGGCTGGTAGTTGGGCCCACTTAATTAGATTCTTGACTGTCATCCTTGCAGCTAATATACCCCTGAATGTCATCCAATTAAAGAATTGATATTCAGTTTGGTACTGATCCTGATTTTACTTAGGTCTGATTTAATCATGAAAAAAAAAATAATATTAAGATGCACACACACTTTATCAATGTATTGTTTAATTAGCATTGTCTGATTTTGGGCCATCAATCAAGGGATATGATGGTCATTCATACACCTTTTATCTCTCTTTCACCCTTCCTTGGCATGCATGCTGATAGATTCGGCGATGTTTGAATAAGTTATTGTGAAAGTAATATAAAGTAAATGTTAAATTAATGGTAATGTAATAATTATGCAAAAGAGAAGTATAGATTTTGACAAACCGGTGTAGAAATCGAGTTACTTGTATTTTAAAAATTTTTCAAAACCTAAAAAAGTAGAAGTAATATTTTTTATGGATATTGACTTTTCTTTTATATTTGTTGTGACCAACCAAATATGAATAAAGTGAAAAATCGACCACCAAGATCATTTGCTGTAACTCTGGAACAGGGAACATTAATGCTGGTTGGATGAAAAAGGAATTCTTGATTTTGCACATTTGCATCTAGATGCATCTTCTGGAGTTAAAGCTCACGAATAGGAAATGGATAGGGGTCCATGGACCACTTATGGTAGAACCCACTTACTGAAATTGGCCACAACCACTTGACAGTCTGTCAGGAGGACTAGGCAGTCAATCAATCAGTAGAGCGAGGAGCAGGGACCTTTGGGCAAAAGGCAATGTATAGTTTATGCCTTTATGGAACTGCAACATTTGGAAAAAAAATTAAAAAAAAAAAAAACTGTTAGAAAGGGGAATGAGAGATTGGGTGGGCTTAATTTGGATTTGAAGATTGTGGAACGGACGGCTGAGATTGGGGTGGTGAATATAGAAAAGAGAGTGGGGGTAGGGGTGAGGGGAGCCCTCAAGCGGCGCACATGGGCGTGGGTTAGACGCTCAGGGACATGCCAACACCATCACATGGGGCTGTGGGGCCCACCGATAATGAATCTCAGCACATGCTGCCACGGTTGACTTGTCCCACCCTCTAAACATGTGGGACCCACGTAGCCTTCTCTTTTCCATTCATCGCCCGCTCTCCATTGCTTTCCACGGCCTATTCGTTTTTTCTAACGCATGGAATTATATAAGAAAGAGCCGTAGGTGCGACGACCACAATAGTCATTTGCGTTTCCAGATCGGCGATTTCGAAGGAAAAAACGAAACAAAGAGAAGAATAGTATTTGTGACACAAATTTAAATAAGGAAGTTTCGGTTGGAGGTCATTCACATCATAACGTTGTAGCAAACAGAAAACATAATTTTATTGTAAACAGTTTTAAAAAATAAGTCGTGCTATTAAAATTTTCTCACTCTCACACTTTTTCATACCTAAAATGTCTAATTGACCATTTCTTTACATCATATCCCATGATTGGTGGGATATCGTATTAATAATGGTCAGCTACCATTTAATTGGTCACGATTAATGTAATCTCATTAATGAGATTTTCAAATAAATTCTAAAAACACACATATAATTTTCAAAATAAAGCAAGTAAATTTTAAAAAATACAATAATTTCAAAAAACTACAATAAATTAAAAAAATAATAAAATTTAAAAGAACGCTGATAAATTTAAAAAGATGCAAATAAGTTTCAAAAGATCCAAATAAATTTCAAAAGACTCAAATAAATTTCAAAAGATCCAAAGAAAATTCAAAAACTGCAAATAAATTTCAAATGACGCAAATGAATTTCAAAAGACGTAAATAAAATTAAAAAATATAAAAATTTTTTAAAAATGCAAATACATTTGCCAAAACTAAGATAAACCAATTTTTCAAATTTCAGAAAAATTTGTCAAAAATTCAAGTATTTTTGTCAAAACTCGGTTAAATTTATTTCAAAAAAATACAAATAAATTTCAAAAGACACAAATAAAATTCAAAAACACAAATAGATCTACGAAAATACAAATAAATTTGCCAAAAAATACAGAAATATTCGTTCAAAAACTCAGTTAAAAATAAAAATAAATTTATCAGAAACACGGCTATATTTTTTAAAAATTCAAATAAATTTGCCAAAAACTCAGATAGATTTGTTCAAAACTCAGATAAATTTGTTCTAGAACTCAGATAAATAGCCAAAAACTCAGATAGATTTATCCAGAACTCAGACAAATTTGACAAAAACTCAGCTAAGTTTGATAAAAACTCAAATAAATTTGACAGAAACTCAGCTAAATTTGACAAAAAATCAGATAAATTCCTTTCTCAGTAAAGCCTACAACTAAGCTCTTCTCTCTCCCCTCCCTCACCTTTCCTCACTCTCAATCCAATTCAACGGTCGACAATAAAAGGGCATTCAATCGCCGATTTCTCTACATTCCACAGCAGAATACCTCCAGATCTGCTATCTCTCACCCCATATCTTCCTTCCATGTGAGTTTTCCCTTTGATTTGCTATCTCTCACCAGAAGATGTGTTTTCCGGTGAAAAACGCCATTTTCGACCGGTTTTTTACCGGTAGATGTATTTCCCGGCGAGAACTGTTATCTTACCGATTCTTCTACCTTAATGGCGAGCAAACCTTGAACAGGTCGTCTTCTTCAACTGGGTTCTATAACAGAACCTTGGGCTGCGTCTCATTCTTCGGCCTAACAGCGAGGGAAGCGCAAAACTGGGCGGTAATCCTCTTCTCAGATTCGGGCGATGGGTTTCTTCTCTCGCAAGAGCAGCCCGGAGTCCTCTGCGTCTCTTCTCCTTCGGCGACGAGCAAACCCGAGGGCCCTTCTTCCTGAATTTAGTTTATGCGAAGCGATGCCGTACTCTACCACTAGCCACAATCCGAACCAACAAGTCCGAATTCTTTTCTCTGATCACAGTTTCTGAAATGAAAGGAGTCTCCAACCCACTTCATCTCTTTATGCCACAAAAGGATAAAAAACTCTTTCTTTGATCAAGATAACCAAGATTTCAACTCTCTCTTGTTTCTGTTTCTAGAAAACCAAACCGAGAAATGCTGTAACACGTGTGTTGATGATGGTGACAAGATCCGATCTTCTGCAACTCCCTAACCGCGTGGCTGCTATTCCTTGTTTCCAAAAAGAGATTGACTTCGACCTCTGTGAAATTGAGCCTTCTGCGAGATCCGATCCGATCTCCACTGTTGATCGCGTACCATCTACCAATTTGTTCTCCGGAACGATGGGTGCGGCCCACTGCTCCTTTTCTGATTCGAATCAGAGAACTAGACGAACTTGGAATCCCTGTTGCCCTTCGTCTTTCTTCCTCTTCTCCGATTGTCACCGGCGATTATCAAGAAAGAACAAAAGGAATGACGGAGAATGGAAGATTTGAAAGTGGAAAACAGAAGAAGGAGAAGGGGTTCTTTTGGGTAGCAGAGAAGTTACGAACGAGTGAGAATACAAGATTTGAAATTTGAAATTTCAAAATTTTATGCCTAAAATGATTGAAAGGACAATTTAGTCCTGAAAAATGAGATCGTGTGGACGCATGGACCTATGGCTGCAAACAGTCTAGTTGAGTGGACCAGAGGCCTTAAACAGTTTTTGCCTGGACTGGAGGCTGAATACATGCCACTATAGGGATCTTTCGCTAATTTTGCCTTTAAATAAAAAAGATTAGTAGCTCAGTAGCGAGACATTCCTTTCTAACCAAAATGAGATGATCAAATCAAATCTTTGGCATAGATGGGGAGAGGCTTGTATAAGTGCATCTATAGGTGTGTAAGTAATTTTTGGAGGAAACTCCACTCATTCACTCATTAGGCTTTCTCCTACCAACTCCACGATGCCTAAGTGCTCATGATAAGGACCCTACTTGTGCATGAGATATTTCTAGATTTTACTCTAATTGAAGATGGTTGCACCTTAAAGTTAAGAACGTAATTAATCACGTGATTAAGAATATGATTAATAATGTAAGGTCCCTGCTTGTGCATAAGGTATTTCTAAAACTTACTCTAATAGGAGTTGGTCAAACAGTAAAAATGAAAAAAGTAATTAGTCAAGTGATTAAAACATGATTAATAATTTGAATTATTAATCATATTAGAGTGAGGTTTGAGGACATCTCATACATAAGCAGGGCATTCATTCTGATCGGCTTGGATTGGTGGGGCCCACCATGGAAATTCACTCATTGCACCAATCCCTTATTTGTTTGCATCAAAATAGATTGGAGTTGAATACACATGGTGGTTAAAAATGAAAATCAAAGAATCTATTAAAAATGAGTATCGAATAACATCTTTTTTTTTGTTTCATCCTCCTAAAAGAAAATGTTATTTGATATTCATTTTTTGAAAGTCCATATTTAGTCTTCATTTTTAACTACCCAATGCATTCAATTCCAATCTAATGTATTCTAATGCAAAGAAACTATTACACCATGGGGTTGATCCTACCATAATAACGTTCTAATAGTAGGCGGTACCCAATGGGTACTTAAGTCCAAGCTTTGGACTTGGATGTTTCTGATGTAGGACTTATGCAATCTAAGTATCCCTCATTTTTTAAAGTGGGTGATGTGCTTACCAAATTTTAATCGGATCGATCTACCACCTTTATAGGGGCCCACCAGATCTCACACTAACAGGCCCTATGTGAGTCATCCTGAGGATTAAGACTCTTGGTATATACGACCACTGTCTAGTGTCTACACAATTATCAGAGTAAACCGGATGGTATAGCTTAGATGGCCCACTAAACCAAATAAATACAAGAGATCAATGGGATTTATTCATGTTCAATGAGTACGTTACCAACTTTACCATAAATAGTATATTTTAAAAACGAGTTTGGATCCCCTCAGCAGCTATTACACAAGAATCATATAACACATGTGGGAAACTCCATTGTTATAGAGATAATTGAAACCTTTCAAAATATATCTCATCCCTATAGTTACTTATGCTCAAATCTCACTTTAATAGGAATAGGCATCACCATAAAATGGAATACATGATTGAAACATGACTAACACCATGTCGGCAGCGACCCCAACATTCTCAATCACGTGTTCAATCTTACGGTAGGGACTATTCCAATAAAGTGAAATTATATCATCGGAAGGAATGATATTCATCTTGAACAGTTCGAATTACCTGTATGTGAGCCTCACGGCCGTGGAACTCCTCACATGTACAACACAGTTCGAATGTAATAGCTGCCCAATGGGAATCGAGGAATGGATTATCTAGATCCTCTAACTCTGTCTTAGGTGGCAGCCAGCGTTTTAGAAGTGATCAGTTGAGTATTCTAATCTGAATAGGTGATTCAAATGGAACCAGATACATATTTTACACTCAACTTTAACCAAAACTACATTTACTTAGAGCCACGTTAATGTGTGATTTAACCAAAACCCCTTATTTTCAGGTGGACCGTCTGAACCATACAATTCAACTCTCTAAGCATTCAGGCTCGCTTGCTCATTCTGTATAAGACTTGAGTGATAAAAAAAAAATTGATGAAAAGCATGACAGACCACTCTATTGGATTGCTTTTTATTAGCCAAAATGGAAATGGTCAATGTTATGAAATGTACATAGTCCTTAAACATCTTCTGTTCTTCAAACCAATACCATGATGACATGAGCAAGAGGTTGAAAAATAACAGGAGAAATTAATTAATAAATAAATAATTGCCCTTATACAAAATCTACTCCAAAAAGTTGAATAAACATCTCTATCAATTGATTGGCACATGAGATAAAGACTTTTTAAGTTAGATACAATGATGGTCCGCAAGCTTATACTGGTACAGTGTCCATTCTCAAAATGGCCCCAAAAGGGGTGATGTTTTTAAATAAAGTCTGTTAATTTAAGCCCATGAAATTATGTACTGGCTTTCACTAGATTCTTCCAAAAGTGTAAACTGTAAAATTCAATTAAAATAATGTTCCCATATATACCTAATGCATGTAGATTCTTTTGGCACTTCAGTTGTTTGTTGATTCAAACTCTTTTATATAAAAAGTAATATCGTTGCAAACAATTTAGCAGTTACATCAAAGTCACTTATATCTAACACCACAATCCGTTTATATGCAATATTCTAAATTCACTACAATAAGGGTGCATTTGGAAACTCTAAAAAACAAGCTCCCATTTTATGATTTAGAGCTATTTACATATTAGAGTATTTGATAAACTTCTAATTGTATTTTCAAATTTTATAGATTATTTATAAATTAGAGCTTTTGCCTTTAAACATAAGCGAAGGGGGTGGCTGCATTTTTTAGTAGAGCTTTTACAACTAAAGTGGAAGGAGGTGGACAATGCAAATGGATGAAAATAACTTCATAAGATTTTCAAAATGATGCAAATGGTAGGAGCTTTTACACACACATGCACATAATTTCACCAAACAAAGTAATTGTAAACTAGAGCTTAATAAGTTAAGCTTTTATTTTAAACCTTAATCTACTTAGCTCTTATTAATTAAACTAGAGCTTCCAAACAACCCCTTCAAAGATGACATGCACATTTATATTGTTCATTATATATATACACACACTCATAAATATCTAACTATATAACAATGGAGGAGTTTTGACCTATCAGATTCCCTCACAAATTGTAGTACAAGATTTTTCAATCTGATCCATCCTCAAAAGTAGGATCCTTAAATCAAAGGAGTACGCCAAATATCCTGCAATACAGAGTTTCACATTAGAGAAAGAGTCATGCTATTGGCACACGGCTTTTTTCTTTTCACCCACACACACATTTAAAAAAAAAAAGAAAAATCTGTGAAATTACCTTGGTGCCCACCCTCTTCCTTTCTCTCTCTCTCTCTCCACCTCCCCTTTCACCTCTGGCTCCGGCCAAGATCGGCGCCGGCTGACTCCCCTTCTCTCTCTCCCTCTCCTCCCTCCCTTCCTCCCTCTCCCTCAAAGCGGAAGAGGGCGGCGACTTCGTCGAGGCGGTGGGCGCGGAGCATGGAGGCCATGACGGCGTTGCAGGTGAAGATGGTGGGGCAGCTGTTGGAGAAGACGGCGTGGCGGGCAGTGGCGGAGGCGGAGTCGAGGTCGCCTGAGCGGATGAGGGATTGGACACGGTTGTGGAGGTTGAGCCGGGGGCCGACGAGGGCGGAGGTGGAGTCGGGGAGGCGGCGCTCGGCGGTGGCTTCCTCGGCTGAGGAGAAGGCGAAGGATCGGAGGGTGAGGAAGGAAAGGATTTTGGGGATGATGGGTTTGGGAATGAGAGAGGGATTGCAGAGAGCGATGGAGAAGAAGACGGTAGAAAGACATGATGCAGAAAGGGTTAGGGTTTGAAAGAGAGAGACTAAAACCCCCTTAGTGTTTTTGAATCTGATACAATGATGGTGATGGAATTTTTCAGAGAGGGTTAGGGTTTGAAGGAGAGAGATTAAAACCCTAGTGTCGAGTGGGAGGGAGGGAGAGAGAGAGAGAGAGAGAAAACACTAGAGAGGGAGAGGGAGAGGGGGGGGGAGTCGCCCGGCGCCGATCCTGGCTGGAGCTGGAGGTGAAAGGGGAGGTGGGGAGAGAGAAAGGAAGAGGGTGGGCACCAAGGTAATTTCACAGATTTTTCTCTCTTTTTTTTTTTTAAATGTGTGTGGGTGAAAATAAAAAATATGTGTGCCAATAGTAGGAATATTAGATCTAATATGTTAGATCTAATATGATTTGTAATACAAATCAAACCTATGGATCTTGATCTATGCATTAACAATGGATAATCTAAAAATACTAAAAGCTTACCTTGAGCCATGATCTTGACAATGAGCGGTATGGATTGGATCGCTTCTTCTGCAAAATTCACCATGTAAGAATAGATTTCACATAAATCAAGGAACATCTTTTCTGCCACATTGGGTTGCTGGTATAAGAGTGATACCATAACATGGGTATCAATTCTTGGGCATCTCCGTGAATCTAATGTGTCAACACCACTCAATTATAAGTGTGTGACAATCATTTAAGAAATATGGAGAGAACCCTTTATACTTATAAGCAATGATAGAGGGACTAAGCATTTCACTTTTTATCAATTTTCCCAATTCTTTGACCTTTTAAAACTTATGATCAATCTGGTGATTTTTTTAATGTTCATCTTAATTATCTAATGATATTGCTGGATGTCAAACATAAATCACTAATTAAAAACCCCCTCCCTTCCTGGTGTTTTCCACCCGTTTTGCCGCTTCCTCCTTAGTGGTCATAACTCTTGATCCTTTTTATTTGCCTTCCATTTGTTCTCTTCTTTGTCTGATCTCACTGCACTCACTGCACTCCATCTTCATCTTCTTTATAGTTTTCTTTCCTTGTTTCCTTTGGAAGATCTTGAATGTTTGTTGTCTATTGAATGGAGATGGAATGTTTACTTATGGATGAAGATGATGTGAGACTTTGAGTGCATGTAATCTAATTAAAAAAACATTATGTGACATCTACGTAACTATTCTTTTTACTGACAATATACAACGACATCATCAAACATAAAGAAGGTATTACGTTTTTCTTTGAAGCGTTGCATCCTTAATTTCATGAATTTCTCCATCTAAAGATCATAAAAGGAATACTATGCACGCAAAAAATAATATATTCGATTGAGACTTTATTATTTTAATTAGATCCTTAGAATACTTAAAATAGTGAAAAAGGAAGGTATTATATAAAAGAGAAAAGAAAAAAAAAAAGGTAAAATATCGAGAATCAAGGGCCGGAACCATGAAAGAGGAAGTAGCAAGATGTATATAGAAAGCGGGTAATTATCAATGTTAGAAATAAATGGGCTTTCTGTTCGGAAATTATTTCTTACATTTGGCTATATTGCCTGATAAGATGAATATTTGAGAATTTCTCATTTTGGAAAAAATAGAAATCATAAGCAAAATGTTTGATGCTCCCACAATTGTATTATGTATACAGGGATGTAAATGAGTTCTTGATTTTTCGATTACTAGGAGGTTCTAACCCGTTAAAAGTCGGGTCTGAGTCCTTATTTAGGCCCCGATAAGTAAATGGGTCTGAGTCTGATTCCACATTGGTTCTGATCCGTGGACTCAATTTTCGAAAATATTTCCTAAAAAACATGTTTGTTCTAATTTAATTCTCTACTTAGACCTGGATCTGAATCCAGACTCGTCCCAAATATGGTTCTGGTTTCGGTTACAGAACCAAGAAATTGGCTTTAAATTGGTTCCGCACCCGAATCCAATTCTGCCTTCTCCATTAACAATTTTGGTTCACGGATCCACCATGGTCGTGGAGTGACCCGTTTACAATCCTATATGCATACAATGTAATTCAAGTAAAAATACAAATTAAGATGTGGTCCTCTGCATAGATCGAATCATGCTCAAGCTGCCGGCTCGGGATCGTTTCTCATGTGTTGTAGCTTGTAATTCAATTCCTACGAATTACGATGCCTTCCAAAACCCGAAGCACACTCACGTGAAGTACTCGGCGATTCCCAGAGCGACTGCCGATTAATTCGGCGTGCACGGAGACGCTGGCGACTCAAACGCCGTACCGAATTACCGGTCCCTGTCCAGTGTCTACTACTCTCTACTCTCTTAAAAAAAAAAAAAAACCCTCTCCTTCCCTTCACCACAATCATTCGACCGCTGACGTCACTCTCTTGGCAAATTCCCCCGGCAACCTCGCGGAAAATCCAGCTCTCATCCCCTCCACGTGTCTCCTCCGCATAGGTCCAATTGCGATAGCCACTACACCCACGCATATTAATATGCATTGTGCCACATGACCACACCTCCCCTCCTTCCATTTCCTTACATTTTTATTTTTCTCCTCTCCCCCCATCATCTATTTTGCTCATCACTCAACAATACCCAAGAGAAAGCTCAAGAAAAGAAGGTGGATTGAACTTAATTTGAAGGTGGTATTTGGTTGCCAAATTTTGTAGGAATTTGCCAAGAATGGCAAGCATGTTTGCGACTGACTGCAAACTGAATTTTGAGGAGACGGAGCTCCGTCTCGGGCTGCCGGGAGGTGGTGGCTCTGCTGATGGCGAGACGGGGAAGAATTCCGGCAAGAGGGGGTTCTCGGAGACGGTCGATTTGAAGCTTGATCTCCCCACGGTCCCTTCCAAGGACACCGGAGCCGGCGCCAACCCCATGGAAAAGATGAGGAGCATCCCCAAGGAGAAGAACCTTCTTCCTTGTGCCAATGATCCAGAGAAACCTTCAGCTCCCAAGTAAGTTGTGTTTAATTATTCATCTATTCTCTTCTCTTTTTTCCTTTTCAGTTGGGTTTTTGTTTTCTCTAGTGAAATCAGTGAGGATTTTGTTATTATGCTTCTCTATGTGGAGAATTTTTAAAAAAATGGACATTTTTTTTTTGTTACCACATACTTCTTCTTGAAACAAGAAAAAGAGAAAAGAAATGAAAAAGATAGGCTTTGAGCCACAAGGAAACCAGATCTGAGTTGTGCCAACAGTATTTGATTTGGCCAGTGAGTTCTCAAATATTCCTTGTGGATGTGAAAAGTTGGAGCTTTAAATATTTTTCTGGTATAATTTCTGTCCATACATTGATGAATTTCTTTGGGGTTTCTTTAGGATAATCTACCCTATGAATTCAGTATCATAATACAAACAAATACACGTAAAAGATCTTCTAGTTTTTGTCGAAAATATGAATTCCTTTTGCTGAAGCCAAGATCAAAGACACCCAAAGAAGAATCTTAACAAAATCAAATGGTAGCTAAAATCTGATCCTTAATTTTGCTCTTATGTATGCCTGTATGGTGAGTGCATGTTTATTCGTTCCCATTTAATACAATCTTGGTAATTATTATTACCAGAATACCCTCTCTTTCCTGCAGCTTATCACGTGCTGTGTTGAAGATTTGGAATTTTTTTTATCCGTGTGATCTTTGCAAAGTGAGTGGCACCATTACCATGGTTTTGTGCTTGGGTTTTCAGGGCACAGGTTGTGGGTTGGCCACCCGTTCGATCGTTCAGGAAGAACATCCTGTCCGTCCAATCTTACGTGAAGGTTAGCATGGACGGTGCACCTTACCTACGCAAGGTGGACCTCAAGATGTATAAGAGCTACCAAGACCTCTCCACTGCTTTGGAAAAGATGTTCAGTTCCTTCACCAGCGGTGAGTACTTCCATATAAAATGATAGTGACAAAATCATGCATAAAACCCATCATCCAGATGAAGTGTAATGAAATCCCCCCACTGAAATGAACAGTGGAACCCATCAGTGAAGTGGGTAGACCATTAGATAAGAAGGCACATTAGATCTGCAGGATAGTACCCCATGTTGCCTCAACCAGTAGAAGGAACACACTTTTTTTTCAAACTGTTTTAAATTGAGATGCTATTTACTTGGTCCCCATAAAATATATGTAACTAGGGGTTATTTTAATCACACCTTAGTGCCACAATTCACCATATTCTTTGGTCATTTGCATTTGGAAAAATTATGGGAAACTGGTTCTCTTCATATTAGTTTTTTCATGATTTTCATTGGTTTGGTGTTTGATTCGAGAGTTTTGTCTCCCGTTTGAGGTGGGATTTCAATTCAAAAACAAGGTTTTGGTGCTCTCATGTACTCCTAATTTTCTTTTTTGAATGACAAAGAGGAAAAGTAACAATTTTACTATATTTTTCCTTTCCCCACTTTCATCGATCAGCTTTCTCCACTTTGTACCTAGTTTCCCTTCCCCACTTTTCCTTTGGACCTAGCTTCCCTTCCCCACCCTCTCTCTCTCTCTCTCTCTCTCTCTCTCTCTCTCTCTCTCTCTCTCTCTCTCATATGACCATTTCATTTTAATATATTTTCTTGGGCTTGGATATAAGGTAACTGTGGATCTCAAGGAATGAACGGGAGGGACTTTATGAATGAAAGCAAGTTGATGGATCTTTTGAATGGTTCGGATTATGTACCCACTTATGAAGACAAGGACGGTGATTGGATGCTCGTTGGTGATGTCCCATGGGAGTAAGTTATTCTTTCTTTCCCCCATAATCAAAACAGAAAAAAAAAAAAAAGAAGAAAAAAGAAAATCCAAGCAAATCATCTAACCATACAGATAGGAACACAATGACCCATGAGGGCCAATATCTCGGAATACCCATGTGGCCCATTCGTGGTAGCTGTATGATTAATTCATATGCATACTCAGATTATTGGGCCATAAGAAAAATAACATGTTATTGAATTACTGCAGTAACTAAACATATTAAGTGAATGACAAATGCAACCATGATTTTGTGCAGGATGTTTGTCGATTCATGCAAGCGTCTGCGCATAATGAAAGGATCGGAGGCCATTGGACTTGGTAAGTAGCTCAATTAGCTTTGTTAACAGCATATATATATTCACCAATAATTAGATGGCACTGTTTTCATACAACTTGAAGAAAGAATATTAGGGTCATATTTTAATAATTTCTTATGTACGTTATAATGCACTGTTTTCATATAGTGAAGAAAACTTAGATATGACCAACCTTATCGGATCATTCAATTTTGATAGTGAATGTTACTCCCATCAATGTAATTTTTAAGCCCACTAGTCCAGTACTGCTAATCCAAAGAGGAGGTTCGCATCTAATTGTTTTATTCCACCAAAAGGTGGGCCTCATGGCTTAAATTGGTAAACAGTAATGCATTACAGACGGCTGGCTACACTTGATCGCTATTCTCTTTCTCTTATCATATGTTTCTGTAGTACCATATATACTAGCTCAATTGCTCAACCCCATTATTATTTGATTAATTCATCCATTTTTCTACAATAATTTCAGCTCCAAGGGCCGTCGAAAAATGCAAGAATCGAAGCTAAAGAATCAATCACCACAGCCTGCTCATTTAATCTCAAAAACCTTCCTCAAAGCCCTAGTTCCCACAAAGGCACCGCAACAACAAAAGCGATGAAGGCAGTCGAGATGGATCGAGCAGGGTGTTTGGGTGTATCTGTATTGTGGTTTGATATATGTATAAGTTTATGCAAAATATTTGGATTATTTGTTATGAACATGAAGCAATAACAATCTGTTTCCAAGACTCCTTATATTAATGTAGGTTGCCTAATAATCATGTCATCCATGTTGTTGTTGGTGTTGTAGCTGTTATGGCAGTGGTGTGATTTTATTCCATTAAATTACAACCGTATTTTCTCATGAGATTCTTTGTATTGAGGAGAGGGGGCAGGCCATGTGCATGGCAATGGGACATGCATTTATATATTGCTTTTTTGTGTTCTTTTATGCATTCAGTTACTGTTGGAAAGTTACTTTCATTCGTGGCAAAGTGATAAGGGTTCCTTGATGACCTTTAATGGCCGGGTTGGAATTTCCAAATCATCAACAGACCGTCCCTAGTGGAATTTTTACCTTTCCCTCATGAATCTTAAAAGTAGAAATTGTGTCAATTCCACAAGGATTAGTTTTGACCCAACTGCAATTTCTTTTCCAAGTCTTGGTATTTCTAATGAAAAGTGTAGCGATCAAGATTCTAAGGATACATACAAACATATGTGAACATAAACATACATGCAGGCCTTTTTGTATATGCATATATAAATACATCATGTACATTAATTCATATTGCATACATTAAATAAAAAAAAAGGAATGATGCAAATTCAGTGGAAGTTTACACCTTATCCATTGAATAAATCCACTGATCCACCTAAACTAAACTCATCAAATTAAGCACACACATGTACTGGAACCCAAATACGCAAATATCTTCGACACATCATGTGTTATACCTTATCATATGCCTAGTTTAAATCTGAGAGAAGAACGGTTGTTTTCCGATCTTAGATCAATAAAAGTATTGCTCAACCAACTTTGATATATATATATATATATTTATGACATAGCCGACTGAGCTTCCACATGCTCACTGTCCAATCGGTAACTAACCATGGTGATTTTAATTGAAGCTGTTATTTGGAGCATTCTATTATCAAATATCTTCAGATATTTATCTAGGCTTTACTTTTGTAATTGAGTTGTCTAAAACCCATACTTGGATGTGTAGTCTGCTTGGAGATCACTCTACTCGACATATAATATAATTGTAAAAAGTGAGACGTTAAATTGTGGAGTTATACAAAATGCTTGTGATTATAAGAAAGAATGTATAAAAAAGCGCAAAAGATCCAGTAAATAAATTAAACAAAGTTTCAATGAGGTTGATAGTAGCATATAATTTTACATTAGAATAATGTTTAATATCTTAGCATCAAACTGTCCCCTTACTATAATTCTTTGTGCAGTTGTCAAGTAGAATCATCTAATTATATATATTTGCAAAACTCCATATCTTTCTACCCACCCACCCAATACAGATAAACCAACAGAAAGTTAAGAAATATGTGCTTGAGTGGTGCCTACTTGAGACCCCAAACGCACCCATTTCATGGGGATGCTAGAAAAGGTGAAAGGAAAAGAGAAAAAGCATTCATGTCTGGAATCTGCCCAGCACAAAAGAGGAAAGAGAGAGAGAGAGAGAGAGTGTGTGGAAGTAATTGAAACAATGGAAGAAAAGACAGAAGGAAAACAAGGCATGGGATGGAAGATGATATCTCACTTATCTTTTGTCCTCAGAAAGGGCTTCAAAATGAGAAATAAAGAAATGAGGACGTTGATATATGCCGTCTCTCCCACCATTGCCGTTTATTCCTCAGGCTATGTTCATTGCATGTGCAGGATTTGGCATTTTCAAATCTTTCTTCTATAATTAGAAAGATCCTCAATCGGAACTTGTTCCCAAATGGACGGTGATCCGATTGTTTTGCATTTGGAGTGGTCCCAAAACAATATCATCCATGTGAAGAAAGGTTTACAGTTGTTTGATTTTATTCCAAGAGCAAATGCAAATGAGGAAATTCACATGGTCCAATCCTACGGCTAGACGTACGTAAAGGCCACTGTGAGATTTAACTTTAGATGAATGATCAGATTTTGGTGATATAAAAGAGAGCAAGAAACATTGAAGGCCTTTGATCTATTTTTTTTTAATTTGTTTTTCCGGATTTTTTGAGAATGCTGGTGGAGGGTGCACGCTTTACATACGTTTTTATTTTCCCTTTGTAGATGTTTGTGTGACCTATTTGGATGCAAGACAACAAAAAAATATGGCTACTGAAACATGAAGTGGTGCAATCAATTGGGCTAAAAATATAAAGTGGTGCTTGGTATATGCTTGTGCGACCTACTTGGATATTTCCCTATATATATTATATATACATATATATTGGGGGGGTGCTATTGCATAGGAGGAATGGTAAACTAAACCTAATCTATCTTAAGAGGATCATTTCTGTGTTGCCCGTGCCCCAGCCCAAGTGTGCTCCTTCTCTGCTCTGCCACATACGTCCACGTCCATCCTCTTCTTGTGCTCATACCAATTGGGCCATCTCATAATGTCACCAAAGGTGGATATCTACATGGACCATCAAGTATGAAATGATTGCCAGCTCTTCCCCCCTCCAGAGATAAAAACTTTAGAATTGGAGTGTCTTATAGATCTACACTCTTGGCCCTTCTCTCCTCACTATTTCCATCTACTTTCGCTAAAAGTTCATTTCCTATTGATTCCTAAAAATTCTTGGTAAAAAAATTTACCTAAAAAAGTTGATTCCTATAAATTTATAGGGAACTGGCAGGAGGGCTCGGGGGCTCATTTTGCAGAAATGACTCAGAGCAGCAAAGTTGCATTTTCCGTTCAAATGTTCTAATTTCTCAGCTTCCATGCATTAAAGAAATGAACACCTATGGCCTGTATGTTTAATGTAATTGAATACCTAGAATTGTATTTTCGTAAGAAAGAACCAAAGATAGCCATCCCTTTTATTTGGAATTGAATCAAGAAAACATGTGGAAACGGATACCCAGCTACCACAATAGTAATTGAATACCTAGGAAAGTTAAGGTCTCATCTACTTCTCAAATTTATATTCTTCATCTTTCACCTTTTTAATAACTTTTCGGTGGAGCTGATTTCGCCGTGAATTCCTACACAATCAAATCCAATATATTTTAGGCAAACAAAGAGGCCCTTAGAATTTATTTTCAGAAGGTAAAGGTTAGTTATCAACTTTTTCTTCGGGTCAAAAGTGCTAATTCTGATTGTTTCGATCTTCTGCTTTGATCTTTCACCCTTCACCTAATCTCTTTACATGCTTTTAAAGATTGTACGAGCAAATGGAGAATGTTTAATTGACAATCCAACGTGAGATCCACCAGGTAGACAACTTATTACTTGTACTGTGGATCTGAATTTAAGGGAAGATGGGCACCACAAAATCCTGTTGCTATGATACTGTGAGATGTACAGGATCATTGCTGTTCAGAAAATTTAAAACATGGGTGTGATATGAAATCTGTACAACTCAACATAACATATGTAATTGAGTAAAGGAACAGAGAACAGACAGCTGTAATGGAAAAGAGCATATACTTGTTCCCTCTTTTTGAATGGACAAAAGGAATGGTGTATCAAACTCCCATGATTTGGTTTTCCAATCTTTATTACTTTCTTTGATCTTGCTTGCATAAGTCCTATAGGCCACTGGGACATCACTTCTTTTATAATGCCTTTGCTTTTCTCCTTTATGCAACCAAAGCCGGGATGCCTTTGGCCTATTCCAAATTGGTCCTCAAATCATCATACACTCTTCTCCCAAGAAGAAAAAACAAAGAAAAACTCTTCATACACTCTGCTCTTTCTCCTTCATTGTTGGGAGATTTTGTAATTGGTGTTGAAAACCAACAAATGCATTTGCTAGTAGCTTATTAGGATAACTCTTTCTTTGATGGTCCTTTAACAACGCTTCTTTCTATGTTTGATCTGCATTTTATGACTTGTTCTTTTGATCCACTACTATCTTTTTTCTTTGTCATGAGTCATTATCTTGACCTAGGGTAATTCCAACCATAAAAAAAGAGGGTTGTGTCAGACCATAGGAAAAAAGTTTCTGTTCAATCCTGCTTTGGGAAAATTGAACAGTTGATAATACCCTGTCAGATTGTATATGGTTGAGGGAAATGATGACAACAGCACCATCATGTACAATTCAAAGGGCAAGTTTGTTTGAATGGAATTAAATACATAGGAATTTGTGATTAAATGAGCTCCTAGAAAGGATTACTAAAAAGACGAGGGATCATGTAGGGTACGAAGTAAAGATGATCTCGCCTTGAATGGCTTTCTATTGAAAGGGGATAAATTTTGGTTGTCATTTTTGTGATATTTTCTTGTGTCTCTTCATTTTTAACCACTTGTAGAAATGTAAGTCTGAGAATTTGTAAAAATTCAGTCGCCTGAAACAAACTGGCCCAAAGGGGCGATCGGTCAGAAAGGGTCCACCATCAATTCCAAGGCCTGCTTTGTCACCTTAATCAGGCAATCTTAAACCTATAGCAAGAACTTGCAAAATCATATACGTAACAAATTCCATATAATCTTGGATTTAATCGGGTTAATCATAGACAACAAGGGTCAATCTGGTGATACCTCTTGAAGTGCATCTCAATGGTTGCACTTGCACTTGTTTTGTGTTTGCAGTTTACAGAAGTGAGGCCTATGATATTCACATAATTAAACCACTGCAATAAATTAACAAATGAGAAACATTCTTGTAAGATTAGATTTAAGTAGTTTGATACTTCAATTATCATTCATGATGGAAGAGTAAAAAAGAATAGAACCATCGAGATTCAGTGAGTAAACAAAATCATGTTGATCGAATCTGGATTGTCTAGTGTGAATCTATAGCTGGTGTCTCACTAGGCTGCCCCTGAGCGAAAGGAGTGGAACTTCGTGAAACCAATTGAAAATTTGAGCTGCTAAAAATTGAATGTACTCCCATTACAGGATATCCCCAATTCTTTCTCCATCATGAGATGATCCTATTATAATATTGAAAACATCATAAATCACATGATTAACACAATCTTTTGCATTAGTAATTGTATTTATAATAGTTTTATTCATCATATTCTAGTTCTTACGATCAAATACTTTTTTATTAGAGTAAAATTTGGATATCCTATGTGTAAGCCATTCATTTTTAACTGCTCAAGCCTGATTGAGAAACTCGGTGGATCCTGACACCTTGGGTGCAGGATGTCCTATCTAGAGGTTACTCTTTACTTAGTGGAGCCATATATGGGCCTGGCAAATTTGCCAAAACAGCTCATTGTGTTCACAGTGGGGACAATTCCTTTGTTGGGGTGTGTGTTAGAGAGAGAGAGAGAGAGATATTTTCAAATGAGAATTGACTTTGAAAACAAAATTGAAAATCGTTTTCTTGGGTCATCTAATGCATACCGAGCATGGTTAAGGTGGGTTGGAAAGTCATGATGATAATAATACCACCATCTTCAAGGGTCTGTTTGGCAATTTACTATTAAAGTAGTAACGTAAAGCATTAAATTAAGATAGAATAAAATATAAGAGGGTTATAATGGTATTTTATTTTTAGTGGATTTGTAGAAAATCTTTTTTTACTTTTTGTGTAAAAAAATGAGTTTTTTTTTGTCTTTTAGTAGATAAAGATGGCTGTTTTTTTTTTTTTTTTACGTTTTTTTAAAGGAGGAGGAAATTTTGAAGATATGTACTTTTGATGTGATCACTTGTCTAAAAAATGGAGGTTTTAAATTACTTATACTAATCTAGTAAATTGACAAACGGGTTCAACCATTTTATTTCGAACATTTGTGTATGCTTGTGTGTTTTTCTATGCTTGTATGTATCTGTATTACAATAGCCCTCATACCACCCAACCAAGTGGGTTGGGACCCATGAACTATGGGAAGGAAGCTTGTTCCCACAGGAAAACATGCAGTCGTGTCGAAAGGCTTGCTCCAATAAGAAATGGAACTCAGGAATCTAACTGTAGGCTATGAAGAGAGAAACGGGGTATCCAACCAAGTAGCCCGCTGTGCAACCCCTTGTTCTTCTCATATATAGTTGGATGTGTTAATGCTTTTTTTAAGGGCGCATTTGTGTACAAGTAATTTCCATGGAAAGATTAAATTGCCATATCAGCAAATTCAATGGTTTTTAAATACTCCCGAAAAGGTTTTCCGCGAAGTAAGAAATTCATGTTTGGGCAAATTATTTTTCCTCGATAAATTGGTGCTAATGTTGTTTGGTGTGACTGTGAATTCCTTTTCTAAAACTACTATTCAAGAGAAAATGGAGTAAATAAAGGTGGGCCGGTTTTATGTGGAACTGGACTTCCCATGCCACCCCATTAAAGAGAAAATGGAGTAAATAAAGGTGGGCCGATTTTATCCCCCCCCCCCAACACACACAATAGGAAGTCTATTTCCAAGCCTAGAAAGGAAAAAGTTGATGCGGCGAAAAAATAATTCCGCGGAAAACTGCCGCACCAAACGCGTGAAAAAAGGGTTTTCTGCAGAAAAACACCTCATTTTCTATGGAAATGGGCTACATAAATACACAAATTAATATCCCCTTATAAGTTGGGTGCGATGTATAAATGATGTTTTGTCGACTTTCTACTTTAAAATATGATGTTTACATTTACGGTGTAGCCCCAAATGTTATATGGCTTCACTAAATATGTGCGTTTGATTGAGCTTCATAAAAGTTAGAAGAGACAGAAGAGAGACTTTAGTTTCTAGTGAGCTACTTTTTTAAATAGTTTTTTGAAAGAAAATGTTATATTTGGTTAGCATGAATTTTGTAAATGACTTTTAATAGTAACAGAACCAAATGATTGTATGGCTTTTACTAAAGATAGAATTAATGACTTTAGGCACATTTGTGTGGGGGTGAGGATTTCATTATTTTGGATTTTCTTTTATATATAAAACCTACCCTCCAGTCTCCGCCACCACCTCCATCAATTTTAATTTTCCCTCTATTAAAGAAACATAATGTTCAAAAAGGAGGCAAAATTATATATGTCATCAAATGTTAGTCAAGCGATAACAAGGGGTTACTTAATTGGTTAGCAACCCAACGTACACCCGGTTACCCAAGTATCTCTTGGGTATGCCACTCTCAGGGGTGGCCCTGGGGACATCCCACACAGGCAGCCGGCTGGGGCCCCCAAATTTGGCCCAAAATGGGGGCCCCCAAGTCGAATAAGATGGGTCCATGATTGGTCATGCTCTATTATGATCTATATTTAAATTGGAAAACAAATATCAAAATCGAATAGGATCAGGATTTTGACACTCGTTGACTAATTTTTTGGTGAACTAGAATCATGGACACAATTTACAATGCCACATATGGAAAACCAATCCTTAATCTGTATTGCTATGATCAAGATTGTGGGCTGCGGATGGAACCCAGATTCTAACGGTGGAGATTTTTTTAGTCAATACTAGGGCAACCACTTAGCACTCTTTAATTTTTTTTTCTCTAATGCATCTTGTAGTTTAGAACTGAAAAGCTATAAGGCGTTTTTGTGACAGATTTTCTCTCTCTCTCAGACTCTCTCTGTGTAGACGCAGTGAAGGTATTTTTTGGGTTCTTGTTTTATTTGGAGAAGTTTAAAGTCTGCAAATCTAGATACTTTAAAGGCTTCTTGTAACAATCTTGAAAATTTTTTGAAACATGACAGTGTTTCTGATATTGATGGGACAGATTTATTTTCGGAGTTAAGAATCATGAGAGATCTTTTACCAGATAACGCAAAGAAAGCAATCGACGTGCTAAATCATTTTGAAGTCACGGGATAATTGCTTTTCAAATGCATGGGTTGTATACAGAATTCTGCTGACTATACCAGTTACCGTTGCATCTGCAGAAAGAAGCTTTTCAAAGCTAAAGTTGATCAAATCTTACCTTCGATCGACCATGTCTCAAGAAAGATTAAATGGATTAACTATGTTATCTATTGAAAAGCCTTTGGTAGAAAGTCTTGATTATGAAAACTTAATTAGTGATTTCACTGCTAGAAATGCAAGAAGACTAGTAGTTTTTCTGTGGTGCTTAGTTTTTGTAATTGAATTTTGGTGTTAATTGGTTAATGTGAAACACAATTCTGATTCGGTAAAAGTAGGTAAGGAGTTTAGATTTAATTTTAGATCAAATAATAAAAAAAAATATCTTTTATTTTTTTATCATTTATCGGTGGATATACGGATAGGGCGACACTTTAGGAACTCGCCTAGGGCCTCCGAAAACTCAGGGCCGCCCCTGGCCACTCTTCCCCTGTGAGTGGGCGGGCTCTCCTTCCCATGGGGTGTGCTTTCTTTTCCCACTTGTGTGGGCTCTCTTGGATCCCAGCCCACTAGATTGGTTTACCAAAATAAAAAAAAATGTTAGTCATGAAATGTAGAAGATTGGAACCCTTTTCCTCTTTCTTCATTGCAGAATCCGCTTGTTACACAAACATGCATTGGGCTGTTTAAAAAAAAAGAAAAAGTGTTGGTTTATAATGGTGGGCCATACTTTTTAAATGGCTACTATGTGCTATCTATTAATTTTTTAAAATGCTATGAGTTATTTCTTTTGGTTACTATGTAGTATGGCATGGACTCGTCACAGGCTGCGCTTTGAATACAAAAGTTTAAAATTGTAATCCCAAATAGCCCATATAATCTGATGCCTTAAATTTTTACCCAGTCTACTCTTGAGGCCTGACTTTTAAACCAACTTAGTTCTTTTTGAATCAAGCCTGTCATGCCTTTGGGGTGGCCATCCATCATCAAATTATATCCAATGGAACAGGGTTCAAGAACACTCTCTAAAACCAGCTCCTGGGCCTTTAATATGGCCCCTTGAATGTAACAAGGGCCTCAATATCACTACAAACAGGCATAGCTCAAGAAATGAGAGTTCTTCTACTGTATTTTGGGGTGAACCTGAGCCTGAATTTAGTGCCAAACTAATAAAAATGCTTTGAATGGTCTTTGCTAGACACACCTCTAGACCAGTAATCAGAGCAGTCCACATGCACAATATACTAAAGTCCCACCTTCTAAGCAAAATTACCTTAACTATTGATAAAGGGCACATAAACGGTGGGCCTTTTTGGTGAAGGGCCTGGTTTTGGCACACATGAACTATCCATTTTGAATCGTGGATCCTCATTCGTAGGGCTACACATGAGCGGTTCGGATCGATTTAACACTAAAACCAACAACCAAACCGAACCTGTCGGTTTTTTAATTAACCGATCCGATCCAACGATAGAGAGGGTTTAAAACGAACGGTTCGGTTCAATCGGTTAAACCGCTGTTTTTTATTTTATTTTTTTGAGAATCAGACATTGAAAATTTCAAAATGATGGTACCCCGTCCTTTACATTATTCCAATGTTTAGTGCAAACTAAAAATCCAACATTTCAGTGATCCATGTAAAAATTAATTCTACTAAAAAAAGAGGATTTTGACTAAATGCAAGCGCACAAAAACAATCTTAAGGCTAAAATAGTAAAAAAGCAATGCTTAAGTTACTATATACGGTCGGTTCGATTTAAGCGGTTAACCGTGGGCTCAATCTGATAACCGACCAATGTAAGCGGCTTTTATGATTTTCAAACCATTAACTGAACCGATCTACTATAACCGATCCAAATAGCCCGGTTCGGTCGGTTCGGTCCGGTTTTTGCGGTGATACCAGATTTTTTGTGCAGCCCTACTCATTGGTTTTCATTCTTAACCCAAGGGTTGAACATTGGTGTGTCCTGGCCCAGCCCGAATCTATGTAGCTTAGGTATGAGCTTGTCAAGAGCCCGGACATGGGCCTAAAAGAGAAAGGCTCGAGGCTCAAGTTTAATCCCAGTCTGTGTGGCCCATTTGTGGAAAGGGACCATGGGCTTAACCCAGTCTAGCAATCAGAACCTTGGGCGTGAAACCGACCAGAAAATTCGGGTCCTTTGGGTAATCTGGTATTTCGGACCCATTTTCATCCCAAATTAAATACAACTGAGCCACACCTGAAAGTAAAACTTACGCTTGATCCAGCCCAAAGTGGGTGAGATGACTAGCCCTGTTTACAACCATTCCAAAGGGATTTGGCCGGTTTGAGCAACAGTCCGAAATTTCCAGCCCAATTTTGTCACAGTCTCCGACAAATCAAGACTCGATCCATGAAATGTTCATAATTTAACTGTTCAATTGAGAAGTGGATGGGCCTAGGTAAAGCTTAAGGCCACAAACAACAGCAGAATGGCCTAGGTTTTTAACCTGTGTTCCAACCAAAACACTCCAATCTCGAGGTACATCACCTTTGGAGTAGTCAAAAGTGCTTGACCAAAGTTTCTTCATGCAAGGATTTTGAATTGGTTGGGCGAGGGATTACTCAAAATTCTCAGACAGATTTACAGATGTGCCTCAACCAGTGTAAATCGTACAAAAGGAAATCTACAACCCCTTGGATTGCACAGACTACATTCATCACACTAACGGCCCATTTGGATTGCACATAATACATAGGACTCATGGTCAAATAAGCTCCGCCGGAGGATTGTGTCAAGAGTGGTGCTATTGGCACACACTTTCTTCTCTTCCCACCGCGAAAAAAAAAAAAAAAAACATTTTCCTAAACTACCCCCTCCCCCTTTTTTCCCCTCCTCCTCCTTATCCCTCCTCCTCCTCCCTCCCTCAACCACCCTTCCTCTCCCAGCCTCCCCCCTCAACCCCCCCCCCCCCCCCACCAGTCGCCGGCGGGGAGGGAGCCCCGGCCGGCAGCCGGCTGGCCTCCCTCCCCCTTTCCCTCTCTCCCTCTTTCTCCCTCTCTCCCTCTTCTTTCCCTCTCTCCCTCTTCTTTCCCTCTTCTCCCTCTCTCCCTCCCTCTCTTCCCTCCCCTACTCTTCTTCATCCCTCCCCCTCCCCTCCCCCAGTCGCGGCGGGGAGGGAGCCCCGGCCGGCTGCCTCCCTCCCCCTCTCTCCCTCTTTCTTCCTCTCTCCCTCTTCTTTCCCTCTTCTTCCTCTCTCCCTCCCTCTCCTTCCCTCCCTACTTTCTTCTCCCTCCCCCTCCCCCTCCCCCTCCCAGTCGGCCGGCCGGGGGGGAGATCGGGCTGCTGCAGCAGGAGGGAAGGAGAGGGAGGGAGAGAGGAAGAAGAGGGGAAGAAGAGGGAGAGAGGAGAAGAGGGAGAGGGAGAAGAGGGTGAGGGAGGCAAGCCGGCTGGGGGCTTCCGCCGCCGGCTGCCGGCCGATCTCCCTCCCCGCCGGCGACTGGAGGGGGAGGGGGAGGGGAGGGGATGAGGGGTGGAGGCTGGGAGAGGGAGAAGGAGGAGGAGGAGGGAGTAGGAGGAAGGGAAGAGAGGGAGGAGGGGAGGAAGGGTAGTTTAGGAAAAACTTTTTTTTTGTCTTGTAGTGCGGTGGGAAGAGTAGAAAGTTGTGGTGCCAATAGCCATGGTCTTGTGTCAAAGGGGGTGTTAGGTGCAGGATATAAAGGTAGCGGTGAAAACGGGACTTTTGACTATTTTAGGATTTGGATTAATAGGGTAATGGTTGAGGATTCATTTTCCATTGTCCCAATGATTCCCCTTCCATTAAACTTTAAAGGACCATCATCTAAAATATTTGCAAGCAACTATTTTGCATGTGGCTTGACATGAAAGGTTAAAGTGGGGTCCAAGACTCTTTAGCTTATAATGTGGAAATCATTCTAAATTAAATAGTACTAAGGATATATAAGAGGGCCGGGCCAGTTCCAGTTGGACCAGTTCGGCTGGAATTAAGATAAGTGTGTCAGCCTGTATCAAGCAAGAGCGGTTAGAAAATTTCTGGGCCAGGCCTGACCTCAGGCCTGATAACTAAACAGGGGATTTCCAACAAACAGATATTGAAGAACTGGGAATATTACTTAACCTGGAAGTAGGGTTGCAAATGGGTATCCGATTCTCCCATCACCCAAAAGTTCTGACCCGCAAAAAACCGGGTCTGGAACTTATTTTAGGTTCCGATTGATAAACGGATCCGGTTCTAGGTTCATATAGGTTCCGACCTATGGACCCGGAACTCGACATGTGAGTCTTTGATATTGCAAACTATACCTCAAGATTAACTTTTTTTGGGACATTTTTATGTATAATACTAGAGGTAGTAGACTTGATGCACGGTTATAAGTTGAATGATATGCTTATTTTAAGAAAGAATTGAAAAATGAAGAGTAATTAGTACTGATTTTGAAACTAGACTTCAGTCTTCTAGGTGGTAGGTTCCAAGTCAAAATTGGACCCAGAACCATTATCAGGTCCAATATGATTCCAATCGACCAAAACCATTCCGTTTGCAACCCTACTTAGAAGATGAGTGAACTGTGTAACTCGGCCAAATCTAATAAGAGCATCATCTAGTTTGACTCAATCAGACTTATTCAACTCTCCCGATTCCATAACCTATCAAATTGACTCACCAAGACTCCAGTGAGTCAGAACAAATCTTATGTTACAATAGCCAACACAGCATGGCCTGGCCCATTTGCAGTTACAAAATACCTGCAGGTCTGTCCTGTACAAAGAACTTTATTTGAGATTTCCAATTTTTAACTTGAGAGAGAGATGGGTATCATATTTCAAAAAGAAAACAGTTCATGGATGTAATTAACTAAGCAGATTTGGATTGATGAAATGAAATACAGAGCAGAATCACAGATAAGGTCAGCATATTAACTTCCAGACACTATCCATGGCCATGATGACCATTAGATTTCTACAATGTCCCATAACTAATGGACATTTTTATTTAACAGAAGCATTGACCGACCATTATTATCTTAGTAGTTTGTACTATTAAGTAACTATTACATTTTTCATAGCACTAATAGACATCAAGTGGAAATAATCTGTCATTACAATTTACAAATTGGTACTTAACCATGAGATGGCCCTGAGCCATTCCTCTGCCATTAGTGTCCAGTCGTTTGAAAGCTGCCACGTCAAGATCCAACCCTCCATTTGAACACTGATCCACGATCCTCACCACCAACTGAGCTCCTGTTGCCTGATTAGTCACCTACATTTTGTGCAGAGATTAGAAGAATTCAATTAACATGGACTCTAATCAGGTTGAGGGCGTACAGTGGGCCCAATGGGAGGCTCGGGCCTAATTTACAGGCTCGGGTGTTTGTATATATTGCACAAGGGATGAGCCTGGGCCTTATTTATAGGCCTGTGAGCTCTGGCCCTGCCCATACAGAATACTGTAAAATGGGTCCCCCTAATCATGGGGCAGTCAGCATAGAAAATTTGGGTCAAGGAATTTGGTGTTCCCTTTCCCTTGTTTGGGTTGCAGTTATCGTTTCCATTTTCATGACACATGATGATGATATCTTACCCTCAAGCACTTGCCACAGGCATCACGGCCAGTAGGGCCTTGGGGTCCGCAGAAAGCAGTCCATGGATACTTGCTTCTCCATGAGAGGGGCTTATTAGCGTCCCACGTCGAACAGAAGGCACTCACTGCATTCAGATTCCACCCATGCTGCTCTGGGTTGTAGAAATGGTAGGTCGACCGAACCAATGTGCCTTCTCCTAGTTGGCTGGACCCAGCACAGTTGCTCTGGCATCCCTGTGATGGAGAGCAGTACTCAGGTGTGCTCCCGCAGTAACCCCACTGGCTGCAGCACAGCCCTCCATCACAAACACTCCCTCCTGCTTGTCTCCCACACTGCTGTGCTTCCACCATGCACCAGCTGCAGCAGATCACTGCTAAAGCCCATATCAGAAGCTTTGGAGAATATGCCATTGATATGGAATTGATAATTGATGATGAGAGGAGGGTCTAGTCTTCTGATTTATATAGTGGATGGATGGATGGAAGGAGTAATGGATGGATGGATGGATGTCAATGTTTCCTTTTTTTCAACCTCTCCATGTGACCAATATGTGATGTGAGCATTTGATGTTATATATTAAGTTGAAGGGTAGTTTTATTTTTTTACACGCAACATAAAGATCGTTAGCCGGCTCTGTATTATATTATTGTCTGGTGAGTGGATCCGCGACTTGGGCCACCCAATTTCACCCGATCCAAATCCTTTAAGCCTTTCAGTAAGGGCATGTTTGGATAGGCAAAAAATAAAGTAGAGTGAAGTTAAATGGGCCTTAACTGTCTAAAATTTCAACTCTACCTCGTTTGGATGAGTCTGGCCTAATAGATGAAGTAATATTGTGAGTCATATGTACTCCATTTCACTTCAACTCTAACTACTTTCATTTTCTTGAGTAAAAGTAGATTCTACTTCAAACTTTAACTTCAAAATAAGCATCCAAATGGAATGAAGTGAAGTATTATATTTTAACTTCAACCTACTTCTCTTCACTCCACTCCACATGTAAAATCCACTTCATTTCACTCAACTCCTTATTTATCCAAACAGGCCCTAAAAGAAACACTGGGTTCTAAAAAAAAAAAAAAAGAACAAAAAACATGGGTCAAATGAGTGAAATTCTATTGTAGGGCCTGCTTGTTGAAAAATCAGAGCCGGTCAACATGTGCGCCTTCTCAATATATAGCATATTACCAAATCTTACCTCAATAAGACTTGGTTCCATCGTAAGATTGACCGTTTGATTAAAAATAAATAAAGTGATTAATGAGTTTTTTAAATTATGTCAATCACGCTAGAGTTTGTTTTATTTAACAAAATCTCAGAATTATTGTGTCAAACACTGTATATTCCTATCAATGATATGATTCAGCAAATCTGATTAATGGGGCGTTTTTTTGTTTCTTAACCCTTATCAAGTTGAACCACAGTTGCCCACTTGGATCTCACTCATCAAACAAGTTACCACTTACCAGTGACTGATCGGAAGGAATTAATCAGGACTTGAAAATGATTAAAAGATAAAAAGGAAAAGTAAGTTTAAAAAAGGAAAAAAAAAACTAAAAAAAAAAAAAGGATTTTATGGTAAAAAGCAATAGTGAGTTGATGGATAGTAAAAGTGTCACTCAATCCAAAAAACTTTTTGGCATCTGGGAAATCCAGTCAAGTATTCCAAAAAAGTAGTGATGTGTTGATTTTGGGCTTTGTGACTTGTGAGATGGGATCATGGGAGCATATGCGTGGGAAGAAATGCAATGACTGCATTGCATCCAAAACCACGGCGGCTGCTGCAAAAGTTTTTAAAAGAGAAAGTCAGAGAGCTTATCCAATGGTGGAAAGGGTTTCTGGTTGAAATATGGATGAGATGGTGATTGTTTAGATTTCATTTGGCTAAAATGGTTCATTTTGTATGCTTCTCAATCGATTTTATATGAGCATCACTTTACTATGACCTAACATACCTAACATTAGGTGAATATGATCACATTCACCGTTCACCTGTGCTGACTTCAATCAATCCAACCCGTAATGTTTAGTGGCTTAGGTTCTGTATCAAGCATGTTGAGCTCGACCATGAATGGTCCAACAACCCCCCATTGACAAGCCCATTTGATAATGAGGTGCATCACATCCACCTCTGCTCAGCTTAGTCCACGAACAAGCTGAGCTCGAGCTTGAGCTCCAACTCAATCAGTGCCCAAATCCAAGCTTAGCCTGAAAATCAACAGAGGACCCCACTTGTTTGCACGGGCTTGGAATGCTAAGAATTGGAGAATGATCAAATCCAATTCATCTCCTGGTGCCCACCCACTCTGAATATTGCTGATGTTTGGATAAGATGGTACTTGTTTAGATTTCATTTGGCTAAAATGTTAAGACTTTTTTGGGGGTAGTAAAATAGTACAATTCAATTCAATTGATAATGTATGTTCTGTATCCTTCGCAATCAAAGTCTGTAAGCATCATCTTAATTACTATGTAATCTGACATCATGGAAATATTAGAGTGGCCCTTCACCCGCAACCCGTTGGACTTGATCATTTCCAAATTGAATAATACAGTTTCAGTGGTTCAGGTTTTGTATTAATTTAGCATGTTGATCTCGACCATGAATGGTCCAACAACCCCCATGGACACGGACAAGCCCATTAGAATTTAGATGATGGGAGCTGAGTCCATTAATAAGTTGAGCTCAATCAGTCCCCAACTCTAAGCTTAGCATGAGCTGAACCAATCTGAAAAGTGCTTAGCTTGCACATGACTCGACAAGTTCACAAATCAATCTCAAGCCCAAGCTCAGTTCTGCTAATAAGTAATAACCAATGTACAAGTGTGGTTGGTTAGGTTTTCTACAAGTCCAAAGTACTTTTCAAAACATAGATTTTCACATATGCATGTTTGTTTTCTAAAATAACATTGTACGAAATATTAAAAAATGAAATAAAAAAGTCTACTTTTTTTTTGGTAAAAGGTAAAAATATGAAAAGTTTACTTGAGAGCATGAATTTCTTATGCATCTTAACATTATAAGAAAATCAATGAGTATTTTCTAAAAAAATGCAAGCTTTTTTAACGGTCTAATGAGATGGTGGAGTATATGAGCTAACTTTACAGGGCTCACCTGAATTTGTGCCGACCGAAGAGCAAGGGGCTCGGGGCTCGTTCCCATTGAGATCTTTAAATCCCCGTTGCCCATTATGGTCGGCACAAATCCAAGTGGACCCTCTAAAGTTAGCTCATATATATAATACACTATATCGTTCTCTCTCTCAAGTTTTATATAGAACTTCAAAGAGAGAGAGAGAGAGCAGTTATTAAGTGAGCACCTAGCCGTGGGGCCCACTATTGGTGCATCTAAATTGGGTTTTACACACTCATCCAAATGGACCGGCCTGCAAATCAACTGCAGACCGATGCAAATTAGCTGTAAAATCATTAAACTTGTTGGCCCAAATGAAGATAATAAAATGATCAAATGAGCTCTAAAACTTGGTAGGTAGATAGGTCTCGCCGAGATCTCGAAATGCACCTAGTCCCATCCTAGGTGAACCCCACAGCCAGCCACGTAGCTCTAGTGTGAGCCGCTCGCACTAAACGACTATATATTTAAAGGGGAGTTCTATTGGCACCACACTTCCATCTCTCCACACCGCAAAGGAAAATAAAAAAATAAAAATTTATTTCCTAAACTACCCCTCCCCCCTTTCCCCCTCTCACCCACCCCACCCTCCCAGTCTCCTGGTGTTAAACTGAAGTGACTAATCGGATGGTGGAAATGTATCTATGGTGCTTCACTAGTGCTAAACCCAAGGAGTGGGTTCGGTGGATATCATGGGCTAGGTTCTGTTACAACACCAGCCTGCATTCATCATCCACCAGAAAAACATCATTTGAAATAGTCTATGGTTGACCACCTCCAACCCTTCTATCCTATGTACCTGACACAACTCAAGTGGATGCTGTAGACAGGGCACTTAAAGAAAGGGACCGGGGCTGCCGGCCGGGGATCCCTCCCTGCCGGAGAATGGGGTGGGGTGGGGTGGGGTAGGGGAGAGGAAGAGGGTGGAAGGAGAGATGGAAAGGGAGGAGGGGTAGTTTAGGAAATGGATTAATTTTTTTTATTCTTTGCGATGTGGAGAGATGGAAGTGTGGTGCCAATAGAACTCCCCATATTTAAAACATCTTTTAGGTTGTGTTTGGATCATCTTATTTTTTTGACGTCTTATCTGTCTGAAAAAAAATTTGTGACTTTAAGATCTTATTAGAGCTGCGAGTTTAAGATCTGACTAGCTGTTCTGTAATAAGATCGTTTGGCAACACCCGAACGCTATGAGATCTGAATTGAATAATATTGTTTGGTAATGCATCTTATCCATGTCTTAAGTTAAGGGTAATTTCTGTCATTTTTTTAAAAAATGGTTTTAAGCCTGAAAAACATATGTGACACTCCAAATTTGTTTCTTTTTAAACTCGGACAATGCCCAGTACACTCTATACTCGTTTTTTTTAACTTAAAAAAATCATGTTTTAACTATCACAATGCATGTTCCACGTCATAATCACCAACATTATTACATAAACTTTAATAATAGTTTGCTTATAAAAAAAGACTAAAGACACATCACTATAACGACCACCAAAATGATAAAAAAAAAAAAAACAACCAAAGCCACAAAAACATTTTTGAGTCCACATCTAGAACTATTTGCACTTGGCTGTGATTCCCTTTAACTTGGAAATTTTGGTGCATACAAACAAAAGCTTTTACTCATTGGTCTCATTGTCCCATTTAAATGCTCCTTTTATGGTTCTGTTAAAATGAAAAACAAGTAGTTTAGAATAACATTAATCATTAAAAAATTAGGATGAAATTTACCTCAAAATTTGGATATTTGTAAAACCATTTCTCATGATTTTTTACAGTGTTTGCCCTAAATCTCTTCATTGGACCCCCATCACAAGAGCATAAGGGGGCAGTTCTAGACATAATTGCTGCATATTTTTAGAAACATATTCGAATCCAATAGATAGAATCAAAATTTTTTCAAAAAGCAACTTCAAAAAAAAATTGGAAATGAAAATGAAAATGTAAATGAATTAAAATAAAAAATAAAAAATGTTACTGTATCCTAAGGATAATAGATCTGCAATCATATTTCTATAGCTTCCCTTCTCATCCAAAATATGTTGGTTAACCTAATTGTCATGAGAATGTGCAAAATCTTCCACTTCTTCAATGTGCTTATCATATATGACCCATACTACACGAATAGATTGTCCGTTATTTGTTCCTGCATGCTTTGTAAAGTTGTGAAGGGTCATAACAGCCACAACTATTCTTGTTTGCACACCAAATTTGAAACCATTTGGCATCCTCTTCAAAATGGGGAAACGTGCTTTGAGTACTCCAAAAGAACGCTCTATCACGTTTCTTAATTGGGAATGCCTATAGTTAAATAGCTCATGCTTCGTACGTGGTCGCCTAGAATTAAAATCAGGTAACCAGTACGTACTTTGACTGTATGGAGCAAGGAAACCATGCATGTTGGAGAACCCAGCATCCACCAAATAGTACGTTGCAGTAGGTGGGTGTGGAAAGTTAAGGCGAGGATCAGTCAATGCATCCATCAATATCCGTGAATCATGTGCAGTACCTTCCCATCTGACAATGACATATGTAAAATGCATATTGAAGTCACAAGCTGCCACAACATTTTGCATGCAATCTCCCTTCCTTCCTTCCTCTGTATCCGTTTTGATCACCGACAAGTAAAACTGCATGCACTAAAGTTCCATCAATAGCACCAACACAGCCCTTAAAATGTTGAAATTGAGGATTGTTCTCAATATGGGTTGGAACTTTAGTCATGTCTGGAGGTTTAATCATTTCCATTGAAAATAATAACATCCCCTTGAGAACTTTATGGAAATGACGACTAATTGTTTTGCCTGAATGTTGGAACCTGTCTTGAAGTATCTGATTCCTATGATTTTGGCCCACTATAGTAATAAACATGGCTATCATCTCTTCAACACTAATGTTTCTTGTATCCTTGAGATAACCTTTTTTCTCTAAAAACATAGCATAAGCGAATAAACACATGTGACTCCATCCTAAAGAGCTCTGGGCATAAGCGGGGATCTCCATTGATTATTGAGACAACCCATTCATGGCCTGAGAGTATGGAAGTCCTACAAGGTTGTCTCATTATTCTTCTTTGTCGGCGTATCATTAAGATTATACATGCAATCTTGATAAGTCGGCATAAACGAGACATTAGATAACACCTGTTAAAATATAAGCATAAATCCAAAAGGTTCATTAAAAAAATACTAAAAATCAAAACATACAAATTCATCATATAATGGTTCATAATTCCCAACATATAAAATACTAAAAAAATTAAAACATAGAAATTTAACACATAATCCACACCTAAATTTAGAGAAAAGTTTCAAAGTACCAACAATATAAGAAACATAAATATAGAATTTATTAAACTTCACACATCTTATGACAGATAATTTCCCAATCTAGACTTCATTTTTAGCAATCCATTCCTCGCCACATCAACATCCAACATCATCCACACTTGACGATTATACTTCTTCTCAAACTCATTAAAAGCCACTATGTATAATGGGTTTGAAGTACTCATTCCATCCATCGCTCGAAGGACTTCGATGCATTCTTCAAGAGTTGGTTTTTCTTCATTGATAGCTTCTTGTTGCCTTGCTTTTTTATTTCTACTCTCTTCCTCAATCAATTCCATCATACGATCAATTTGAGGGTCAGAACTAGAGGAAGTTGAGCTCCTTCTGCCTTTTGAGACCTTTCCTTTTACTTTCGACCTAGCATGTTCGATGATGCTTTCACTCTTCACCTCAACGGTCTCATCGATAGCACCACCTTTCGACTCGTCATCATGAATCGTTAAATCAACTGTTGATTCTACTTGATTATCTTCTAATCCACTTGGCAGTTCTCCAGTAAATGGAGACCATTTATCCTCAACTGTAGCAGAAGAACCGCCAAATAGCTTTTTCGTTTCTTCAGGAAAAGGCAACGGTTTTGTTCTGAATATTTTTGCATCTGGGTGTTTTCTTCCATATTAATATAAAATACGTAAGTATGTAGGAGGATTTAAGTGATATATTTATATTAAAAATTATATATTACCTCTATGTAATTATCCCATCATTCGTTATCCATTGTTACAGTGTGAGTCTTTTCATTGATCCCAACGCCAGTCTGGCTGCATAATTCAAGATACACAGTGTATGACTTTTTCATTTGGTCCAAGCCATTCCTTAGTTGCTTTTTGTTATAAGCAAACCCCATCTTAGCAGTAAATTTCTTTAGTATTTCATTCCAAACTGAATTTCAAAAATTAGTTCCGTATTTGCCACTGAGATCCACCTGCTCAACACATAATCCACAAGCACCTTTTTCATGGTATCAGACCATATAGCTCTAGGAGTCTTTTCTCGCTTTTGATCCTTAGTCCTCGCTTTTTCTGACATTCTGTAACATTCAATAACAACATTGAATAACAATAACATTTTTTTGCTCAAATCTTAAGCTCACAATGCATCAATCCTCGATGCTGTAGTCATCAGTCTAAATTCTTTGTGAACAAAACAGTAAAGCCTAATTATGACTGCTCATTGCCATGGACAAGTGTGTCATAGCATTATTATATTGACTGTAATTATAGTTCATATCACCTGTGGAAATTCCTATTTTTATTCAAAACAAGCCATCCAAGCACTGATCGATCTAATTTTATTTCCGAAGATATTTCTCTTTCTAGTTTGAGGACCTGTTCTAATTTTTTTTTACTCGTGTAACACAAACACAGGGGTGTTAGGAACAATAGTGGTAAAAGGGGAACTATGGGGTTCTGATTTGTTTGTGTAGTGTCCTGTTGCAACTATTCTGTAAAAATGAAACCATTTGTTGAGATCATTTATCTATAAGCCCTGCTGCAAATAGGCTATTATGAGAGCCTTAAAGATTGGAAGGTTCTAAAAATCTATTCTTTGGCCCTTCTCTGGCATGTATACTTAAATATCAATTCAAAGCCATTACGTAAGTGGCACATCAACATTCTGAATTATGATATGATTGGTTCACTTTATGCCCACTCAAAGCTCACCCCTCACCCCTCCCCAATTTTCTTTTTATATTTTCTTTTATCTTCACGTTGAAAACATCGACATATGGTATAGTGGTGGAGAAAAATATGTTTTGTAACCTAAGATTAGTGGCAAGTAACTCTGTTGAATCTGATTTTTTTTTTTTTTTATCATTCCCCCATCCATGGTGATCATTGGTCTAGGTCAATGTTTTCTCTGTATAGAATGACTTTTCAAATACTGTGCAGTCTCTGTGCATCATGGTTCTATATCCAGTAATAAAGCCTTAAAATGGAAATTTTTCTGATGTGCCGTGAGCGTGTATTTCTAGCTACTAGTACCAGGGTTTATGGATTACTAAAGTGCTTAAACAAAGGCAAAACACCTAATCAAGACCAAAAAAAAGAGAGGGGATGAGAAGGGAAGGAAGATGAGGAAAGAGTTTACCTTTGGCTTTTGGATCCAAGACAAGAAGAAGGAGATCAATGTTGCTTGTCACACAGGGAAGAGCTTCGTTTTAGACGCAGGAGCAACCAAAGAGATAGAGAGATTAGGGCTGCAATCGTTGATATTGGTGAGGGTTATTACAGGAATTTTAAAATTATTTTAAAGTCCTGAAATGTCTTACCGCTTAAGATTTTGGGATTTTAATTCCAGGAGCTGGATTTCGAGCTCCTAAAATTAAGATAAATCTCGTCTTAAATAACAAGTCGTCTTAGCACTTAAGACAAGTTGTTATTGCGTACCAAACAATCTTATTTAGTTTTTTTGGCTTAGCGCTTAAGACACAAGACATTAAGACCCAAACTTAAGACAATCCAAACATTACCTTAGTTTGTTATAGCTAAGTAAGAGTATGTTATGATTTTTATAATTTACATAATATACATAACTGTCAAAGAATTCAACGTGCCTAGTTTTCCATTAGTCAGCTCTATCTTTGAAACCCAAACAAATCAAGATTACCGGCCCCATTCATTAATGTGGGCGAAACTTTCATCCCCTATGACTATCAATTACATGTCGTGATAGATCTAACAGTAGGCTTAAGTTCTATAGGAACGATATTTTAGGCGAGTGCCTGTGTAAAGGAAAGCGGTCATATTGGGCGACTTGGGAATTTGAAGTGGGCCCCAAATTTCATATGCGAGAGCTGGTATCGAAGAATATCTTATGTAATCATATACTTTAATCAGGGGTGGAACCAAGAAATATGCATTAGGTGGCCAATTTAAGAAACTGTTAAACTTTTCATTAAGCATGAAATCGATGGACCAAAACCTACACCGAAAGTAAATGTGGGTCTAATTGTTGAAACTGCACTCCTTTTTTCAAATCAGGTCGTTTGGGCATTGTGGTACTTGGAGACCCATTTTTTTACCTAGCTATATTCTTGAGCCCGACCTGAAAGTTTCACAGCATTCGGCAGTGTGATTTACAACCACAACAAAGTTCCAAAAGACACATGCAGAAACCTCAATCAAATCAACTTTATAGATTCCTACCCTCTTTCCACTCGTTTACATCTACTACTTTTTTTTCCCCACTAACATCTACTTGTAAACACGAAGTGATCCGAATCTGGATTTCCTCTTCCTCTTGTGATTTGGTTTGGGGGAATCTGAGAATCTGAGTAGATAGGGCTAGTGTTAAAGGGATTTCAGACATGGAATCGGAGAAGAAATTGAGGATCTCAAATGTAGGGGCTTAGGGGATGAATATAGTCAGCTCTGTTGGGATAATCATGGTGAATAAGCAGGTCATGTCTTCTAGTGGATATGGTTTCTGCTTCGGTAATTCATTTCCCATCCTTGCTTTCTCTTTCAATTTCTGTTTAGGTTTAGATTTGATGCTTGTTTTGGCTTTCATTTGGTAGATGGCATTAAACGTTTAGAAAAATTCAAGATCCGTGCAATTTGTTGATGGATCTGGACCGTCCAAGCGGTGGACCGCCTCATCACGGGGGCTAGATTTCATTCTTAAATTTTATTTAGTGGGGGAAGGAAGAAAAGAAAAGGAAGGGAGAGGGACGTGCACAGGTGGGTGTAGTGGAGGAATAAGAAGATGGGGAAGAAGAAAAGATAAGAAGAAGAAAAGAGAAGGAAGTAAAGAGAGGAAACGAAAAGAAGAAGTGCAGAGGCTGTGTGTAGATGGTTATGCAGGTGACAGTGCAAGGAAAAGGGAAGAAGTGCAGAGGCTTTGTGTAGATGGTTATGCATGTGACAGTGCAGGGAAAAGGGAAAGGACAGGGAGGCACCCTTACCTTAGATGAAGTTCGTCTCCTGCGTGGAAGAAGCCTTTTCGCTGCCTGGATCGTTCTCCTTGCGTGAATGGTGCTCTGCATTGATCCTCCACTCTGCTTAAGTCCATCCCTGGTCTTATGATGAATGACGGTGATGGTTTCTGTGTGTGAGGGATTTGATGGTTTCTGGAAGAAGATGGGCGTGAGATGATGGAGGGATTAGATGAGGGAGACGGAGATGGTGCACTGGAAGAAGATGGGCGTGAGATGATGGAGGGATTTGGTAATGCAAATCAGATATTTTTTTAGGAGATAAATCGTGGATTGATGGATCTCTTATCTCTTAATGAAGAGAGATCTCTTATCTCTTATCCAAACCTTGAGAGTAGCTGACCCTGACCCTCCATCAAATCAGCAAAGCCTAACCATCTCACCGTCCGTCAAGGCCAAATCATCTCATGTTTTCCTTGGTATTTATTTTATATAGACAAGCCCCAAAAGAGTCACACTTACTAGAGACTTCTTCGCCAAGAAACCCACATCCACTAATTCTATTGGGAGTCTTATTGATGGGACCAGATCAAGTCTTACATTAAGTGAGATTGTATTCTCTGTTGGCATCAGCCCTACTTGATCTGACGTGGGACCCGTGGCATGCGGGCCACACGATTTCCTACACTCCTTCTGCTGCTAATATGGTCTCAATCTATCTCTTTCTCATATCTATTATTTTCCTTTCTACTGTCTTTTTTTTTCCCCTTCTCCTTACTGTTTCGTGGGTGGTGGGAGATGGGTCTTTTTCTATTTGCCCAAAGTTTGTGTCTTTCCCCTTCAATGTCTCTTGCGACTCGTCTGTGAATTGCTATTATCGAGTTGGTGATTTGGGTGAGTTCTAATTATTCTAGGACTGATTTTTATTCATTTGTTTGTTTAGTTCGGGGTTGTGAAATTAATTGGATTGGAAGCATTTCGCGCTGCAGAATGCGTGAAGGTTAATCCGGATTCGCCCCAGAAACAAGTTTGATTTTTTACGCTTTCAGGTTTGTTATTTTTTCATTTTTAATTCATGTCTAGCATTGGTTTGATCATTTTTTATGGTTACAGAGTGATTGTGATTGTAGTTGTATGTAGAAGGAAATCCAAGTCATGGGTTTGATTTTATCTTCAATTTGTTGCTGCTATAAAATTTATTATAATGGTATGATTATAGCCTCTTTTGACTGATTTATGTGTAGGAAGAGATGGGCTTTGGTTTTTCCGATTATTCAGGTTGGTTGGTGCAATTTTTTTACTTGTTCTGTTTGTTCCTGATTCGGAGTATTTAGATTGGAAATGTAATTTGAATGGACGGATTTGGGTGCGTGCCAATGATGATATTTTATTTTGGTTGTATTGTGTCAATCTCCAGAAGTGTTCTATGCTTTGAATTTGGTATTCAAGAAGCTCAAAGTCATTGGCTAAAGCCTGCAGGAGTCGTTGTGAACAACCCTTTTTATAATTCTCATTGGTATTTATGTATCTGTAAGGTGGCCTTCCTCAAAGCAAGAAAGGGATTTGTGCGCATAGTCAAGCAGATGGGCTAGCCTCTTGTTCTAGTATTTAGCTTTGGTCAGGTATCAGTACGTCCATTCTGACATTCATACTTATGCATGTGGGATGGTAACCAAAGTGAAGTAGCTAGTTTTTCTTCCCAATTATGCAATGTACAGAGTAATGTTTACAGGTGATGGAAGCCCAAATGTAGTTGGTGTTTCTGTCTCTACTGATTTTGTTTGTGTTTCTGAATTGGTTATTTGATTCTGGTTTGCATTTCTTTGTTCTTATGAACAGAGGTTATTGTGCCTGCTGTTCGTGGGCATGCTGGAATAACGATTCTGCCTCTCTTCTCACTAGTGCTTGTAATTTCTGTGCGTTTTTATCTGAAGATGAAAAGTTTTATGAATGCAGTCTCCTATTTTGATGGTCTGCATATTGGCCTTTTTCTTTCAACAATGAATCATTAAGTATTGTTTTCATTTTAAATGCAAATGGAGGTTTGTGATTGGTTTTCTATTTCAGAGTTCAGCTTCTATGCTATAAATATAGAGGAAATTATAAATTTATAATGACTCCCTTCTCTCTATCTTCTCTCTATAAATAGGTTTTGTGTTGCAAATGTCAGTAATGCATCGTTTGCTAGTACTATTGAGTAGAGGATTGATGTGTTTGGGCAATGAGGATTCTTTCATCTATCATCTTGTTGGTTATAAATCTTCTATATTGCAATTCTGATAATAGAGCAAGTTTATTTTTGCTCTCTTAAATTGTGTATTATTGGTGAACTATTCAAGGTCTTATTAGCATTGATGTTCACTGTTTGGCTAGAGTCTGATAACTGCTTCTTGTTATCTGCAATGATAGAGTAGGTTTATCTTTGCTCTCCTAGATTGTGTATTATTGTTGAACTATGCAAGGATCTTAATAGCATTAAGGATTATTAACTTGTTTATTTTCTTGTTTTGCAAGAGGTAGTTATCTCAGGAGATACATCAACACCTCATATATTGTCCACTTTGGAGATACCAAACAGTTTGGCAGACCACACAAGAGCGCTACAATTTGGAGGATTTGTCAAAGAAAATGCATATCAAAAAAGTAGTTGGATCAAAGTTAAAAGGCATAACAAATATGATGGGATATGGACTCTTTGGTTTTTATTTTTTTAGAAATGAAGTGGATATTTTTAGTTAGAAGGTTATATGAGGTCGATGCATCATGTATGGATATTCAAATTTTATAAATTGTATATTTGAGTTAAAGCTACTCTATTGAACTCTATTCTAGATTTTGTGAACCATTGGTGATTATTTTCTATGAATGTGAATAGATGTGAATGCCGCAATTTATGATTTTTTTAAATGCATTAGGTGGCATAATGAAGAATTTTGCTACAGTAGTAATTTTTTAAAAAAAATATCTTATTTTCAATTAGGAACGGTTATAAACCTTGCCTAATAAAATTAGAACATTTTTCAAATGGTCCCAAAACTGGTCAAATTTAGAAACATGAACGGTTATAAAACAAAATTGAAACGGACAAGTACCGTTCCAAACTTCAACTTCTGGAACAGTACAAAACCGCTCCAATAATCTGTTTCTAGAACGGGTACGAACAATTCCAATTTATTTGGAATGCCATATGTTGGGACGGTCTGTAACCGTTCCAGTCTCGGTTAGAAACGGTCCAAAACCGTTCCTAATTGCAATTTTTGGTGTACTCGATGATATGAGCTAACTTTAGATGGCCCACCTGGATTTGTGTCGACCATGAAGGGCAAGGGGCATGGGGCAAGGGGCTCGTTCCCATTGAGATCTTTCAATCCCAGTTGCCCTTCATGGTCGGCACAAATCCAAGTGGACCCTCTAAAGTTAGCTTATATATAACACACTTTATCTTTCTCTCTCTCAAGTTATATATAGAACTTCAAAGAGAGAGAGAGAGCAGTTATTAAGTGAGCACCTAGCCGTGGGGGCCACTACTGGTGCATCTAAATAGACAAAAAATAGGGACCCTACTAAATTACACCAGTCCCGTGGGTTTTACACTCATCCGAATGGATTGGCCCGCAAATCAACTACACACCAATACAAATGAACTGTAAAATCATTAAACTTGTAGGCCCAAATGAAGAAAATAAAATGATCAAATGATCTCTAAAACTTGGTGGGTAGATAGGTCTCGCCGAGATCTCGAAACTTCATTTCCAACTAAGTTGGGCTCATTATCAGATTAATCACAACCAAAGTGCATGATTTCATCCCCTATGACTATCAATTACATGTCGTGATAAATCTAACAGTAGGCTTAAGTTCTATAGGAATGATATTTTAGGCGAGTGCCTGTGTAAAGGAAAGCAGTCATATTGGGCGACTTGGGCATTTGAAGTGGGCCCCAAATATCAGATGCGAGAGCTGGTATCGAAGAATATCTTATGTAATCATATACTTTAATCAGGGGTGGAACCAAGAAATATGCATTAGGGAGCCACTATGAAAAAGAGAATTCTTAGGTGGCCAATTTGAGAAACTGTTAAAATTTTCGTTAAGCATGAAATCGATGGACCAAAACCTGCACCGAAAGTAAATGTGGGTCTAATTGTTGAACCTGCACTCCCTTTTTCAAATCAGGTCGTTTGGGCATTGTGGTACTTGGAGACCCATTTTCGTACCTAGCTAAATATTCTTGAGCCCGACCTGAAAGTTACACTGAGGCTTGAACCAGCCCAAATTGGATGAGATGACCCAGTCCTATTTACAACCACACCCATCATCCTTTTTCGCCAATCACCTATGGAAAAGAAAGGGCTTCACCTGTTTGATCAGCAGACCAAAGTTTCCAGCCCAAATTTGGCTACATATCTGTTGGGCTGGGTCACTCAAAACTCAAGACCTAAGGACCCGAATCCAATAAAGTTATTAAGATTCTCGAATTCATATTGTAAGGCACAAACTCAAAACTGATACGATCCATGAAATGTTCATAATTTCACAGTTCAATGGAGTAGTGGACGGGCCTAAATCAACTTAAGCCTCGGGATCCATCAAAGCTTGAGACACAACCAACAGCAGCAGAAAGGCCTAGTTTTTAACATGTGGTCCAACCAACACATTCAAAGCTCCAGGTACATCACATTAGGGAAGTCAACGTGCTAAGGTTTGCTCAAAGTTTGCAGGTATGTTCAAAGAACTTGAGAGAGAGAGAGAGAGAGAGAGAGAGAGAGAGAGAGAGAGAGAGAGAAGAGAGAGAGAGAGAGAGAGAGAGAGAGAGAGAGAGAGAGCTCATACATATTTCAGAAAGAAAATAGTAGCTTTTAGATGTAATCAACTAACCAGATTTGCATTGATGAAATGAAATACATAGCAGAATCACTCTAATCACTCATAAAGTAAGCAATTGGCTGGCAGACACTGTCCATGTATTTTCTACTATATCCCATAACAAAAGAGCATTTTATTAAGGAGAAGCATTTAGCCTTGTACTACTAGTACATTTTTCATACCACTAATAGACATCAAGTGCGAATAATCCATCATTACAATTTACAAATTGGTACTTAACCATGAGGTGGCCCTGGGCATACCCTCTGCCATCGGTGTCTATTTGGCTGAAAGCTGCCACATTAAGATCCAACCCACCATTTGAGCACTGATCGACGATCCTCACCACTATCTGAGCTCCCGTTCCCTGATTCGTCACCTAAATTTTGTGCAGAGATTAAAATTTGATTAATCCACTTACTAAACATGGACCCTAATCAGGAAGTTGAGATTTTACTCTTTCTCAATCTAAAACTAGGGATTCATTCAACTTGGACCAGGCCAGCCATGACCCGACCTTAGCCCAGCCTACAATTCGCTAGATTTGGGCTGTGCTTCTAGTCCGATGGGTTGGACCCCTATCATAGAACATGATGTCTATCTTTTACACCCGCTACCCGTATGAATTGTCACATGCCCAAATTTTTCACTATTCCTAAACATTACTCATTGTTGGAATTCTTTTTTTATAATAATAAAACAAGAAATTATGGATGTGTAAGTGTGTAACTATTAAATTTTTAGGACTTAAAACTACGAACCGGGATGATTTGATATCTCCCATGCCCAATCCAACACACAAAATCCAACACACAAAACCCCACAAGCCGACTAGCTAAAGCCTAAAGCCTAAAGCCAAAATAAAGACAAAACATGAACGCTATCTCAAAAAAATGGCTTCATATTTCCTACTTAGTTGAATTTCATTGAAGTTGTAACGTGAGAAACTGTTAAACTTCAATGGCACGTTTGTGTACGTACCCTTTCCGCGGAAAAGGAAAATTCTCACGTCACCAAATTCTATATAAATGGAAACCTCGAAAATGAGGTGAGATTTAGAAATTCATGTTTGGTGCAAAAAAATATTTCCTCGCTGAATTAGTGCTAATGTTAATTTGTTGCGGCCGTGGATTCCTTATAGAAAATTAATTTTCTTGTTTGGTGCTAATTTTTTTGATGCGGCTTGGCCAAGCTGTGCCGGGCCAGGCTAGGTCTTGTCCTGTCTCGGCCCTCAAGGTGTTGGATTTTTTTAAAATGGGACTCTATCTTAAATTCAAGTTTTAAGACAAGAAAGAGAAATAAATAAATAAAGTCCTCCTTTTTATGGGCCAAACCCACCCCATCTTGAAAGGGCCGGATTGAAATGCCTAGTAATCATACTATATTAAGTTGAACGGTTTTTTAGGTGATTTGGATTGTTGGTTACAATTTTGACGGTAAGTTTTTCTTCTCTCCTCCATTATTTTTCATAACCACCCACTTCATCATATCCCATGCAACACTTATTTTATCTCATATAACTACCTATGTCTATTCCCCACTTTTCCTATTTTGATTTTGATAAACTCATTTCTGTCAACATATCATATTATATATATATATATATATTAAAGCAATATAGAGGACACCATGTTAGCACCTATGAACATCTCATTTCAAAAAAAAATATAAACAACTTTAGCTTTGATGTGGACCACTACACCTCTCGAACTCTCCTCCTCAAATCTCTCCCTTTCAAGTAAAGTCTCTTAAAATTCCTCCATCCACTCTATATGCCTCTAATCCATATACTAAATATCTACAGTCCATGGATGCCCTCCAACAGTTCTACCTAATTTTGTCTCATGAAGCTTCCATCCGATCCTCTCTCTTCCTAAAGTCATCTGTAGGTGCAGAAAAATAAGGACCCACAATAATCTGGGTGCCTTACAGGACTTATCCAAATATAATGCTTAAGCTTAACCTGCTGCCTGGAAACCTGAAAGGCAAAGAGCGAACGGTCAGAGGACCCTGGCCTGGACGGCGCAAGGCTCTCCGATGCCTAAGTCAGTAGGTGTACAAAGGAAGGAGACAAAAGAGGCAGAGTAATGGCTCTGGTTTTCGATGTGCCTTACCTGTAATGGAGAGTGTTGATCTTCTTATAGAGGAAGATGCCTACGTTGCATGGGGGAGGCTAATGATGACGCCTTGACATGTCTAGGGCGTCATCATGTCAACCCACCATTCATTAAATGAGGGTCCGATCAGCCCACAAAGCAATAAATGTCAGTCGGGTCAGCCCACAATGCATTTAATGCGTGTCGTGTTGGGCCAGATCGTGCTGGGCGCCTTCGGCGGCAAGGGTACCATCGGATCCTTCCTCGGGCCTTGCCTCGATTTGCCCTTATCCGTTGGATGCTGCCCTGTCAGCGATCTGGTAAAGATTATGGACGGCTGGATGTCACATCTGTCCCCTTGGTTCGCGCATCTGCTCTTTCACGTGTCTGACGACGCGGGGGGCGGAGGGCGCGAGTGAAGAGTCTTCCTGCTTTGGCCTCCGTCCCGACGTCTTCGGCCGAGATGGAGTCTTTAACCGAGGTGGACGCCCGGGCAGCCGAGCTCGGCACTAGCGACCTGGTCCTATTTGGCTTCGGCTGAGGCCTCCGTCCCGGTAGCCGTGGTGAGCCTGAGGGTTCATGATCAGCGCGTGGGGGGCACGTGAGGCTTGTGAGAATGCTTAGTCCCATTGGGCAATTGTGATTAACGTAACCCCCGGAGTTGTGGAAATCTCCCCACACAATCGCCCCCTAGCTTCCGGCCTCGCGAGGCTCGCCAGCGGAGTGAGGTCGGGAGCTACATGACGGGGAGGTTTCTTGGGATCGTCCCATTTTAGGTGGCCGAGGCAATAAATGGTATCCACTAATTAATGTCGAAGATGTATCGACAGTTCCGCATGGCATCCTTTGATTGGTTGTCCTGTCGCCTCGGTGTCGATCACGCCGTTCTGTCAGGGACGTTTTCAATATTTGAAATGATTAGCGCGGAGTCCCAGGAGGCGCTATTTAGCACGGGCGGCTAGGGTTTCTGACGATGAGTTTACTCTGTGCTATATAGAGGCATGTCCTCTTCTTTATTTGTCATTCTGAATCGAGGAAGAACAGACTGCTGCGAGGGGAACTCATCTGGGTAGAGGTGCACCACTGGGGTCGAGTCTCTTTTGCCACTCAGTGTCTTCGTTCCGTTCCCGTAAGTCTCCTTTGCCTTGCCTCCTTTCTGTGGGTTTCTTTGTTTTTGAGTTGGGATGGGAATCTATAGCCACTGGTTAGAGAGCGAGGCAGCAATTGAGGGTTTTAGGTCGGCCTTCGGGATCCCTGCTAATGTCCAGGTCAAGGGCGCTGACCCTGACGGCATTAACCTTCGTGATTTCTCGGGGGGTTGGATGCCCTTTCCTTTAGTGGCAGTGACGGAAGGCGGGGTCCGATTTTTCCTTCACCCACTCCTCAGAAGATGTCTCAGTCAATGGCGCCTCTATCCATGCCAACTACTACCCAACGCCTTCAAGATTGTGATGGGCACGGCCAGATTAAACGAGGTTTTGGGGATTAACCTCGGGGTCTTCAATATCGAGGACGTATATGACATATGCAAGTCCGGGGATGCTTATTATCTCCGGGCTAAGCCAGGCCGAGATGGTTTCGTCCGATACTTAGAGGACTCGAGCAAATACGCCGGAGACGATCTTCTGTATGTCTCGGGTGACTGGGAATTTGGGGTAGCCGACACCGATAGAGGCTACCAAGTCCCTCGCCATTTCGGAACTGTTCCAAGTAAACAAACACCCCCTTTTTTTGTTGTTGCCATCATACTGACGCCCTTGATCGCTGCAGCATTGAAGGAGAGGAAGCAGGCCGCTCGATACATCTGGAAGAGGAACGAGGCCTGGCTCCGCCTGGTAAAGCGGTATGGCGGTCATGATGGCAGGGCAGCCTGGTCGCTGCTAGGGTACCAACCGAGGTACCGTGGGTACTTACGAGGCACCGTAGAGCCGACCCCGGGTGAGGGCGCTGGTCCTACGGAGAGGCGAGAACAGGCTGACCTTAGAGCGCAAGCCGCAGAGGGGCCCTCGCAAGCGTCGTCCGTCGTCAGGGCTGCGTCTGGTGCCTTCGCTTCCACGTCGGGGACAGGTCCTCTCCGGGCTTCGGGGGCGGAACCGAGACAGATCGCCCGACCTCCCTCGCCGAGCTCCGAAATGAGGCGCGGCAGATGCTTGTCCTTCGAGGATCTCGAGGCGTTGGCGCTCGAAACCGAGGGTGCCCGGGCCCGCCAAGAGCCCGCGAGCCCGATTCTTCCAGAGCCTCCCTCCCCGGGCGCTCGGATAGCTTCCCCTGCGACTGTGGTGGAGGTTCCTGCGCCCCCCAGCCCCGCCAGCCCGGAGGTTCGTCCGCCCCCGGGTGAGGTCGTGCAAGAGGAGACTCGGCCGCTGAAAATGCCGAGAACCGACGCGGGTCCCAGTTCGACCGCGGTCTCGCTGCCCCCAAGTCCGCCATTGTGGGAGCCGAGCTTTGTGCTGGGACCGGGGAGGCCAATGACGACGGAGGATCGCATCCTTCACAGAATCGATCCCCTGGTCCTTGAAGCTCTCGGGCGAGCTTGCACCCTCCCTCGAGACATGGAGCAGCTGGACAGGTACAACGACCTGAAGCTGATTCTGTCGATGCTGCAGTCCAACCTCACGGTAAGTTCTCTTGCATTTTTTCATATTACTCGGCCGTTTTTTACTCAGAGCTTTCTAATTTTTATTACGGGTGCCCTGTTTCTTCAATAGGCGGTGCAGAAGACAATGGTTGTGGCCGATAGACTCTGCAAGTACAGTATCAGCGCCGCCGAACTGACCGTGGAGAAAGATGGACTTCAAGAGTCCCTGGACGCCGTTTCCCAGAAGCTAGCGATGGTAGAGAGAGAGTACGCGGCGAGGCTCGAGCAGGCGAAGGGGGAGGCCGAGGCGGAAAGGACCAGGGTGGCCGAACTCGAGGTCTCTATTGCGAAGATGGAGGACGACTACGCAGCCCTGCTTCAAGCCGAATCCAAGAGGGCGGATGAAGCAGAAGCGAAGCTCGAGTCGGAATGTGACGCCGCGTTCGAGGATGCCAGATCGCAGGTCACTGCCTTCTACAAGGGAAAAGTCATTGTCGTCAGGGATAAGGCCTGGGTGAAAGGATGGCGTGCCGGCCTGAAGGAGGCCGGGGTTTCGGAGGACAGCCCTTCCTTCCGAGATCCCCCTCCTTTTCCGCTCCCGGCGCCGAACTCTGCTCCTCTAGTCGGTGAAGCCTCTGATGTGCAACCCGTGCGTCTGACCGGGCATGACCTCGGGACGGCCTTGTTGCTTCTAGCCACGAAGGCTTTCTTGCCTTATGATTTTTGTAATTTTCTTTAATTGTATTTGCTATGCACTGTAATCGGACTAGAACCTTAATGCAGATGAAAGTTTCTCTAGCCGCTTGCTTCTTCTAGCAATTGACCATTTTTTTGCTTCAAATGTGCACGGACCCAGTAGGAATAGATGCCGAATTCCCCCCAGTGTAGCTCTGTGCCGAGCTGGCGGGAATGCCGAAGCCGTTATAGACTCCCGTTTCTTTTGCCTTTGCTTCCACAATGTGTTTCGTCCATCTTTTCGAGCTCGGCTTTTCTATGTCTGGCTAAGTGCTCTTGATGACGTGGTGCATGAGTCGAATTGGGGAGTACCGAGCGGTCTTCTTAGGTTTCCGCGCGGATACTCCGTATTCTGGGGACCATGAATAGCAGTAAATAGGGCGGTACGGTCGACGAGGGAGTCAAGCAGATGGCTCCACGCATCACCATCGGGGCCGGTGGTCGACGTGCCGGAAGATGCGCACTCCTTGTAGAGCGTAGAAGGCTCTGCCCCATAAATTTTCTTAATCGTCGAGTTCTCCACCCCTCTATAAATATGGGGGACAGACTCACCATGGGAGGGAGTGCTTAGGCCAGTGGCCCTTCTTCCCTCTGTCCTTCGGGTGTGATGGAGACCTCTTCGTTGCTACCAGACATCCTGGTGGCTAGGTACTGTAGAGGCTTAGGGACCTTTGATCCGGGTGAAACCCCGGCCTCAGAAGACAGTCTGCTCCGGGGGGGGGGACTGTTTGTCGTGGTCTGCGCTCCCTCTGAAGGCGGTCTTCATGGACTACGCACCCTCTGAATGAGGGTGCTCTATGGAGATCCAAGCATCGACAGTGGACCAGGGGCTCAAGCTTTCTGGCAAATCTTGTTCTGGCCCACCAAGGCGCATGGCAGAGCCCCTAGCACTGTCTGCTGGAACCGATAGCCCCCAGGCCGTGGGGGGTCTTGTTTTCGTCCCACAGGACTCTGTTCCGCGCCGACCCCTCCTCCGGTGTGATGTCGAGGCCTCGTGGCAGGTTGCGACAAGCCTGCTAGCCGAGGGTCTCCAGCTGGTGGGTGGAATCAACGAAGAGCGGCCTCGAGGGCTTCTTTCTTTTTTCTTCTTTTAGAGGGCTGATCCTCCTTTCTGTATTTTGTTTCCTTTCCTGTAACCTTTGTAATGAAGTAATTACAGTGAATGAAAAGGGCAAACTTTGCGTTCATATAATCTATGTACAAGTTCCTGTATTCCCTTTTTGCTTTTCTTCTACTGCTTTGTGATGTATTTTTGCACATCTCTTTCGCACTCCAGTGCTTACAACACCGTTCTTTCGAAAATTGACATTGGCCGAAGTGGATCAGCACTGACCGAGACGAACCGTCTTTTGCCGAGATGGGCCCGCAGTCCCGAGGACCTCGGCTACGCGTGCCTGAGTTCGGGAACGGTCTCGAGGGGCGTATGAACCCGTAATTCAGGATCGTGATCTAGGAAGCAACTGGTCGTACGAATCAGCAGCCCCTTCCTGGGTCATAGACCCGAACTTTAGGAGGCGACCTGAGTGTATGAACTCGGGGCCTTTTCCAGGGTCAAGGACCCGAACTTTTTAGGAGACGACCTGAGTGTATGAACTCGGGGCCTTCTCCAGGGTCAGGGACCCGAACTTTAGGAGACGACCTGAGTGTATGAACTCGGGGCCTTCTCCAGGGTCAGGGACCCAAACTTTAGGAGACGACCTGAGTGTATGAACTCGGTGCCTTCTCCAAGGTCAGGGACCCAAACTTTAGGAGACGACCTGAGTGTATGAACTCGGGGCCTTCTCCAGGGTCAGGGACCCAAACTTTAGGAGACGACCTGAGTGTATGAACTCGGGGCCTTCTCCAGGGTCAGGGACCCAAAACCGCCGAACTCAGATAAGGAAAGGTGACACAGATGGCAAAGGCTGCTTTCATTGATCCTGAGACATGTTACATCTTTTCAAAAGTAAAATTTCTTCAAATGGGATGCATTCCATGGCCTCGGTAATGGCTCGCCCTCCAGGTTTTCGAGCTTGTAGGAGGATCGTCCTGCCAGCGATACCACCCTGAACGGGCCATGCCAGTTCGGGGCCAGTTTTCCTTCGTTGGCTTTCTGTCAGCTGGTAGGGTCTTCTTGAGGACCAGCTCCCCCACGGAAAAGCTTCTCTCTCTGACCTTTCCATTGTATCCTCTTGCCAGCCGCTGTTGGTAGTCAGTTAATCGTAGGGCTGCTGCTTCTCAGCGTTCGTCCACTAGGTCGAGCTCCATTGCTAGATTTGCTTCATTTCGGCCCTGGTCGACCAACTCTGTCCTCAGGGTAGGGAGGCCAATTTCCAAAGGAATGACCGCCTCCATGCCATAGGCCAGGGAGAAAGGGGTCGCCGAGGTGGATCGCCTTGGAGTTGTCCTGTACGCCCATTTTCACTGGGAAGCTCTTCTGTCCATCGTCCTTTTGCCTTATCTAACCGTTTCTTGAGGCCATCCAGGATTATCTTCTTAGAAATTTTGGCCTGGCCATTACTTTGTGGGTATGCTGGGGTGGAGTAATGGTTTTTGATGCCATGCTCTTGGCAGAAGTCCTTGAAGGATTTGGAGTCGAACTGGGTCCCGTTGTCCGAAATCAGGGTCCTGGGGATGCCAAATCTTGTTATAATGTTCTTCCATACGAAAGTTCTGGAATCCCTGTCCGTGATGGAGGATAGCGGCTCAGCTTCTATCCACTTCGTGAAGTAATCCGTTGCAACAATCAGCCATCTTTTGTTTCCCGGGGCGCGGTGAAGAGGCCCCACAATGTCCAGTCCCCATTTGGAGAAGGGCCATGGACTGGAGAGGGGACTCAGGTCCTATGCTGGCTGATGAAGAGAGTGGGAGAACTTCTGGCATTTCTCGCATTTCCTGGCGTATACTTGTGCATCCTTTTGCATGTAGGGCCACCAGTAGCCTTGGCTTATTGCCCTGTAGGCCAGCGATCGGCCCCCGATGTGGCTGCCACAGATCCCTTCATGGATTTCATACAAAAAGTCGTCCACCTTGGTCGGGTGGACGCATTGGAGGTATGGACCCGTGAAGGATTTTCTGTAGAGTTTGCCTTCCGGAGAGAGCCAGAATCGGGCTGCCTTGAGTCTGATTCGATGGGCCTCAGTCTTGTCTTCGGGGAGCCGGTCATCCTTCAGGTAGGAGATGATTAGGTTCATCCAACTTGGGCCGAGATCAATACAGAGGATCTGCCGAGGCGAGTGCAGCTCCAGGCTTGACCTCGGTATCGACCCGACTTCGACGGTCCTTCTCTTCCCCGCCTCGACAGTGGAGGCCAGGTTTGCAAGCGCATCGGCGTGCGTGTTGGAGTCTCTAGAGATTTGCTTGATCTCGGCCGTCTTGAAAAGGGAGAGCAGTTTTTGCGCGAGGGCCAAGTAGGCCGCCATCCTGTCGTCCCTACCCTGGTAGTCCCCGGCGAGCTGGCTAGTCACCAGTTGCGAATCGCTGAAGATCACCAGGTGCTGGGCTCGAAGGATTCGAGCGCTATCCAGCCCTGCTATCAATGCTTCGTATTCTGCTTCGTTGTTCGTTGCTTTGAAGTCCAAGGTGAAGGCTTGCTCTATGACCAATCCCTCAGGCGATTGGAGGACTATGCCGGTGCCAGCCCGCCGAGAGGTGGACGATCCGTCAACGAAGACCTTCCATACCCCGGCGGGAGCTTGTTCGACCTTGGTGACTTCAGGCTTCTGGCCTATGCCCCCCAGTGCCGTGCCGGGCTGGGTCGGAGCCGAGCTTGGCGAAACGAACTCCACGATGAAGTCAGCCAGAACTTTGGCTTTGATCGCAGTTCGGGGACGGTACTGAATGTCATACTGCCAAAACTCGACTGCCCACTTGGAGATTTGCCCTGAAAAGTCAGCTTTTTTGAATATAGAACGGAGTGGGTGCTCCGTGGTCACCACAATGGTGTGGGACTGGAAATAATGGGAGAGCTTGCGGGAGGCGCTAACGAGCGACAGTGCGAGTTTCTCCAACAAAAGATACTTGGTCTCGGCATTGAGCAAGATTTTGCTCGTATAGTATATCGGTTTTTGCTCCCCCTCGTCCTCTCTGACAAGGACGGAGCTCACAGCATGACCTGAGACCGCAAGGTATAAGTACAAAACCTCCCCCTCGGTTGGGGTAGAGAGTAAAGGAGGTGAAGACAAATAGGTTTTGAGTGCTGCCAACGCTTGGTCGCACTCGGGGGTCCATTGGAATTTTAAATTTTTTCTCAGAAGCTGAAAGAATGGTCTGCACTTATCTGATGATCGACTGATGAAGCGATTGAGCACTGCAGCCATGCCTGTGAGCTTCTGGACTTCCTTGGTAGTGGATGGGCTCTGGATGCCCAGGATTACAGTGATCTGGTCCAGGTTAGCCTCGATTCCCCTCCGCGTCACTAGGCTTCCGAGGAATTTGCCGGAAGCTACGCCGAACGCGCATTTGGAAGCATTCAGCTTGAGCTTGAATGCGCGGAGGATGCTGAAGACTTGGGCCAGGTCCGCCAGGTGGTCGCTGGAGAGCTTGGACTTGACAACCATGTCGTCGATGTAGACTTCCACCGTTTTGCCGAGTTGAGCCTGGAACATCTTTGTCACGAGGCGTTGGTATGTCGCCCCCGCGTTCTTCAGCCCGAAAGGCATGACTTTGTAACAATATGTGCCGCGGGGAGTTATAAAAGCGGTCTTTTCCTCGTCCGGCTCGTACATCGGGATCTGATGGTAGCCTCTATAGGCGTCAAGAAAGCTCATTCGGTCATGGCCGGCGGTGGCGTCGATCATCTGATCGATCTTTGGAAGGGGGAAGCTATCCTTTGGGCAGGCCCTGTTGAGATCGGTGAGGTCCACACACACCCTCCATTTGCCTGTCTTTTCTTAACCACCACCGTGTTGGCCAGCCAAACCGGATACTGGACCTCCCGGATTGCGCCGGCCTCCAGCAGGTTGCCGACCTCGTCGACCACCGCGTCTGTCTGCTGGATCCCCGTTCTCCGGGCCTTTTGCACCACCGGCCTGTGGCTGGGGTCCACATTTAGCCTGTGGCACATGACCTCGGGGTCAACCCCGGGCATTTCGCTCGGGGCCCAGGCAAAGACATCTACATTCTGCACTAGAAACCTCGAGAGCTCGGCTTTCTCATCATCGGGCAGCTGTGTGCCAATCAGGAAAAATCTGTCAGGGTCAGCTGGATTGAGCCTGACCTCGGCTAGGTCTTCAATACTTTTCTTATCGGGATCTCGGCCGATCTCATCCAGCCCCTTCTCGAACTCTGCCAGGTTGACACGCTCCGACTCCCTCTCTGCTGGGACGACGGCCAGCAAGCATTGCCTAGCTTGCTGCTGATCTCCTTCCACCTTGACTACTTCCATCGTGCCCTCTTTGCTTTCGAGCACGAACTTCAGCTTCTGGTGCAGGGAAGAAGGGACTGCCTCCAATTTGTGGAGCCATGTTCTACCCAAGATGGCGTTGTAGGGGGAAGGGGCGTCCACGACCAGGAAGTCGGCCAACACCGAAGCCCCGCCTACCCGGGTTTCGAGGGTGACTTTGCCCTTGGGATAAACTGGCTTGGCGGATAGCCCAAGCAGGGGTGCACGAACCTCCGTGAGGTTGGCTTTGGAGAGGTTCATTTTCTTGAAACAATCGTAATAGAGGACTTCGGAGGAGCTGCCGGAGTCGATGAGGATCTTCTTCACAGTAAAGTCTCCCAACTTCATTGAGAGAAGCAGGGGATCATTGTGGGGAAGCTGGATTCCCTCAAGGTCTTTGTCTGAAAACGAGATGGCAGGTCGGTCGCGACGCGCTCTTTTGGATGCCGGTCCGAGTTCGGCTCTCATCACCTCTTTCCCGTGCGAGGCCCGCATGGCCTCGGCACGGGTTTGCTGGTTGTCTCGAGTTGAGGGCGAGGGGACCGAGGGCGCCAGGTGGATCACATTGATGATCTTCTCGGAGTCCTCACTGTCTGGATCCCTGGCCGCGCTCTGATGAGCTCGGCTTCCGCCGCCGCTGCTGGCATCTCCTGCCTTCACGAACTCCGCGAGGTGGCCTTCCTTGGCGAGCTTCTCCAAGTGAAATCTTAGAGTCCTGCAGTCTTCGGTCCTGTGCCCGCTACCCTTATGGTAGGCGCAGAACTTGGACTGGTCGCGAGCGGAGGGATCGCCCGCCATGGGACGAGGCCACCTGAAGAATGGCTGGGATTTGACTTTGTTCATCACTTGGTGGATTGGCTCTTTGAAGGTGACGCTCATGGCCTGGTAGGCGTCAGGGGGAGGTCTAGCCCTTCTGCCGCCTCCAGAACGGGACGACGAGGGCCTCGCTGAATTGGAGACCCACGCCTGCTTCGGCTCCTGTCTCTGGAATGGCTTTTTAGCCTGCTGCTGAGGTTGGCTGCCCTCTTCTTGGGTTCCGGGCCCACGGTCTCTCGGTCTACCTCCTCTCGAGCTCTGATTTCGTCTTCTTCCCGGGCGATAAAGCGCTTTATCCGGGACATCAAGGCTAACATGGAGGGAGCGGGATCTCCTGCCAAGTCCTTCCGCAGCTCGTGCCCGGGTAACAAGGCGTTCTGGCAGGCGAAGGTCGCCACCTCCTCTCTGGTGTCCTCGATTTGGCTGTAAATTGCCCAGAACCGTCGGGCGAATTGGGCGAGGGTTTCGCCTTGTTTCATCTTCAGTGCGAGGAGGTCGGCATCGGTTTTCGGGACGACGCTGTAGGCCTAGAACTTTTTCAAGAAAGAGAGTTGGAGCTCCTTCCAACTCGAAATAGATTTATCTAGCAGAGCACAGAACCACTTTAGAGGGAGGTCGCTCAAACTGGAGGAGAAGATCTTGCAATTGAGATGACCTTCGTTCCCCCAGATAGACATCTTTTGGGAGAAGTGTCGGAGATGCGCGGACGGGTCGGACAGTCCATCATAGGGGACGAACCTCGGGACCGAGAACTTTTTGGGCAAGGGGGTTCTCTCGATGTCCCGAGTGAAAGGAGAGGCCCCCAGGTCGGTGGGGCCACAGATCTCTTGCTGGTCCCGCATCTCCAGGTTACGCTGGAGAGCTAGCTTGATGCGCTTGTCGAGTCGCTCCTGCTCGTCGTCCATCTCCGGTGTCGGTGCTTTCGGCTTCCGCTTCGCATGGCTACGACCGGAGTGGCTACGAGCTTGCCCGTCACGGCCATGATGGCTACGGGTATTGCTCGAGCCTTCATCGTAGGCATGGCTGCGCTTCTGGTCCAGAAAGGCTCTTAGGTCTTCTTGGGACTGCTGGAGTACCTTGCTCTGGACCGCTCTCTTCTCGCCTCGGGGCTCTGAGGGCAGCCTCTGGGAGGCATTCTATACTGCCCTCAGCTGCTGCTGGAGCTGGCGGATTACTCGCTCCTGCTCCTGGAGGAGGGCGTTTTGGGCCGCGATGTCTCCTCCAGCATCAGTGGGTTGCACACGGCGCGGCTCCTCCGATGCCGGAGCTTTGCCTTTAAGAGGGCGCTCACGTCGACGCTATTCCCGCGGGGGAGGCAGGACCCCTCCGTCTAAGCATGAGGTCTCGACTCCCTCTGGGAAGTGGGATTCAGCAAAAGGTCGCGAAGCCACTCGCTCTTCGCCTGCTGACGCGCCACGGTCCGCTCCGGGCCGTCCTTGAGGAGGGGCGTCCGTCGACGGGCCTGGACGCTCGAACAATGCTCGCTTGGACTCTCCACCTTTCTTGGCTTTCGGAAGCATGGTTTCTGGGAAGATCAAGGGGATTGGGATAGTGCTTTCCCACAGACGGCGCCAATTGTAGGTGGACGCCCGGGCAGCCGAGCTCGGCACTAGTGGCCTGGTCCTATTTGGCTTCGGCTGAGGCCTCCGTCCCGGTAGCCGTGGTGAGCGTGAGGGTTCATGATCAGCGCGTGGGGGACACGTGAGGCTTGTGAGAATGCTTAGTCCCATTGGGCAATTGTGATTAACGTAACCCCCGGAGTTGTGGAAATCTCCCCACACATCATCGTATCTTTCTTTTATCTCCTATTCTTTCTCCATGATCCTAATTTCCATCCGTCCACCTTAATAATTGTTGTGCAACCACAAAATTCTCTCAAAATCAAATTTTGATTCTATCCTATCCAATCTAATCCAATTGTAAGACCCCTAAAATCTCTAAGTCATGAGAGTCATCCATCATTTTTTCAAAGACCCATAAATAAGACATAAAAAAAGTTGCCCACACTTAAAATGTTCGTGTAGTTAGGAGGTCCAGTTTTAACATGGAGGTCCTGCCTTAACCGATACATAGGGCTAGTGGGTGTTTCTATATATCCGTAAGTTTACCAATGATCCTCGAAAGAGGGTCGGCGGGTTCCTATATTATCCAAAAAAAAAGTCTAAATCAATTGGTGGGCATGGAAGGGTTGAAATCTCAAGCCATCTGTTCAAAGTGATCAACCCTCTCTCTCTTTGTCTCTCTCTCTCTAAAGATGGTAGTATGATTAAAGCCATCCATCTCAAGCCTATCTCTCTTTGGCACGAGCTTTTTTTTTTTGTTTTTTTGAAGATGATTTTAATATTCATATTTTATTTTCTTTTGTCTTTTTTAAATGTATGATTAAGTTTCATAATTTCTTTTCTTTTTGTTTTGGATGTATGGGACTTTAAATGTTGTATTTTCTTTTTCTTTCTTTTATATATGATAGTTACCCCATTTCATAATGGTTTATATTTTTGTTGAATGTTAAGAAGATGGTTATGTTGTGTTTTTTTCCACTTAATTTCTCTCTTTCCTATCTCCTAGCCATGATCATTACAAATTTTTTTTCAGGCATCATTTTTAATATGTTATTACATGTTTGTTGAGTGTGTCTTTCATTTTTAAATGTCTATGGATTGCAAATGGTATTTTAGGCTGAGTGTAGGACTCATACAATGTTTTTTCTATTTATGCAGGGATTAAAAGTGTATCCCATATTCCCATATTCCACCACTCAAGTCGGAATTTTCCTAGCTTTTGTTACACTTAGCCCAAATTTCTCTTTTTATTATTATTTTTTTCTATTTTTGGTTATGCACAAAACAGCCTAAGCCTAGCTGCTAGATGGGCATATGAGAAACCCAGATTTTGTGATAATCTTTTAGTTTCTTTTGCCAAACTTAAATGGTAAGCTTTTTTTCTAAAACATATTTTTACTTTTGATTTAATATATAAAATCTGAAGTTCTTTTGCTTTCTCAGTATTACTATTACTACATAATAAACCAATCTAGATTTGTCCACATAAGGGCTTTTTTATATATAATTTTTGCACCTTTTGTCATTATAGGTGTCAAATCTTAATGCATATTTACTCTCTAATATTTTCTTATTTGGATTCCAATTAAGTTTCTGAGTGGTCTTAGTGGTCTCAGCAACCTTCCTTTTGTGTGGGGCTTCATATCAATAACTACATTCAAAAACCTTGACTTGATATCTAAAATTTTGACATGTAAGTGTAAGTTGGTATTTTTTTTAATTTTTTTCTAATAATATTTGATAACGATACAAGTTAATTCTTGGAGTTAAGCAAAGGAAAAGAAGGGGCTTAATCTTTTGGAGGCCAAAGCTACATTGATTGGGGCTTATCTATTAATTACGAATATATTTCAATGCAATCGTGTTTAATACCATAGATCTTGTAGGTCCATATGTTGGTTTATGGATTTATCAATTTAATCTAGAGAGTCTCCATGTATTTTAGTTGAATTAGCCCCACAAACTTATATATATGGGGCCCATTATATGAACCTATTCGATGCAAAACTCCTACTCAACATGTGAATTTACAACAGGGAATCTACGTGGGATCCAATATAATGAAAGATTATTAACACAAACTATCTACCTATAATTAACAATACATATTTCACGGGTTTTGGTATATTACATTAAAATTCTAAAATTAAATCTAAAATACTTTCTAATGAAACATACATTATAATATTCATATAAGTTCTTAAAAATTACATAAAATCAATTAGTGAGAATTTATAAATTCAAATTTGATTTATAAAATTAAAAAATGAAAAATAACATATATATTTATTTTCTATTTATATTTTCTCATTTATTGTCTTTAAAGATGGCCTCAAATTAAATATATCTTTATTTTTGGGCCCGGGCCAAGCACGGGCCTATGTTGCTAGTTCCCATTTTGTTCTACCTCACGTCTCATATTCTCTTTCTACTCTACCTACTCTCAATTATGAAAATAGATATGGTCATATGCTTCCTTTATTTTATTTTATTTCTAAGAATTTACTATTGTGCATTGTATTTTGACTGTCATTCAAATCAAAGCTTATTTTCCAATTGGATGAATATTTGATTTGCATTGTATGGGCATGCTCGTGCACAGCACAGGTTACTATATTATTATTATTAGGGCAAAAAGCAGAATACCTACCTGGACTTTGGCCGTTTTGCAGAGTACCCCCTATACTTTGGTATTTGTGACTAAACCTACCTGTAGTTTTAGTTGACTTGCAAAATGAACGGGTTCTGTTAGTATTAACGGCATATGTCGTATAAATGACATTTGGTGCATACTGGCGGGAAATTAGTGGCCCAAAAAGACTTATTTGCCCCTGTGTAGAAAATATCTCAGGCCCGCTATTTTTTTTTTCTCTTTTCCCCCTTTCCAAATTTCTGAACCTAATCGATCTGCAACTCTCCCTCTCTCGTCAGGCCCTTGGCGACGCTAGCCTGCGCCATCTTCTTCTTCTCATATTTCCGTTTTTGGATACTGTGGGACCTAAGTGAGCCACCGATGACAGATCGGGTCCCTACATCTGGATCAGGTACGATCCTTTGGCGGTACAGGGTTGGGCGACTTTGATGGAAGAGTCTGATATGAATTGTGATTGGTGGGGCCATGATTTCTGCAGTCCTCATGCCCCAGGCGAGAAGCTCATTTCCGCTGGAAATGTTCTGTTACAAAACTTTGTTCTGACTTCTGAAGTGCAAAAGAAAGAGAGAGAGTGATGACGTGTGTGGATAAGTGAGAAAAAAAGAGATGGGTTGAGTAGTTTGGTGGTTCGTGAGTGTATGGGAAATGTGGGATCTTCTAATGTGGAAGAGATAAATGAGACATGTGTATGGGAAGATCCATTCAATCACCACAAACAATCCCAAAATGCAGTGGGTCCCACTCCCACATCCATCTCATTGATCCAATTGACAAGATTCAATCACCAGAAACCGTGACTTTCCCGCTGCGCCGCTGCTCTTCTCCTCATAATTAGACGTCCTCGGCTCCGTCGGCCCAAAATTCGAATTCCGGCCTGCAGCCACCATGGAGTAGAAATCCATGTGGTTGAAGCTCGACCCTCTCGGCGTCGGATTCCTCGATGATTGCAGCGAGTATATCGCAGCGTTGGTGAGGTTCGACGGCCTTGGCGTCGCCTGCGACCTCCTTGAATAGACGTCAGACCTCAACGCATTCGACCGCCTGACAGTCACATGGAGCTTCCCATCCTCCTTAATCTCCGCCTCCGTCTGCATTAGCTCCCTTCCGTCGAGCGATACGACATCGAAGTCAATGGCTATGGAGACGATGGAGCCCGCAGTATCCGGAAACTGCTCAGTGATGAGGATTTTAGCTCCTCTATATTCAAACATGAAGAGCATGAGAGTGATGATGCACTGTAAAACCACTATCTGCACCATTAGAGTCCCAGAAGCTTTCCCATACACTGCCGGCGCCTGGCGAAAGCAGCCACGTTGTCGACGATGTCGGTGCCGGTGACGATCTACAAGACGTGGCTGCGGAGCTCATTTGGGCAGGGAAGAAGAACCCTAGTCGCAAGCGGAAATGGGGAAAATGAAAAAAAAAAAAAAAGCCCAAGAGACATGTTATATATGGAGGGGTAAATTCGTCATTTCTTATCTTCCGTCACGGCTGTTTGTATTTGCATGTCAACTAGAACTACAGGTAGGTTTAGTCACAAATACCAAAGTACAGAGTGTATTCTGCAAAATGACCAAAGTACAAGTAGGTATACTGCTTTTTTCCCTTATTATTATAATATTTTAAAGACAAGGGTCTTGGCTTTGACTTTGACTATCATTTGTAATTGTGACTGACAGTTACCCCTATTTGTTTCACATTCTTTTTCATTAACTACATACTCATATATTTATCTCATCAAACCGCCCACCATTGTAGCAAGAGAAAAAAAACTACCCACTACTCCCCTTTAGTTTTACTTCTTTCATTTTTGTAAAATCTCTTATTCCACTCCATTTCTTCTACTAATCTACTCCCTTTCTGCTCAGTTTTTTTATTTCCATTTATGCAACTTGCTCAATAAAAAAGAGGTACACACTGTATAACCTTTTTAATATGTGAATTTTTATTTTATTTTTTTTGCAAGTTAAGTCTCCACTAGGGGTTGATCGCTAACGAGGAAAATCCACCACCACACCCCACGACCACCATTTAATATTTCAGAATGGACACCACCTCTTTGCACCCAAAGCCTCTACCACCCGAAAACCTAGACACCACCAAGTCGTCACCTAAAGCCTTTATAGGAATTCGATGGTAAACATATAAGTGATCGTAATACATGGACATAACGTGCTGAGCTCGTTTCAAATTTGAATGTACTGTAAAAAATAACTTTAAAGCCTCTTTCACAGTTTTACGCAGTCTATATATCCTCTTTCTTTTAAAAATAAGCTTGGATTACAAACATGGCATTTGATTTGACCGACTTTACATGGACTCGTGGAGGCCCAGTTTGAAATTTTCTTTGTTTTAGCTTCTAACCCGTGTCGTGACCGTAACTTTATTTCCAGGAGAAGACATGTGATCGGTTATGACCATGACTTTGGTGTTTATACATCGAGTCTCATGCAATCGAAATTTTCCAAACTTCTGAACTATGTGTATGTTTTGACGCTCCAAATCTAAAATGGGCAACGTCTCGTATTACGTGGATATCATATTTTTTATACGTAAAATTTATGTCCCTATCATTTTTAGGTTGTTTCACTGCTATATCTAAATATTATAGCTTGAAAATTTAAATACCACCTTATTTGGGTTGCTATTGGCCCAGGTAAGGTTAATCTCTTGGACTTCACTTCTTTGTCTTTTGCTTTATTAAAATGGATACAGAATTTCCTGAGAATTTACTAACTTTTTCTTAGCAGAAGACTTTGAGTACTATTCTCATTTTCGTAGCGGATTTTGACATATTAGTTGTGACCGAAATCGGTAGAATTGGACAATAAGTACAATTAATTAATATTCTTCCAAGTGTTAGAAACCATGGTTTGAATATTTGCATTAACTTACAAAGTTCTTCTTTTAAAATATTTATTTTTCTGGGTAATCATCATCCATTTCACCATCGAATTCATGACTCTCAAATAGGGACCTTAAATGTGTAAAAAATTTACAGTTTCCTATCTTGGAACCCACAACCACAGCTCCAAAACAAGCAATCTAGGCCATTTGGATTGGACAAAAGTGCATGGCCATCAACATCAGCGACCTTGTAAAGTTTCCAAGTCATTTCCAACCCCAGGTAGACGTCGGCCATCTCTGGAAATGTTGCATTGTTTTTCAAAAGTAGAACTTGCGCAGAAATGCCAAGATTGTTTCTAAAATGGGTAAATTAGCCAAAAGTCCCTGCGCACGGTCTTCTAAGGCATCAAGGACAACAACTTTTTCTCTAATGTCTCTAGTCCAGACAGCTGGAGATACTTTGGTGAAAGGTCCCTAATATGCCACGTCATATATTTTCATGACTAATTTGCCCCTTTCAACCCTCATTCGAACTCCTGCCTTCTTCTTCTCTCTCATTTTCCATTTTCCATTCCTTTCCATGGTTTGGAGTATCGTTGCAGAGCACTTTTCGTCGCCACCATGCCATGACTTCCGATTCTCTCTATTTCATTTCTTCAAAGATGGAATCGATTTTGAAATCTCTCTCTATCCAAATCTCTCTCTGTACAACTGATTTAAAAGATAGTAGTTTGCTTTTTTGCTTGTTTTCCCTTTATCTTTTCTCGATTGGATCATAGTCATCAAGTGTTACTGTAACAGTTGAAAGCAAGAGTGAAAATTCTTGTTTTATAGTAGCAATACTTCCATTCATTTGTAGCACTATCAATTTTGGATCATTCACTTGACTGTCTTGAATCAAAATAATCTCTCCATTTCAACCATGACCTTCCTGTTGCCATCGATCCATCACATGGCCCGGACAAAGATAAATTTACAAAACTCTGATAAAGATAAATTTGCAAAACTCAGATAATTAACTCAGATAAATTATCTGAGTTTTGGCAAATTTATCTGAGTTTCTGGCAAAACTCAGACAAATTTATCTGAATTTCTGATAAAACTCAGACAAATTTATCTGAGTTTGTGTCCAACTTGTGAGGTATTTTTCTATGATATAACGGTGGAATCTTGACTTGGTCTCTTCATGAAAGTTGTAGCCCTAGATGTGTAGATGATTCTAGGATTTTGAATCACCCGATTTGGACATCGGAAACTCAAGTTATGGCTCATTGAAGTTTACTGGTAAAAACAAGAATTTTGGATCGGTTTTTCCGGCCTTATTTTGAAGCAACGCTTGGAGGCCCAAACGAACTTGAATTTTTGCGAACCAGACCTTTCTGAAAAGCTTAAGACGTCCTCTAAAAACTTCATGAAGACCACTTTGTCGTTCTGAAACTCTAACACCATCCAAACCTCAATGGAATGAGAGAAGTTCATTTGACAAATTTATCTGAGTTTCTGGCAAAACTCAGACAAATTTATCTGAATTTCTGATAAAACTCAGACAAATTTATCTGAGTTTGTGTCCAACTTGTGAGGTATTTTTCTATGATATAACGGTGGAATCTTGACTTGGTCTCTTCATGAAAGTTGTGGCCCTAGATGTGTAGATGATTATAGGGTTTTGAATCACCCGATTTGGACTTCGGAAACTCAAGTTATGGCTCATTGAATTTTACTGGTAAAAACAGGAATTTTGGATCGGTTTTTTCCGGCCTTATTTTGAAGTAACGCTTGGAGGCCCAAACAAACTTAAATTTTTGCGAACTAGACCTTTCTGAAAAGCTTAAGACGTCCTCTAAAAACTTCATGAAGACCACTTTGTCGTTCTGAAACTCTAACGCCATCCATACCTCAATGGAATGAGAGAAGTTCATTTGAATTATTGCTAAACTTTGCCAAAACTCAGATAAATTGTCTGATTCTGCTTTTGCTGACGTGTACAAGGGTGTTTTGTCTTTTTCAATGAGTTACTTTTACAAAAGGACTGCCGTCAGTACGATAAAATGTTGTGGACCGTTTGCAATAAAAATCATAGTTGAGGGACCTCCGCCCAAATGCCCCTTCTAAAATCTCATCTAAACTGATATTAAAATGAGAATATCATAACAAAAATTAACGGAAAACCTCCAAGGTAAGATCTACTAATTAATTGGTTTGCAACAGTATCCAATACCTATTTTACACTTCTTCCATATTTTAATAATTTAAAGTAGAGTAATCGTTGCTAAATATTTTCCATTTATCCAAGACAAGACCGTAATTAATTTAAAATTGTAGGGAAAGAAACTGACTTCTAGAGAACAATATTTGTGACAATGCTTCCAACCAATTTGTTCTTGTGCATGGTTAGGGGTTTTCATAGCTCGCCCTGCCCCATTGACTCAATGATTAATCTCGACTCCGGCATTCATGGTTGGCCTATCTAATTTAAACTAATTATAAACGTGTTTATAAAGTTGGACCGGACCTAAATATACCTCAGCCCAGCATAAGCCGATAGCATACACTACTAGAAAAAAGGTATTTTATATCGGTTGCAAAATTGCCCTATATCGGTTTTTAATACAACCGATATAATATCCTCACTTAAGGTTTTTTATATCGGTTAATATTTATTTATATCGATTGTATATGAACCGATGTAATAATCATTATATATAATATCGGTTTCCAAACATGTGATATTAATTGCTGATTTTATATCGGTTTTAAAAGTTCATTAACATCGGTTGTTAGTCAAACCGATATAATATGATCCCTACCCTAAAATAATCGTCCCATCCCTCTTTTTCCTATCCCGCGCGCGCCTCTTCTCCCCTCTTTCCCTCCCGCCTTCTGCAATCTTTTTTTTTATTTTCTCAAACACACTACAAGCACGCCTCTAATATATCCATCTCCACTTCCCATCTTTTCGTTCTTCTCCTGGTTTCTTCCTCATCTATCTGGTTTCTTCATTCCCTGTATTGGCAGCGCTTCACATGGTATCTTCTTCTTCTCCTTCATCTCGCCTTCAAGACGATTCGCAGGTATGTTGTTTTCTTCCTTTTCCTATGCATTTCGTCATTTATATAAGCCCTAAAAATTCACCAAACGTAGGTCTCTGGTTTGAATGCTTCCTAAACCGCCTTTATTTTCCTGGCGTTTTTTTCACTATTTTTTCTCATTGTGAGACCTTTCGTTTTGCATGTGATTTTCTTTAACATAATTGATTTTTTTTCTATTTCTAAATATCCATAGAGCCGTGGAAGATTCATTTTCATCAGAGATTAGCTTTGAACAGAGAATCTTGGATAGCCCAAGGTTATCAAGAGGTATGTTTTTTATCCTTTTGAATGGATAGTTTCTGTATTGGTAGTCTTTGTAGAAATATTGAAATCAATAAACAAGAAAGGGGAAAAAACTAAAGATCGAATTTCTCTCATCCTTCCTCATTTTTCTCAATGGATCCATATCCTTCATTGATTATTGCAACTGTCTCCTGTCGTGATGATACTGATACTTATACTATCCAGCGGCATGCTAGAAAATTTTCATACCAATAAATTTTGTCTCAAGAAAGCATCATTGTTAGTCAATTTTCAGAAACAAGGAGTCCATTTCACTCCTGCGCACGTATCTGTCACATGAATAAATGATGTTAGATGTTTTCTTGATATATATTTTCCTCAATGTAGCCCTTTGATCTTCAAAATTTAACATAGAATGTAAGACTGTGTCAGAAAACTAAAGATGAAACTATAGTTTATCCTTTTGGTTTGTGTTCTGGGTAAAAACACCAATTACAATTTAATTGTTTTGGCTATCTGAAATTCCCTCTGCAAGTCCATCAGCAAATTAATAATAACATCAGCTTGAAGTGGTAACTATGTACCGACAGAAAAAGAAATTAAAATATTTGAAACAGAACCAACACTTAACTCAAAAATGCGGACAGTCAAATTCTGCATGAAAAAAAATTCAAATATGAGGAATGGCCAGGTTGCATTCATTAAGATTTTGCCATATATTAGTTATATGTGACTAACTGTGCAGAAGTAATTGGCATCAACTAGCAGTAAGGATATACCATGTACCTCTACAAATTGCATGCATACTGTGAGCTCAAAACAAAAGCAGTGCTCTACAATTTCAACTGGTTAAGAATGTTTTATTTCGAACTGCAGTTAAAAATTTTGGCCTGCCTGGGATGTGAAAATGGGATTTACATATGTGGAGTTTACATATGTAAAATTTACAGACGCGAAACTCAATAACATGTTTGTTTTTGAAGCACCATTTTCAAATGAGTAAACATTGAATTGGGTGTATTGGTTAGCAACTTGAGAGGCTTTAGGCCTTTGAGTCTATTGAATCAGGCTTTGTTAGGCAAATGGCTTGGGAGGCTCTGTGATCAGGCGGATGGGTTGTGGAAGCAAATTGAGATGGTGAAATATGAATTGGCCAGGAATGGAAGTGATACTCAAGCGGATGCTGCCCATAGCTCAGATTTATAGAAAGGAATTATGTCAGTAAAGGAGCCCCACTAGTAATATAAGGTATCAAGTTGGGAATTGTGAGCTCATGCACTTTTGGCTTGATATATGGGTGGGAGAATGGAGATTGCCCTTCAGCTAGCATATTTTCAGATTTGTTTTGATGTGACCAAAATCTACAAACTTCAGTGAGTTTCTATATGGAGAGAACAGGCAGCAAAGTGGTTTGGGTCCTATTTTTAAAATGCATCTTTTGGAGGAGGAAGAACATTTTCAGTCCTTGCTTGAACTGGTCAATACATTTTACATTCCAGAAAATCAGACAAGTTCTACAAATGGCCAATATTCAGCTGCCTCTTCTTTAAAATTAAAAAATAAATAAATAAATAAATCCCTATCAAGGGGGGACACACAGTCTTCAGATTCTTTGGTGGGCTTATGGCACTAAGCCCTGACGAGGGCCCTAGCTTTTGCTTGGCTCGCTATTAAGGGAGTATCCTTGCAATGGATAATCTCAGACAGTGGAAGGTGATTACTGTGAATGGAACTAAGCCCTGACGAGGGCCCTAGCAGTTTGCTTGCTTGTTCCCACCTAGACAAATCACCTGAATCATAGGAATCACTATAGCACGTTTTGAATCATACGATTCACACCTGAATCCTAAGATTTACCAATGACTCAGATCCATTGGATTGATACAAACCTTTTTACCTAGCCCTAAATTATTAATCTGGAATTAGATCAAGGCTTACCCCCTACCCCTATTTTTTTCCCACCATTTCTCCTTTTTTTCCCTTCTCTTCTTCTTGTGTTTTCTTCGAACTTCCTTGCTCCTTTTTCTTGCTTTCTCCTCTGGTTTGAGCCGCCCATTAAAGATTTTGAAAGCCCATAGCTTTATCATAATGTTTAATGCTGTTTTTATGTCTACAGCATCTAGATATGAACTTTCAGGCGGCCAATACATCGATAGCAAATAATTATAAACCTAATCAGGTAAATTAAAGGTCTTGATCATGAACATGAAAGACAGACCATTACACAGGTATTAGCATAATTCTTTATGCTTTATGTAACAAACAACATCTCACACTCAACAGTCACCACATAGACAACTTGTTGGAGAAACAACACAATTGGTCGATACTTGCTTTCCGCAACAAGGTTTAGCATGCAAAATGAAATATTGTGTGAAGGAGATGAAATATTTACTAGGAACACAGCTCAAGCAAAAGCAAACAGCATCAATATATCAATGCACACTTAGCATGAAATGGACATAAATGGAAAGTCAATAACATCATGACACATATCAAACAAATAAAAGCTTGTACGCTATGAAAATAACACAATACAGAAGTATGATCGTCTTGCTCTTTATACTATTGTTGATGCATGTGATTTCTTCTACTATGAATCATCCTCATCACTAATTCACACCAAGATTCTTGTTACACATGTTTGAAATAATTGAAAGTTGATTTTACCAAATTTAATGTGGATTTGATGCTCTATTCTTTTGCTTTGTTTCTTTCTCTCCTTATGAGTCCATGGATGACAGAATAACTATATTATCAATGGATTAATAGAACATGAAGATTGGCATAGCGTTGTTGGCTTACACTAATAATTTTAGGGCCTATGTTCCAGCAATATAACCATTTTTGAAGTGACCCATCATGAAAAGACTTGCATTAAAATTTAGGATTAAGGGGGTTGCAAATGGGACTGTCTGAAGCTTATGCGTGAAGAGGAGACGATGACATAATCATAACCAAATGGGATTGATTTGATCATAAAGTGTCTGCCATAATCAATTCCTTGCTTGAAATTGTCTTCTTCTTTTTATTTCTCATTCTTTTTTTATTAAACCTTAATTTTGATAATCTATTCAGCTGCATCTTGATTTGGGATTGCTCTGTCTCAGCTTGTTGAATGCGTGGGACGTCCACCTACAGATATAGTTTCAGCTTCATTTAAGGTGGTGCCAATCAATTTGACATTCCAGTAAGTGGACAAGTCTTGATTTGGGATTGCTTGTCTCTAGCATTTTTTTGGGCTATACAGAAATGGACAAGTCTTGGATGTCATTGAATCGGTTTTCTATTGCATACGGGGAAGGGGTTGAAAGTTTTTTGATGTTTGCCAAAAAGAAGTTTGGTGAACTTAATCCCATGCCATGTCCATGCAAAACATGTGGGAATCTCAATAAATTTGTAGCTAAGGATGTTGAGTACCATCTGTTTTTCCATGGTATCGATCGAAGTTATACTAGGTGGATATGGCATGGAGAAGCATCTCCTGTTGAAGCTCCCTCAAGTGTGCCTTTAAATAGGTCCACCCAACACCATTTTGAGAGTGATGTCCCAGATGATACTACACCCCCAGATGATGCTGCAAGCTCATTAAAATTGGCTCAGACCGCTTGTGACCAGTATTCATCTAATCCTGAAAAGTTTCAAAAAATTCTTGCTGAGGCTGAGGAACCTTTATACAAAGGTTGTCTAAAGTTTACCAAATTATCTGCAGTAGTTACATTGTTTAATGAGAAAGCGAGGAGTGGGTGGTCTGACATAAGCTTTTCACGGTTGTTGAAAATCATTGGAGACATGCTACCCGACGATAATAATTTACTGCCCCGAAGTATGAGAGAGGTTAAAAAGACATTGTCTGTGTATGGGATGAGCTATGAGAAGATTGATGCATGTCCGAATGATTGCGTGCTTTATAGAAAGGGATCTGATAATGAGAATAAAACTAGTTGCCCTACTTGTGGTGAGTCAAGATACAGAGTGAATAAGGACATGACTGAGCAACGTAAGGGGGTGCCGGCAAAAGTTCTATGGTATTTTCCACCTATCCCTAGGTTTAAGAAATTATTTCAGTCGGTACAGACATCAAAACAGATGACTTGGCATGCTGATGAGAGAATGGTTGACGATAAGTTACGCCACCCCAGCTGACTCCCCCGCATGGAAGTTGGTAGATGATAAATGGCCAGAGTTTGCACAAGAGCCAAGAAATTTGCGCTTAGCACTTTCAGCAGATGGGGTCAATCCGCATGGTTCGATGAGCAGCAAGTATAGTTGTTGGCCAGTAATGTTAGTCACTTACAATCTCCCGCCTTGGTTATACATGAAAAGAAAATTTGTGATGTTAACGATGTTGATATCGGGTCCACGACAACCTGGAAACGACATCGATGTTTACCTAGAACCATTAATCGATGACTTGAAAACACTATGGGATACAGGGGTTAAAGCTCATGATGCTTACCGACAAGAGGTTTTTACATTGAAAGCAGTGTTGTTGTGGACCATTAATGATTTCCCTGCATATGGTAATTTGTCTGGTTGTGTTGTAAAAGGCTATCATGGTTGCCCCATATGTGGCGAAGAGACACAATCATGCAGATTAAAACATTCGAGGAAGAATGTATACATGGCCCATCGAAGGTTCCTTCCAGAAGATCATCCCTTTCGGAAACAAAAAAAAGCATTTAATGGTGAGCAAGAGTTTCGATCAGCACCAATTCCTTTGACTGGTGAAGAAGTGGCAGAAAAGGTTAATGGAATCAAAACCTTGTGGGGGAAACCAGTACCAAAAGAGAAGCCCAAGAAAAAGAATAAAAAATCAAAAAAATTGACCTCATTAAAAAGGAAGCGAGTGGAAGATGTTAGTGATGATGGTGCTAGAATTTGTTGGAAGAAGAAGTCAATTTTCTTTAACCTCGACTACTGGGAACACTTGCTTCTACGACACAACTTGGATGTGATGCACATAGAGAAAAATGTTTGTGAGAGTCTTATTGGAACCTTGCTGAATATTCCAGGTAAAACAAAGGATGGATTGAATAGTCGCCTTGATTTGCAGGATATGGGTTTAAGGGATGAACTGGCACCTGATGTAAGTCAAAATAGAGCGTACTTACCGCCAGCTTGTTTCTCATTATCCAAAGAAGAGAAATTCAGTGTGTGTGAAACATTGCATAAGTTAAAAGTTCCAGATGGATACTCATCAAATTTCAGAGCATTGGTTTCTATGCAAGACTTAAAGTTGGGGGCTATGAAATCTCATGATTGCCATGTGTTGATGCAGCAATTACTTCCTGTTGCTATACGATCCGTGCTACCAAAACATGTGAGAGTTGTACTAATCAGATTTTGCTCATTTTTTAATGAATTATGTGCGAAGGTAGTAGATGTACCTCGATTGCTTGAAGTTCAGAAGAATCTGGTGGTCACCTTGTGTTTGCTAGAAAAATATTTTCCACCATCATTCTTTGATATTATGGTTCATTTAACCGTCCATCTCGTTCGAGAAGTCCAGATTGGGGGCCCTGTTTGTTTGCGATGGATGTATGGATTTGAGAGGTATTAATAACTTTAAATATTCTTCAAGTACAATTTACTAATTCAAATTATTTAAGTAATCAATGGTTTACTATGTTTTAGGTATATGTCGGTTTTAAAAGGTCAAGTAAGAAATCGATACCGTCCAGAAGGTTGCATGGCAGAGTGTTATATTGCGGAGGAAGCGGTTGAATTTTGTAGTGAGCACTTCTCTGGATTGGATGCAGTTGGAATTCCACCATCTGAAGATAAAACTTACCCTGAAATTGTGACTGGAAAGAATCCTCCAGGAGGTGATTTCGTTGAAGTTGATGCTAAGTCCTTAGAGCAAGCACATTGCTATGTATTGCACAACACAAGTGTTGTTCAACCCTATATTGAGTAATTATATTTTAACTTCTTGACTTACAAATTAAAGCATTACACTAGTTTTAGAGCTAACATGCGGTTCATATGGAAAACTATGCAGGAGACACATGAACCACCTAAAGAAAACATTTCCTCGGCAGTCCAAAGTTCAGAAATGGTTACAAGATGAACATAACCATTCTTTTAGTTCTTGGCTAAAAAATGAGGTAACAATTGTCAACCGTAAGACTTGTGTTGTGTCTATTTACTAAATGTGACTAATTTTCTTAGGAACACAGGTTTTTGAAGATCGGCGTGTCACCGGTAACATCTCAGAAATCTTGAGATGGGTATCACAAGGTCCTCGTATACATGTTATGAAATATCATAGTTATACCATTAATGGTTGTCATTTTACCACAAAGGATCGTGATGCTTCACATGTCACTCAGAATAGTGGTGTAAGTCTAGTGGCCATGGCGATGAACGTGTCTAGTGCAAAGGATAATAATCCTGTTTTCTGCGAATCAAGGTACTATGGTGTTATTGTGGAAATATGGTTGATTGATTATAGTCATTTCAAAATCCCATTGTTCAAGTGTGATTGGGTTGACAACAAGAATGGATTTAAGGTAGATGAGCTGGGATTCACCATAGTTGATCTTGCTAGAATTGGTTATAAATCTGATTCTTTCATTTTAGCCTCTCAAGCAAAGAAAGTCTTCTATGTACCTGATCCAGTCAATCATAAATGGTCCATTGCTCTAGCAACTCCTGAAAGAACCTATAATGTTGATGACAATGAAGAAGTCCTCTTTGATGTTGGCATTGAAGATCAAACTCGTCCTGAAGTAATGCAATATGATGAACCATTGGATGCTATAAATGAATCTGAGGCAATGTACATGCGTGAAGATGCTGAGGGGACTTGGACCGACATTGATATTTGAAAATGTAGTACAATTGTTTATTTTGTGTAAGTGTTTCTTATTGCTAAATATTCCTTTATGTACTTGTTTGACAGAAGCATATATAGTCTAATTGAACTGATGTCACACTTAGTGATAGTGTTAGCATGCTATGTTTGTATAGTCTCAAGCATTTATTGATTTGTATGTTTTTTTTTTCACAGCTAGTAATGGATCCAGAAAGGAATGGTGAATCACAGGACAACATAAGTAATGTTGGTCAACCCCGCATTCAAAAGAAAAGGAAAGATAGGGGGACAACTTTAATGCTTGAGTTGACCAAGAATTGGGATGGAAATGTAATTACTGTTGAGTATGATCAAAAGGGTAGGCCTACACCAAAAGAAGTACGCAGGAAAATAGCTGGTTACGAAGGGGCTTTGGCAAGAGTGATGGTTCCACTTAACGCATTTAGTGATTGGCGTAAATTGAAAGATCTTAGGGAAGGGCAGCTGGAAAGAGATTTATGGGCTACAATGAAGGTAAATAAATATGTGCTTTCCTATTATTTGTCATTTTTCCTGTTACTGACTAAGCTATCTGTATACTAAGCTATTTGTATTAATTGGCATGAAAATATTACGTGAAATCGCTAACCATTTAATTCATTTGGTATAGACGAGATTTGTGTTGGATGAAAGTACGAGAGCTCAAGTTATATCTGATATTGGCCTCAAGTGGAGGACGTTCAAGACAACTCTGACTACTAAGTATATACTTCCATTCAAAGATAATCCCGAACTACTTGTGGAGCCACCTACAAAGTATAAGTTTATCGACAAATTAGTTTGGACTGAATTTGTGCAATCAAGGTTGACCCCAGAGTTTCAGGTATATATCTACTTCTATAGATTACTTTTATTTTATTGAACATTTTGTTACTGGTTCATCAACTTCAGCACAATTAAAGTCCACTCAGCGCACCATTGCACTCACTCACACAGCATTGAGCACACCGCTGCACCCATGACACTCACTGTCTTATATGCTGATGTATGTATGTTAATGTCTTTTCTTCTTTGTAATTTTAAGGAGTTAAACATTTTACAATCTAAAAGGCAGTCCAATAATGTGTATACACACCGACTAAGCAGATCAGGCTATGCAGGTCTTGAAGAAGATATTGTAAGTACAATTAGTATAGAACTATTTTAAATAGTTTCTTATGGTTGAACTAAACTAACTTAGATGTTTAATTGTGTTTTCATATTTCATGTATAGAAAAAAAAATCCATAGAGACAGGCATTTTCGTTGATCATGAAGATAGGAGTGTCAAATGGAAATTGGCTCGTCAAAACAAAAACGGGGAATATTCAAATGATTCCACAAGGGAAGTAGTAGGAAAAATTGTAAGTTTCCTTTCTCAGAAAAATTGTAAGTTGTTTTAGACTTTTTGTAATAGTGCCCAATGGTCCATTGCGAGGCATCATACGTCTTCACTATAACTTGGAGGTCTAGTATACTCCCTAAGTGCCTTGCATGACCGGATCAAGGTATTTGAATATTAGTTGTATACATATGGCTCGGATTCATTGGTGTCATGGTTATTGTAGGATGATCTGAAAAAGAAAGTAAATGAGGGGGCTATAATGACTGAGGGGAGCAATGATGTTCTTACTATGGCTTTGGGTACCCCGGAGCATTGTGGACGAGTTAGAGGGGAAGGGAAGCATGTCACTCCATTGGCCTATTTCAAAATACCAAAACGCAGAATAAAGAAGTATAATGAGGAGTTGTTGGCCCAGTTACATGAATCTCAGGAAAGGGTGAGAATTTTAGAACAAATTGTGAAGGATAAAGAGACATATCAGAACTCTCCCCATTCAGAAAATATTGCATCCAATAGTAGCGGTGTTTTAAGAGGTCAACAGGTAGTTTACCAAACCACAGTTTTTTGTTGTTTTGGTGGATTATGTTGAATACATGATTTCTTAACTAAGGGACCTAACTATATGCATTGCTTAATAACCATATGAATTCGTATTTAACTCTTATAACATGCAGCTTGAAGATGGTGGTCCTTCAAAAGTGAACAAGACATCATCAAATATTCTTAGTTCCCCGCAAAATTGTAGATTGGCTTTGGGATCGAAGGACAAGATTGTTGCGAAAGGAAAGGTTTATGGGAAGACTGGACCTTTGGAAAAAATTCACAATATTTCTTTAGGGGAGCACAATGTACGAGTGTCGATTGATTGTGTATTGTGTCCTGATTCCCCTCTTCCTATACCTGTACGTGGTATTTTGACCACTATTTTAGATGCACACAACTCATTTGTGGCTTGGCCTGAAAAATGGGTGATATTAGGTGATAAGGTAAAGTGTATTTTCCAACTCTTATTAGTTATGCTTAAGTTAAACTACCGTAATTAACTTTTTCATTTTAATTTGGATTCCCATGTAGAGTGTGGTTGATGACTCTTCTGTAGCTAATGGTGATGCAACTAATGGTGAAGGGGCAAGTCAGCTCCAAAAGTTTGGCAATATTATAGAAAAGATGATGAAATCAAGTCAGATAAGTATTCCACTTGAGAAGGGGGTATTTGAAGAAGATATAGAATTCAATTATTTCTTAAAATCTGATTTGTTAGATCTTTGTAACATGAAGAAGCTAGAGGTTAACTCTATGACTGCATACCAAAGGTAAACTATTTGTCTTTTCCTAAGAACTATCAGTCTTTAATATATTTGATGTTAATGACCATTTATTTACCTTATTTCTTTAGGTTTCTCTATGATCGATTTGAAAATTCTCGAGCAAGATATGGATTTTCCCATCCTGCACATTTCAATGATTTTGGAGACAAAGAAGAGATGAAACGCAACATGATAAAGAGAATGAAAATTGCAAAAAAGGACCAACTAATTTTTGTTCCATACTCCACCATGTAAGGGTGTAGTATATTTTCACTTGTCTTCAATTTATCTTAGTAGTCATTTTATATCCACTTGTGTCATTTAATCTGTCCGCTTTTATGGATTTAGGGGTCATTGGCTTCTATTAGTCATTGATATGACATCAATGGAAGTGTTCTGGTTGGACTCCTTGGTACGAAAGGTTGTTGACTTGAATGTAAAGTTCATAGTGAATGAGTGAGTAGTTCATTAATTCTTCTTGTTCATCTGTTTTTAAGGCTTCTCTTTTAAAATACTAAGTCTTAATGGATATTGTTGTGTGAAGTGCTATGAAAGTTGCAGCTATGGAAATGGGAAAAAGAGTTAAAGGAAATCCGACTTGGGAATTGGTGAAGGTGAGCAATGAATAATTTTGTTTATGAGATCACACATACTTCCTAATCCTTTTGTATGTTTTTATGGTCTCTATGTAGTGCCCTAAGCAAACGGGGAAAAAAGAATGCGGGGTTTATGTAATGAAATTTATGAAGCACCTTATGGAAGATCCTCTCGTGTCGACAAAATCTAAGTTAAAAGAACTTGGGGAGGCAGCGACATATGGCGACGAGGAGCTTAATGATTTACGTTTGGAGTTAGTTGAATACATTTTAGATTTTATCAACAATGGAGAATAGGTACATTCTATGCTTTTGCCTCTATATTGTCATGAATGCATGTTGGTGTAGTAGCTTTTTAATTTACAAATAAACATAAAATGGGTAACCTGGCCCAAGCTGCCATATTTGGTGGGGATTGTTAAGAGGTTTTGCTGGCATTGGGGTGTTTCAAGTTTTGGCTGCTCCTAGTGCTACCGTTAGTTCATTTTCAGTAGAAACAATATTTGTAGAATCCTTCTATATAGGATCCTATCTATGGAATACTTCTTTTAAGCTATTTAAGTTCACACACACTTGTGAACCCACTGATGGCTTTGTTTTATGTTCCTTTTTTTTTCTTTTATTGCAGAGGTGGGATGTTGGTGTGTGCCATTCTTTTACTACAGAGGTGGGATGTTGGTGTGTGCCAACATATGAAGAAACACTGTTTAAATGGCTGGTAATATCTTTTGTTTTGCAACATTGCGTCTTTTTAATGTTTTGTAATCGACTAGACGTTGTTATGGATGCTTTAGTTGGTTTAGATTTGTCCCAGGAAATTCATTGTAGAATCAGTTTAAAAGTGAGATATGTGTAGCCTACATTTATCCAATTGAATTGAGTATGTCTGAATCTTGGTTTCCAGGTGGAAGATGTGGATGGCACAGCTGAGAATGTGAAGGAAAACCATTTAAGGGGATACTGAGGCTGAATTATTGGAAGTAGCAAGTGTTTGTCGTGTTAGGCTTTGCTATGGAAGATATAGGGCTGTTCAAACAAGGATGGAAATGGTTTCTATCTCAGAAGAATATATTTTTGGGCACACAAGTTTTGTCAGGGGTTGTAAGTCCTTGATCTATCTGGGTCCTACAACATTGTTTGTTGTCATGTGGAGTTGCTTTCTTAGCTTGACATCAACAACCTGCCTGGTTCATGTGCTTCTGCTACTTGTAAGTCCTTCTATACTGATTTCCCTTTTGCATGCATTTAAAGTTTTCAAGTTTCTCCATTGCTTCTCTTGCTTTGACGTTGATATAGTGAAAAGTGTAGAATCTCAACACTGAATTCATATGTGCACTTATGAGAGGCATCTGATGTCTGAGATTTTGTGCAATATAGTATCATGGATGTGCTGTGATGTTGTTGTGGTCCTCAAGAGATGGGATCAACCATATGTAATAAGCTGAAAAACATCATTGGTATATTGTTATGTGCAGCTAATCAAATCATTTTGTTTCTTAAGAAAAACATCATTGGAATAATCACATGGTGTTGGATATAGAAATGAATGAACATAAGTTTTTTTGGTGCATCTTTTTATGTGTGTTGGGGCATTGAAGTTGTGGTTGGATGAACATCTTTTTATGGTTGGATGGTGTATGAATGATGAAGTAGTGGTGAATGACTTTTAGTGTGTTGGAGCATTGGGTTGTTTATATGAAGTGTTTTTTTTTTGTCATGTACAGGTACTAGCAGGTTGTAAAAAAAAAATTACATGTCACATGTACAGGGGAGACTCTGCCGAAATTTTGAAATTTCTATGAACCACTTTATTTCATTTAAGCTGTGTTTAATTGATTGCATATGGTGGCTGTTTTTACCAGGAAATCTCATTTTACTGTATAGTTCTTCATGCATGATCAGATGGGAAGCATATATATATATATATTAGCTAGGCTTCTCTTGCAAAGTATTGATTGATGAAGTGATTTATGCCTTGTAGGTCCATTTTTCATTGGAGAACTAATCGAGGAAGCAGCGGTACACGGAGGCATCATGTGCTACATAGTATATACATGTATACATACTTTTGGTTTTTTTGTTTATATATAGTTCTATTTTTTGTACATCCCATGGAAGACAATGCAGATACTATATATATACAATATTCCATAGAGATTTGTCTAGTCAAGCTTTATATTAATTATTAGTTATGATTGTGGACTAAGCGGGGAAGTGGCCGTTACATGGGGGCATTATGCATGTAGTTCTCAATACATGATTTTGTTGTTCTTGCTTTAGTTTAACTTAGCTTGTTAAGTTGTACAGTACATAGAAGAGAATGAACTATCTATATTATACATGCATGTGTATATATGTACATAGAAATTAATTTGTTTATATATATACAAAGGTTTTTGTTGTTTAGTAGTGATTGAAAATTCTTGTGTTGTTTCTGTTAGAAGTGATGTTTTGTTGCATTTGTTTCCATTTTCATTTCTTACTAGTGATTCCCGATAGTTCTTTCATGCTCATTTTTTTTATAGGTAGAATCTGCAGAGTTTATACTGTAGACAAAATTTGATAGTATTTACAAATAATTAGAATTTGGTGTGGTGATGTTATATATGCAAGTTTTGGTTTTCGATCAGAATATGTAAAATTATATATATCTTGGAAAGGTTGATATTGATTTTCAGGTTATGACAGGGTTTATGTTTTTGAAATGTCGAAAATACAAAGGAGGCTCTGCCGAATTTTTATTTGATCTTGAGGCGTATATTTAATTTATACTATACTTGCATGTGTATATATGTACATAGAAATTAATTTGTTTATATATATACAAAGGTTTTTGTTGTTTAGATGTTAGTATTTTGAGGTATATTGTAGGTTTTTTGGTCGTGGTACAGCAGGTTCTTTTGATATTAAAAAAAAAAATAATTTGTGCAATTATATCGGTTTTTAATGAAACCGATATAATAAACCATATGAAACCGATATAACAAACCAATTACATATTTTTTATATCGGTTATTCTTAATCAATTATATCGGTTATTATGAAACCGATATAAAAAACCATATGAAACCGATATAATATATATTAATTATATCGGTTTGGCTATAAGTTATATCGGTTTGGCTATATATTATGTCGGTTCGGTTATAAGTTATATCGGTTTGGCTCTAAGTTATATCGGTTTTATAATAATTTATGATATAAATACATATGAATATTACATCGCTTTAGGCTTAACCGATATGAAATATTACACTTATTATATCGGTTACGTTTATCTTTTATATCGGGGGCGGTTATATTGGTTTGAAGCTCACTCAAAAACCGATATTATAGGTCTTTTATATCGGTTTTTAGCCGATATAAAATGCCTTTTTTCTAGTAGTGATAGTAGCATTCTAGAGTAAATCCACACCTTCCTTCATAAAAGCTTTTACTAATTTTGGGATCCATGACCTAGTACATGTACTGATAGTATTACAAGTAGTTAGATCTAAGTGAAAACTTAACACACTTCTCTTGTTGTTGTTAGGCAAACAAGTAACCATATACAAAAGCCATTAAATTATGTAAATAAGATTGTCTGCAGCCCTTTTCATCAGAGGCTAATAACAACCATCGAGTTCAATTATATAGATCAGATCAATGGTCAATTCTCATATTCTGGAAGCAACGAGGCCCATGGCCCTTGCTCGTGCAGAAAGAAGCAAGAGAGAATATTGAATGTTGACTGTTGACTAGGCTTCATCCAATGGCATGTAACGTGCGACGTCGGGCACATATAGAATGGATGTGACGTCGGACAATCCTCTTGCAGTAGCCGGCCATGGTGTACTCTTTCTCCTTTTTTTAAATCTTACGGATGTCATAAATGCATGCATGTCATTAATAATGATAAAGATTGTGTTAATCACACTATCAATCAAGTGTTAAATTTTAAGGAATCCAACTCAATGACTCGTGCTGAAATAAAATTCAAATATGTATCACCCGAAGGGATGACAATTATTTATAATGGTTTAGATTATTATTAGGTGAGCTCGGCAGTAGAAGAGCACATATCTTGCACTACAGGATCTTAGATTCAAAATAAGTGCAATGCATGAAACCTCATTGTGTAGTTAATGCAGACGGCCTTTGAAGATTAAAGATAAGCATTGAGTTTCACACACGGCTCCTCTCATTCACTTGTATGCAAGAGAAAGTTGCCGTCCATCTAGAAGAAAGGACTTTCTAATAATGAAAATTTTGAAGTATAAAACTCTACTAATGAAAAATTAGAAGTGCATATAAGAAACTCGAAATGTACTTTCCTGTTTGGGTAATTCACACTTGTAAAGTGAATGCTCACTTAGAGATAAAAAAAAAGGAAGATGGGTAATATCAAATTAAAGGCATGAAATTTTAAAAATCACTTCCTTTTTTTAAGTAAAAGACAAAAGGCTATTTCTTCATTGCACTAAATCACAAAAGCCCTCACTTTTTTTATCCAAGAAGGTTTTTCAAAAAGGTATATTCTCATGCAACAAAATGATAAAAGGTAAATAAGGTGAATTTTGAGATTTCATACTTTTTTTATTTAACCCTTCTTTTATTTATATTTTTTAATTTAAACATTCACTTCAATTTACTTTATTTATTTGAGGAGTTAAAAAAATAAAATTAAAAAGTCAAATGGGTTGCAAGTCAAGGCTTAAAATAACAAAAAGGTACCTTTAAAAGTTACTAAATGATGACAGAAAAAGATACTTGTAAATGACACAAATGACAAAACGACAGAAGGGGAGAAGTAATTTTTCATCTTTAACTTTCAACTCCCTCTTCTTGCTCTTACTTTTGATTTGATTCTTTGAGTTTATTTCATTTCACCCCTAGTACAGACAAATAGACAACTGAGAGAGACCAATGAGAGCTACTTTTACATTTCCTTGGTATAACTTGTCACCCTATCCTCCATGTGACCGTTTGATGGTAAGGAGGGTTTGGAAAAGTATATCGAAAGATAGAGGAAGATAATTAAGATCTCCTTTTACGTTTCCTAGTCCAACTTCTCACCTTATCCTCTATCTGACTGATTGATGGTTGGGACTTGGGAGGGTATGTAGGGATTGGAAAAATGTAAGGAAAGATAGAGGAAGCTAATTGAGAACTCCTTTTACATTTCCTAGTCCAACTTCTCACCTTATCCTCCAGGTGACAGCTTGATGGTGGGGAGGGTACGTAGGGATTAAAAACGGTTCCGTTTTCTCTTTTTTTTCCTGCTCGAAGATAGGGGAAAGTGGAAGAAATGCAGGAAGTTAAAGTCTCATAAAATGAAATTGCATGCCTTTATTGACTTTGACCCAGAGGAGATTCGTTCCTCAAATAACCGCTAATTACGCCATTAGGAAAGACTTGGATACCCTCAGTATGTTAAAATCAGATCCTTAGGTAAAACTGATTGAATGGTTAGGATCTTCCAATCAGAATATCTTTCTCTATCAGATGCACCATAGTGTGGAATGTGGTTCACCTTGAGAGGGGCTCCACATGAGTTAATGAGGCAAAAGACAGTAATTCCATGTGGGCTTAAGCAATTTCTCCTATTCAAGGGAAAACGAGTGCTTCGTTTATCTTTTCAGGGTTGCCTCATCTCCGGAAGATGTCCCAAGACTTTCAAGGCAGAAACTTAAAAAAGAAACGTCTCTCTCCTTCTCTCTCTTTTTGTATCTGAGGGTGTGAGTGCATTTTGGTCATTTCAAAAAGAATCCTCCTCTATAAATAGGAATCATCCTCCCATTCCACCTTCCATCATAAAAAAGGAGAAGAAGCAACAATTATCAGCAATGGCCAGAGGGTATCCAAGTCTTTGCATGGTTTTCTTCTTGCTGGGCCTTGCAGCTTATGCTGAGGCCCAAAGTGCTTCCAATGTCCGAGCCACTTATCATATATACAACCCAGAGCAGAATGGATGGGACCTGCTGAAGGTCAGTGCCTACTGTGCAACATGGGACGCTAACAAGCCACTTGAATGGCGCAAGAAGTATGGATGGACTGCTTTCTGCGGCCCAGCCGGCCCCACCGGCCAGGCCTCTTGTGGCAAATGTTTGAGGGTAAGAATGATTTATATTTAGAGCTAAACAATTTCATTTGCTTATCTAATGATGTATAGATTTTCACAGTTTCACTGCTTGTGCTTCGACTACTTGATAAATATTGCATCTACAAAACATCCCAATAAGAGCAAAGGTTAAATTAACAAATTTTCTAATGGTATGCAGGTAACAAACACAGGGACAGGAGCTCAGACAACAGTGAGAATTGTTGACCAATGCAGCAATGGAGGTCTGGATTTGGAAGAGGGCGTCTTCAAGCAGATTGACACTAATGGAATAGGCTATCAACAGGGCCATCTCATCGTTAACTATGACTTTGTCGACTGCGGCGATTGATTTACACCTATATAATTATCAGATATATCACCATATGATCATCTAAATTAGTACCAGGAATAAGGATGCTTTGTCCTACATATATAGAACATCTGAGTTGATGTTGATTTGGGCTGTATTATCGATCTTGACTCGAAAATAAATGAGTGGTTTATTCAATTTACATATCACACCTTGTGCAGAAAATAAAATAAGCTTCTTTCTCCTTACATGTCACCAAGGGCGGCGCCACGTTGTTCACTCATGACCCCACTGAGATCTGAAAATATATTTAAAAAAAATTGTGAACCTTTGAGTGGAAAGCTTTTGACCCACTGAGATCTAAAAAAAATATATGGAAAGTTTTTAACCCCATTGAAATCTAAAAACAATCTTATGGGAAGATTTGAACAAACTTAATTTAAGAGTTTGACCTGAAGGAGAGAAAATAAGGGACAAAGGCGAAGGCTTTTGTCGACAGGAGAGAGAGAGGAGTCAATGGAGAGAAGGGAAGGGGAAGACGAAAGAGGTGACGGAGCTTATAGACTTGAGTTTCGGCACGATTTGGTCTTCGTGTAGCCTCATCGGTTCTCTTATAGCCTTATGTCTTCACCAATCACAATGAAAAGCTTTGAAAAGCTTTCCCATTAATATTACTCTTGATTGTTATGGATTTTGTGATATGTGAACTCTCATGTGCACCATATGCACCATCTTGAAAAACAAAGCACATGTCATTGTATTCTTGACCACATGTCATGTGTCGCACCTTTGTATTTTTTCCTTTCCCTTCTTAATACAATTACCCTTTAAGCAAAAAAAAAAAAAAAGTATTCTTGACCACACATCTTCCTACATGTGGCCACTTAACCTCTATTTAGCAACCATCAGACTCTTCAAATTAAAGGCTTTTAAATTTCCAAATCACATAACCAAAACGTGATTTGTGGCCCACTAGAGATTTTTTTTCTTGTGTATTGTTCAATCCTTACAGAGTACCGTGGGGATTGAAAGATCTTGGATCCGAATTGATTTTGACCCTTTTGTAACATTCAATTAAGATCCGAATTGATTTTTGACCATTTTGTAACATCCAATTAAGATAAGCCGTGTACTTTTGTGTCATGGGCAGCCCATTAATTTTGAATGGCTTATAAATTTAAATGGATAGGCCTTAACTCATAGGAAGCTCAAATAGTTTTTTTTATCTCAAGTCCTTTTATTTTTATCTTTTTTTCTCTCATTTTTCTAATACTAAATATTTGAAGGTAGAGTAAGGGCCTAAAAATTACAGGCCCCCTATGTGAAAGTCGAAGGTTTTTGCTTGGTTAAGCCGATCCGCAAATGAGATGGTAGGATAAGAGCTTAACCTCGGCCCAGTCCGGGCCCAACCCTTTGATAGCCCTAGTGGCAGGGTTGCGGAAGATAAGTATTTTTTTACCCCTCTGACTTAAATTCCTGGAGCCGCCCCTGCATGTCACCCGACTTGATTTTATCAGGTCTGCATTGTTCTCTGATTCCACAATAGGCTTCGCGGATTATAGTGTTTGATCTAAATGAAATCACAAAAGAATAGTTCATGGAGACTAAACTAAAAGCTAATCTACTGATGGTTCATTGAAAATTATTCTTTAGATTTTTTTTATTTTAATACAATATGAAAAAAAAATGATGTAACAGATTAACAGTGATTTGTAAAAGTTCAGCCTTATATATAGTGTATGTGATCATGTTTTAGAGCCACGGATTAGACCAAGGGCTGTAATTGGGTTGGAATCTGGATTGGGTCCTAAACATGCAAGTGATCCCAATATGTTTATGGTCTTGAACCCATATGGTCCACCTCTGAGTTTAAGCCTTATGTAGCATGCATGTATACAAGTCCATGGACGTTTGCAATGTATTTGAAAAATCTACCTTTTCTATTTCTCATCAAAGATACTTTTGTGCAGATCCATAATTTTATACTCGTTTTGATGTCATTTCATGGGAAAGAACATTCACACCAAATAATGAAAAGAATTTTCCACAGAAAAAAATATCACACAACAGTGCCCAAAAGATTACACAACCGTGCCCAAAAGTCAAAAATGTAGTTACCCGGCCCGTAATAAGCGGTGCAGTGGCAGAACTATTCCTTCCGTGTTCTTTCCGCAATGTAATTTGCAGACACTTGGACAAATGAATGACTTTGAGTCTTTGCCTGACTTTCATTGAGGATGACATTTTTTGCCTTGTTTTAGCTTCCAACACCTGTCGTGGCCGTATCTTTTCTTTCAAGAGAGGACAAATGGCCGTGACTTGGATCCTTGAACATGTGCAACCAATTACTTCAAGGTTTGGACGCATTCATTTCAAGTTTTGTTGAGTTTGATATCTTAGTTTTGCTTTTGCGGACATATATTTCTCTGAAAAAAAGTCACCTTGTTTGAGTTGCCACCGTGTGGTGTTCGTCGCGACTTTTATTGTGACCACTGATCATGAAAATTATGGGGATGGAAAGAATCATCTTGGATGAACCCACATATCAAGTTTAGAGTAAATCTCATGCTTTTAATTCCTTCATATGTGACTCACAAATTTAACGACTTTATATTAAAAAAATAATCGTGAGTTAAAAGAGTGGAACACTACAATAGAGATCATCTATCAAAAATGCTAGCCACTCAAAAATAAACAGCCTTCTAAAAGACGTCGTGGCCATTAGTGATGGCAGCACTTTTTTTCCACCGCTAAAGATAATAAATAACGGCAGAATTTATTTCTACTACTAAACAGCGTGTTTTAGCATAGACGGCTTAGGCTAGAAGGCCAATATAGGTGGATTAGTGGCAGAAGATATTTCTCATCGCTATTTGTGACCTTTAGCGGGGTGAAAAAAACGCCGCTAAAGGTAACCAATCAATCTTGTTGATGTGGGATCAACTCAGGTAAAATTGGGCGATACCTGCATGCACTTGGAGGGGGTTTATTTTAAATAGGGATAGTTGACGGGTCAGGCCCGAATGACCCAGTATTGGATGATGGGTCAGGCCAAGCGACCCAGTCCATGACAAGCTCAGGTCCAAATCCATCCACTGAAGCTCAAGTCCAAGCCCACGAAGAGACCAAGTCAGGGCAGCCACGTTGCTTCGGAAGTAGTTCCGCTCCTACCAGGTCCTGTGGAGAAGTATCTCACCTTCCTCGTCTAGCGCGAGGGTAGCTCGAGGGCTCCAAGGGTGAACGTTGCAGAGGAGCGTCCCCGTCTGTTAGGGTAGACTACAAATCGAGGAGCCCCACCAGCACTTGGGGGTAACTGATATCTTCCTATTTCCTTCTACTCTTGTATTCCTCTAGCTTGTAATCCCAACTCATTGAGGAAGTAAAACACTACAGGCAACCTCTGCCTTTCTGAAGTGGACGTAGGTCATTTTGACCGAACCACTATAATCCCTTCTCTCTCTCATTAATTTACTGCATTTATTACTTGACCGGTGGTGTCCGAAACTCAATTTTGGCATCATTAGTTTGGCGCCGTCTGTGGGAAGAGAAAAAAAATCAAATACTTTATATTATGGTGATCAGCACGAGATCGGCAAGACGGGAGGATAATCCCACTCAAGATGGGCGCCCAACATGCTCGGGCCCTTCCGAGCGACCAGGCCCTTCCAGGCGCCCAGACTCCCCCAGGCAGGGAGACAATGGTCCTCCACTGGGTAACCCTGACCCAAATACTCCTGCTCATACTTCCACTCCTCACCAAAATGTTGGAGACCATGCAGCAACTGGTAGCCCAAAACCAGAAGATCTTATAAGTCGTGCTTGCGGGGCAGGGAGGAGCTCAGTTTGGAGGAGCACCCCAGGGAGGAGCACCGTTTGGTGGAGTACCGCAGGAAGTACTAGTCCCGAGGCATGCTCCACGGCGAGAAGCACCTCACCCGGGCGCCCATCCCCATGGCGCCCAGGGTGGAGGAGCACCTCACCCGGGTGCCCATCCCCATGGCGCCCAGGGTAGAGGAGCACCTCACTTGGGCGTCCATCATCATGGCGCCAAGGGTCGAGGAGCACATCACCACGGCGCCCATGGCCGGGGAGCACATCTGAACGTCCAGGCCCATGGTGCCTCTTCAGCCCCCCAAGTTGCCCAGCAAGGGATACTCTTGGTCGATCTTCAAGGCCGCGCCCATCACGAAGTTCCTCCACCCCCTGGTGGAGCCCAGCTTAGAGGACCCCCCCTACAGGTGGAGCAAATCATGGAGGATTTCCACCTTCTCCCTTCAATTCTAATGGAGAGGATTCTCACTTCCAAGAAGGGGGAAGTGAGAATCACAGCATTGGAGATGAGAGTTAGTTCCCCGATCCCTACAGGGAGCCTCACAATCGCTGGGAGGAAAAATCAAAGAAATGCATAATCAACTGGGCGATGTCCTCAATGCCATGAAGGCGCAGGCGCCCGAGACGGTGGATTATCTAGTCGGGCGAACGGATACTCTGTTCAAGCCCGATGTGGTAAATTACCCACTTCCTCGGAAGTTCAAAATGCCCTCCATGGAGACCTTCGATGGAAGGAAGGATCCATTGGACCACCTAGAGTCCTATAAAATCAAAATACAGCTACACAGCATCGCCGACGAGATCATGTGCAGGGCATTTCCAACCACGCTAAAAGGTTCTGCCCGGCAGTGGTTCGCCAATCTCCAATCAGCATCCATCGCCACCTTTGGAGAATTGAGCAAATCTTTTGTCTCACACTTCATTGGTGGGCGCCGCCACCAGAAGCCTGCCACATACCTGTTTGGTATAAAGCAGGACGAGAATGAAAGCCTCAGGAGCTACCTCACTCATTTTAACGAGGAGGTACTTCAAATTGAAGAGTCCGACGATAAGGTGTCCAAGACAGCCTTCCTCGGAAGTCTTCGTTCATCGAGATTCCTTTTCTCAGTGATGAAACGCCCGCCAAAAAGCATGCCGGAGCTACTAGCAAAGGCTCAGAAGTATATAAATGCTGAAGATACCGCAAGGGCCAGGCGAGGGGAGTCCTCCAGAGCAGTCGACAACGGGAAAGGGCGAGACAGAGAGGAAAGGAAGGATACAAGCAACAAGCGAAGCAAGACAGAGAGGCTACCTGTCAGAGACCAACTCGGTCCTGCTCCGCAGAGAGACAGATAAGCGTTCACTCCTCGCAATGCAGCGGTTGAACACATTACCAGGGAACGCGGAACTGTTGAAAAGGTATTACCAGAAATACCGTAAGAGAGTCAAAGTAGTGAGGGTTTGGGGGCTTGATTTTTTCAACTTTGTTTAATGTTGTGTAGCACTAAACAATGGATTAATAAAATCATTTTTTATCAGTGCTACAAATTATTTTAAAAAAAGAGTCCCCGGCCCTCTAATCACTCTCAAAGTTGTCATCGGCATCACCATCGACATCATCAGAGCTGCCACTACAATCATCAAGCGCCTCAGTCGGCACGAAGCCTAAGAGGGCAATATCTAGGAAAGTAGTTCTCTCAAGTACCGCCCCAATCACTGTCTCCACAACGGTCTCTCTGAGCATCACCCTCTCACGGGTCTGTACAAGCTCAGCCTCATTGAGCGAAGCCCTCTCGTGGGTCTTCAGAAGCTCACCTCACTGAGCGAAGCCCTCTCACGGGTCTTCAGAAGCTCAGCCTCATTGAGCGAAGCCCTCTCGCGGGTCTTCAGAAGCTCACCTCATTTGAGCGAAGCCCTCTCCCGGGTCTTTAGAAGCTCAGCCTCACTGAGCAAAGCCTTCTCGCGGGTCTTCACAAGCTCAGCTTCACTGAGCGAAGCCCTCTCAAGGTCCTTCACAAGCTCAGCCTCTGCCTTGGCTGCCCTCTCTTAGGCTGCTAAGAGTTCGGTCTCAAGCCTATTCGCCCTCTCGCGGGCCGCGGAAAGATCAACCTCGGAAGCCCTTCCAGCTAGCGCAGCCCTCGCCTCAGCCTGATAAGCTCTCTCATTTTCCGCGCTGCAGCGACTACGCCCGCGCCCGCTGCTGTAGCCTACGATCTGGAGCAATCTTTCTAGCAAGTTGCGGGCTCATCTTCTTTTTCTGGGATGGCCATCAGAAGTTACCGAGGGGTAAAGTCCAGATACTCGGAGTTGGAATTTACATATGCTAAAGGATATATCATGCTCTTCGCAGAGGGGGTCCGGGGGTGTCCCCCGGCGGGGGTCGAGCTTCTCCCAGGCCTTCTCCCCCGGGCGCCCAGGACTTCTCCCCCGGGCGCCCAAATCCCCCGGGCGCCAGACCTTCTCCCCCGGGCGCCCAGGCCTTTTCTCCCCCGGGCTCCCAGACCTTCTCCCCCGGGCGCCCAGGACTTCTCCCCCGGGCGCCAAGTCCCCCGGGCGCCCAGGACTTTTCCCCCGGGCACCCAGGCCTTCTCTCCCTCAGGCGCCCATCACTCCCCCGGGGCCCAGGCTCCCCTAGGCGCCCAGGCCTTCTCTCTCCCGGGCGCCCATCACTCCCCCGAGCGCCCAGGCCTTCTCTCTCCCGGGCGCCCAGGCCTTCACTCCCCCGGGCGCCCATCACTCCCCGGGCACCCAGGATCCCCCGGGTGCCCATCAGGCTTCTCCGGTTTCGAAGCTCGCCCAGACCAGGATTAAAACCAAAAAAGAGGAAAAATATTTTAGAGGGAGAAGAGACCTGAATCTACCAATGCCCCCCTTTCAAAAAATTATTTAGGCACGGGACATTGAGGGGCAAATGACGGGTCAGGCCCGAATGACCCAGTACTGGATGATGGGTCAGGCCAAGTGACCCAGTCCGTGACAAGTCCAGGTCCAAATCCATCCACTGAAGCTCAGGTCCAAGCCCACGAAGAGACCAAGTCAGGGCAGCCACGTTGCTTCGGAAGCAGTCCCGCTCCTACCAGGTCCTGTGGAGAAATATCTCACCTGCCTCGTCCAGCGCGAGGGCAGTTCGAGGGCTCCAAGGGCGAACGTTGCAGAGGAGCGTCCCCGTCTGTTAGGGTAGACTATAAATCGAGGAGCCCCACCAGCACTTGGGGGCAACTGATATCTTCCTATTTCCTTCTACTCTTGTATTCCTCTAGCTTGTAATCCCAACTCATTGAGGAAGTAAAACAGTACAGGCAACATCTGCCTTTCTGAAGTGGACGTAGGTCATTTTGACCGAACCACTATAATCCCTTCTCTCTCTCATTTATTACTGCATTTATTACTTGACCGGTGGTATCCGAAACTCAATTTTGGCATCATCAATAGTTACCATGAAGTTCCACTACTTACAATTTAATTTGTTGCCTTAAATGAGATGATTATTATCATCGACTTTCTAGCTATTTCATTTACATTTGTCAGATCTCAAGCTCCTCTTGAATGTTATAGGGCTAGCGTGTTCTACAAACTCTGTCATGTATCTTTTTTAAGATTCACTAGAGGACAACGTCCTACTATAGTTAACAGAGGATCAAAAGTTGTTCAAATTGCTCATGAAGTGTTTGAGATGTAAATAAAATGACAAAAATAACTATAGAAGTGGTGAAAATGGAGTTCCAATTCACACCATGTTTGGGAGCAAACTAACTGAGAATTAGTATTAGTCATGGCCAAAATGGTTAGAATTGGACAATAACTTAGAAACCATTGTTCAAATAGCACTAATCTATTAAGTCCTTTTCTGAGAATATTTTTTTTTTTCTGCGTAATCATCTTTCACTTCACCATCGAAGAGATTTCCCGATCTTTCATTTCACCATCGGAGAGATTTTCCGTACATGTAAAGAAAATTTGCAATATGCTATCCTGGACCCACAACCACAGCTCCACAACAAACAATCTAAAGTATATTCTCCATAAATATTCATGTGAGGTAGCATATTCGAGGCACACTTTGTATTGGAGAAAACATAATGTTTTTAGGATGTTAGTAAATTATTAGTTCAATATTAGATGTTTTCATTTAATGAAATTCACAGTGACATTATGAAAATAAAGTGATTCTTGAAAGTTTTTACTTTTAGTATAGTGAAGGTGATGTATATGTCACATCATTATGTTTTATGGGTGAAAAAGTGAAATAAAATGAATGAATAAAATATAAATAGGTTATGATGGTATTTTATTTTTAGTTGTTTGGGATGAAATATTTTTTAACTTTTGTATATGGAAATGTAGTTTTTTTGTCTTTTAGTGAGTAAATGTAATTGCTTTTTGACTTTTTGTTGGAAAAAATAGAATAAATTTTGATAAAAAATATTTTTGATTGGATATTTAACTTGACTTAACTTTAGAAGTGAAATTAACATCCAAGGATCCAAAAAGTATATTGAAAGAAAGAGGAAGATAATTGCGAGCTTCTTTTACATTTCCTAGGCTAACTTCTCACCCTATCCTCCATGTAACAGTTTGATGGTTGGCAGGGAATGTAGGGGTTGGAAAAGTTTGCTAGGAAGAAAGAGGAAGATCATCCAACGAAATGTGACCCACGTTGGTGAGAAGATAACTCATACAATGAATCGCCTTAAATGACTCTGACACACAGGAAACGCCATTTCCGCAGCCAGAAAATTAAAAGAGAAATGCAGTGCCCTCAATCTAGCACTTTCAATACGTAGGGCCCCACCATAGTCACTGATGTGATCATTCTACTCTATCCTCGAACCCCATCTATTTGCCTGCATGCAGTCAATCAAATAATCAGTACTTGCACAGTAAAGCCGCCCATCAGATCAATAGTCTTGTTAATATATTAATTAATAAGTTAAAGACAACAATTTTCACATGGAGTTGATGGTTCGAAACTGCACTACCACACTACAGGAGATTTATCCAGCTCTCTCCTAGTCCGTAGGATTTATTCTAACCCAAAAGACTGGGACGCCCTCCATTATAAATATAAATAAATTAAAAAAAAAAAACATGGAAGGGTCACGTTCTTGGCCAATTTCAAATTAGACCCGAACACGGAAGGCCCGCACCTGAACCTGACTGCTTGCTCCTCTCCTTGACCAATTTTACAACCCTAGTTCATATTGCATTCTTTTCGAATTATACCCAACCCCAGTCCAACCCAAATTTACATCAGTTGTCCTATTCAAAGGAAAACAAGTGGTTGGTTTATCTTTTAAGGATTGCCTAATCTCCAGGACATGACCCAAGACTTTTCAAGGCAGAAAATTCAAACTCTCTCTCTCTCTGGATTGTGAGTCCATTTTGGTGACTCCACAAAGAATCCTTCTTTATAAATAGGAAGCGTACTCCCACTCCACCTTCCATCAACAAAAAAGAGAAGCAATAAGTATCAACAATGGCCAGAGGGTATCCAAGTCTTTGCATGGTTTTGTTCTTGCTTGGCCTAGCAGCTTTTGCTGAGGCCCAGAGTGCTTCCAATGTCCGAGCCACTTACCATATATACAATCCGGCACAGAATGGATGGGACCTGAATAAGGTCGGGGCTTACTGTGCAACCTGGGATGCTAACAAGCCACTCGCATGGCGCCAGCAATATGGATGGACTGCATTCTGCGGCCCAGCCGGCCCTACCGGCCAGGCCTCTTGTGGCAAATGTTTGAGGGTAACAATGATATATATACAGTGCTAAATAATTTTATTTGCTTATCTAATGATATATATAAGCTATCACTGATTGCACATGGATTCTTAGATTATCCATTATTTGATGCATGAATCTAAAGATCCGCGAGTTTGATTTGTGTTGCAAACCATTTTAGATTCAACAGCTTACTCTTGTACATAGGATGCATCTGAACCCAACATGGATCCTTCTGTCTGGGCCTTGATCTAGCATCAACCAAATATTGGAGGGCCAATTTTGGATCTGGACCAGAAGACTAAAACTGCATGATCCATGCTTTATTGCAAACAGGCCCTGTAAGAGCTCAAATTAATTTACAAATTTTATAATGGCATGCAGGTAACAAACACAGGGACAGGAGCTCAGACAACAGTGAGAATTGTTGACAAATGCCAGAATGGAGGTCTGGACTTGGAAGAGGGCGTCTTCAAGCAGATCGACACTAATGGAAAAGGCTATCAACAGGGCCATCTCATCGTTAACTATGCCTTTGTCAACTGTTGATTGAGACGCATAATCAGATATCATCATATGATATAATACTAGTAGTAGTAGAAATAAGGATGTGCTTGGCTCTAAATAAAACGTCAATGTTGATGTTTGTTTGAGTTGTATTAGCAATATTGACTCAAAAATTAAAGTAGCTTTTCCATATCTATTGACAGTATCAGTGAAAATCTAAACCCAATGGAGCATATCTCTCTTTTTTTTTTAATGAAATGGGTTTGTTCAACCTATTCTCAATAATCTTTTATATGGTCCTGATGCTGCCTGGCTTGATGGGATGTGTCTGTCTTGTGCACTTTCTTTCTGAACCGGTCTGTTTTACACCCTCATAGCAATGGTGCGCATTTCTGAACCCAAACTAAAAAGGGGAGAACTCGGAATCAATCAGAAACTTGAAAACCCTCAAGGGCATGTTTGTGTAATGCCGTGGATTCTTCGTCCCATGGAAAATGCTTACATTTTTGTTTCCGCGATTTGATCTCGTCACATGGAAGAGGAACAAAAATTAACAGAATTTCTCGAGTAATTTTCATGATAAGTGGGGAGAAAAAAACACTTTTCTCCACACTGTGGAAATGGAAATCTATGAATATGGAAATCCAGGTTCCAACCCTTCGGTCTTTTTCACCATGTGATAGTTTGACAGCTGGGAGGGTATGTTGGGATTGAAAATGTAAAGTGGAAGGCTTATCCATAGAAGTTTCAGTTCCTCTTCAATAAAATATGGGTATTATCCACCATTATTAATGTTAGCTTTCAGTATAAGAATAGGTCATCAAACATGATAGTAGATGCTTTAACCAAGCAAGGTGTTGAGAGACTTTCCCCTTGCGAGGGTTTTATTATGTAGTCATGATGTAGGGGGGTACATTACTATTACTCTTGTACCTCTGTATTTCCTTCCCATTTTTTTTTCTTTTCTTCTTGTACTCTTTATTTGTATTCTATTCTCTTTTAATATAAGTTACTGCGACCTACCAATAAAAAAAAATGTAAAGTGGAAGCAAAAGCAATAATCAAAACCAACCAAATAGGAAGATAAGCCAATACACTGATGGTTGATAGACTTTGACCCATGTTCCCTTTTTGGCTATCATTTATCATCAAGACCTACTTTTTTCTGTATCCCACTCTCTGGTCTCTACTTCTTCTATCAGTCCGTGTGATCAGCAGATAACGAAGAGTCGTTCCTCAAGTGGCCCATGCTTTCAATGCCAGGAAATTACAAGAGAAATGCAGAGTCCCCAGGAAGTACTTGCTACATACACGCATGGCCCGCCATGGTCATCAATGTGATCAATTGTACCCTATTCTTGACCATCTGTTTGCCAGTCTTCAATTAAACACTCAGATCCTTCCCCCTGTGAAAAATATATTAACACAGAAACTCTTCAGAACTTAAGTTCTTTCTCTATCTGGGGGGTGTTTGGGGGAGTGCACTTTGGTTATTACACACAGAGTTCTCCTCTATAGATAGGAATCATCCTCCTATTCCACCTTCCATCATCAAAGAAGAGAAGCAACCAGTATCAACAATGGTCATAGGGTATCCAGGTCTTTGCATGGATTTGCTCCTGCTGGGCCATGCAGCTTATGCTTAGGCCACCAAAGTCTCTGCTACTTACCATTTATATAAACCAGAGCAGAATGGATGGGACCAGAATGCAGTTAGAGGTTACTGTTCAACATGCATGGGACGCTGTTCAACATGCATGGGACGCTAACAAGCCACTCAAATGGTGCCAAAAGTATGGACGCCCACTTTCTGTGGCCGAGTCGGCCGCAGTAGGCGGACGCCTGTGGCAAATGTTTGAGGGTAACAATGATAAGATAGTGCTAAACAGATTTATATGCTTATTCAGTGTCATATAGGTTACCACTGCTTAGGCTCTCGCACCTTGGTGAAGAGCGTATACACCTACTTCAGAAAAGCAATCCATCCCCATGGCGGTTCATACATCCAAAAACAAGTTCCATACCAACTTGTCTTCCTATTATTCAGATAATCAGCTAATTATTGATATCCCCAATCATACATCCTAGGATGCAAGAGTATGAACAGCAGATGACACTATATACACTAAGGTAGTCCATACCAAATATTACAGTTTTGCAGTTTAATTGGAAAAATGAGCAGCAATACCACCAAATCTTTTCCCCCTTGTTTCAGTACCAAAAAGGGTTCCCTTGATTCTAGGCCCTGAGAATCAAAGTAGTAGCTGTTTTCTTTTGGAGCATCAAAGAGATCCAACAGGTGGGAATTTAAAAGTCCAGCCATACATCCAGACAACCAAATTTCTAAAGGCAATCAAAGATCCCTTTCGGGCATCAAATCCAGATTCATAACAGACCCTGTAAGAGAGGGAATTGAAAAAGTTTCTAATGGCATGCAGGTAACAAACACAGGGACAGGAGCTCAGACAACAGTGAGAATTGTTGACAAATGCTGCAATGGAGGTCTGGAATCTGGATTTGGATGAGGGTGTCTTCAAGCAGATGGATGTGGATAGAAAAGGCTATCAACAGGGTCATCTCATCGTTAACTATCAGTTTGTCAGCTGCAGTGACTGATTGACGCACATAATCAGTTGCCATCATATAATTAGTAGTAGAAATAACGATGCCTGGTTCTTAATAAAATGTCCATGTTGATGATGTTGATTTAAGCAGTATCAGTGATATTGGCTCCAAAATGAAAGTTGCTTTTCCCATATCTATGGACAAGATCATTGAAGATCTAAATCCAAAAGAACACCTTTATATTGAAATAATAGGTTGGTTTATTCAATTTACATAGCCCACCTTGTGAAGAAATGGGGAAAAATGGAAAAAGAAAGGGGGATAAATTCTTCTCTCTATTTGTCAACAGACCTGATTATCAGGTTAGCATTCTTCTTCGTTTGCATAATAAGCTCCGCATTTGGTCGGTCATTGTACTCGATCTGGATGACATGAAAAAAAGAGTTGTTAAAGACAACAAAATATGAGAAACCCAACAAAATGCAACATCCAAATTAAACAACATTAAATCAAGCAATTTCTCAGCCCAACAAACTCCAGTTCTGTTTAAGGGAGATAGCCCAAAATTCTTGACCCATGTGAAACATTGATCATAGTTGTCCATTTTCTATCACATGCAAGGATCATGTGATAAAAATAGGAGAACTAGTGTAACATGATCCATTTCATGAAGGGAGCCCGCCAGATCCACCATTTATTTTACTGGAAACTGGAAAGTGGCTTCAACAGTACTACTGCGACACTTGTGTTGGACAATATTGTGGGTTTTCTCTTAATCTAGCATTAAGAAACACCTCTTCGTTAATAGTATTGTCCATATGACTGCCCTTATGATTCGCAGAGCCCAATCATAACAGACCGACTGATTGGGGTTTGCTAGCATTCTATCTGCTGATGGGGACATCAACCCTAATCCCTTCAAGATCTACCAGCGACAAAGGCGTTGAGTTGCATATCAGCCTAATATGTAGAGTGTGGATGGATGATGCCTATCCAGACTTTGATCACCAAGACAACAAAAATCCACCATTGGATTACCATTCTGACAACATCCAACAGTTGGACCTATTTGGATCTAGCATCTGATAGACTTCAAGGCCACGTGTGCAATCACATTGAAGGCCCCACATTGGGACGTGCCACATGGAAGGTCATTAAAAGAGTTTAAAATAAATCAAGAGGGGCCCAAGAGAAACAAGAGAAGGATTTTCGGACCCCCATAACTTAAGAGGCACCTCGGGATTCGTGTGGGACTTGCACACAAAATCCCATCCAACGACATTATTTTTTATTTTCTTTTAGTTTCTTTTCTTTTTATTTATTATTTGAAGAAAGAGTTAATGGTTTTAGGGTTTTATATATATGGGAACATTGTCTTGTTCTCTTTATGATGCTTAATGAATGAAAACCTAAGCTTCGATTTCTTCAAGGTGTTCTTGAGATCTTCTCTTTGCCTCCTAGATTGGAGTTTGGTGCGAGGCCAATTTGGGGTATTCCTCTGTATCTTCTTCTTTAATTTCCTTTCCTTCGTTTTCTTCACTAAAACCCTAGATCTACACCATCTCCATCAACCACCAGCCATTAATCCCTTAAATCCAAGCCATCCCAATTGACGCAAGCCAAATACCCATCAAATCCCCATATCCACTCCAGCTGCCCATCCAATCCATCTTTAAACCCTAACCGACCTTCCAAATTACCAACCAGCCATAGCTGATCAACCCTAGGCTCATCCTAGGCCTAGCCGAACCCATCCAACCCATTAATTACTAAGCCGAACCTCCATTAGGTTCATCCCACCTTGGCCGAACTGCATTAGAACCCTAATTTCTGCATTCTTTTCACGATTTTCACATTGCAAGCCCAAATTAATACAAATTCCTAAATCTGAAATTAATTTTGAGCCTCATTATTGCTGTGGGAAATTTATTTGCAAAATCTGAATATTGTTCTAATACTTATGTTACTCATTGAACCTTTGCACCTTAATTGAACCAAGACCTCATTTCAAATCCTCGATAAGGGAAAGGCTAATCTGATTGAACCAACTAATCCCCAAGCACGTGGAAGTTCTATCTTCCATTAGATCCCTCCCTCTTTATTTGAGGGACCATTATTGTGGGACTAGTAATAACACCTTGGATCGTTACATAATTTCCCTAAATTCTCTACATTAGATAGTGCATGATTGCATAGTTTATAGTTTGAATTAGATTACTAATACTCCATTGATTTCCCAATTCCGCATCAGGTTAGGTTTCATGTTGTGTTGCATCATCCGCATAATTGTTTACAGGGTGTTGGTGCAAACATTTTTAGAAGTCCATGAACAAATTATGATATGGTTACGAACTTTCGAACAATGCGAACTTAGCATTATAGTTCACCCAAGGGGTAGTCTCTTAGAGTACAGCAGAATTCAGTGGTCCGTTAGGGAAATACTTGATTGCTATATGGAAGTAAAGTTCGATGATCCAAGAAAGGAGGGGGTCATATGTACGACACTCATCTGCTGTTTCATTGATTGGGATCAAGTCATAACCAACGGGTGCAAATTCCACTCTCTTCGCTCTGGGAATAAAGAATTTAACTCATAACCAAGGGTGCAAATTCCACTCTCTTGGCTCTGGGAATAAAGAATTTAACTCATAATTAGTGAAAAAAGCCACTCTTACCCTCTGCTTTGCGACATCTGCTGTTTTTCCTGACAAAAGGTAAAACAAAAACAATAAAAATAATTTTACCAAAAATAAAAAGTAAAAATAAGGGAGCTCTAAAGCTGTTTCTTTCCAAGTAGCATCAAGCAATTAATCTATCAAATATACTAACCAGTTGATATGTGCCTCTTCAGAAGGCGTTGCATTGCTTTATCAATGTCTACTTCAAGAAACCTTGACATAAAATAAAAACAAAATGAGCAGAAACACCCAAGATGTTTAAACAACCAAATCATAAAGCAAAACATAAATGCTTAGCTCTTAATTACTCAGAGACAATTAAGTAGGATTCAGGGCTACACCCAAGATGTTGAAACAACCAAGTCATAAACCAAAACATAAATGCTTAGCTCTTAATTACTGAGCGACAGTTAAGTAGGATTCAGGGCTATAGAACTATGACGACTAAATAAGTGTCAAGGGGGGGAAAGTGCCCGAGGAAATGTGCAAGTTACCACTTTTCATCAAATGTAGAAGAAATATCCATCCAAGCCCCTTCTTCCAGGAACAAGTAATTTCCTTCTACTATCACTACTTTGTGCCTGTCAATGTGACAGCCCAATAATGAGTAACTAAAATATAGAGTTACAATTCTGAAATCAAGTTAGAGATTACGAAACACTAAATAGTCAGCATGGTTCTATGACTAAAAAGGAAAAAAGAAATAAAAAAAAAGGAAGTGAGTAACAAAGACCTTTATGATAAATTTTTCCCCAATTGATAAATCTACACTGACATAGGAAAGGATTGACATACTATGAAGCGCCCATCCAGGTACAACATAACCATATTAGGATTTGCCACGGAATTTGATTAAATGGTTCATCAATCGAAAGCTACAGTATGGGGCTGTTTGATTGATTGGAACTGCAGGACCAAACTTCCCTAAGGTAACAAGAGAACCATGTTTGGTTCTCCCACTGAATGCCCACCTATTTCTAGCACTAGAGTTGGTGTAGAGTGCAGAAGTCCACAAACTGAGTTACCAAACCCCAGTATCATAAATGAATGTGCATGGGTGAGCACATACACACACATGTGGACACAGGCACAAGACACATTCATGCATGTAAGCACACACATAAATAGATCTGCAAAGATACACGCAGAAATGCACAAACATGGACATGAACAATGGGGTGCACCCAAATCTAAAACAGAGAAAATCACTGAGACTGGTGGAACCACACTGTTTATACAAAAATAAAATAACACCTAATACCATAAAAGCCTCAATCTCTATTCTCTGCTATTAAACACTTCTCTAATCCCAACAACAGAACTTCCCCTTTAGTAGAATGGACTCTCCGCCTGCATGTTAGTATTTTCTGAAGTCACAAGTAAATCCCATCATAGATCTCTGTTGTTCTGGAGTTCCCTCTAATTAGGCCCTGTTTTAGTTCTCTACAAGTCTATTTTAAAAAATGGAAGGATCCTGTGGTCCATACAGACATTTTGTTTTTAACCTCTAGCGATAATCTAGATTTAAGGTCATTTGCTTGAACCGAGTATCCAAATTCATTCGTTTGCCTGATGATGCTCCTAGATTCTTACTTTCGTTTTCTTTTTTGTTCTCAAAAGTCAAAAAGCCCGTCATCTTGTCACAAGGGCATGAAATCAAGCCATTTCATTTTTCAAATCCAGTAGTTCCCATGTTACAATTCGATGTCAGTACTCAGTAGTGATTTTCAAAATCTTTTGGAAGCAATACTCTAGAAATGGAAAATTATACTAGGAGTTGAAATGAGAAGCTACCTAAAACACAATTACAAATATTAGCGAAAGGGAGCTTTCACAAGGAGTTTTTTTTTTTTTTTTTTTTTTTTTTTTTTTTGCATTACAAAACTCCTAAATTCTTTTACTAGAAACCGGCCAAAACATATAAAGGTTGTGCACCTGGTCGTCAGTCCACGATGATTCATGCCAATCACCTAGAGTTGAGGGCGATCGAAAGGTCTCCTCATTGATTATGGGTGGGAACTTAAATAGATGGCTGCAGTCACCAAATAATGCACATGCGAATCTCACTCCTGATCCATGATATTATCTCCCAAGCTCCCCCTACCTAGTTTGACATGAATCAAGAAAGGGCCCCCCAACCAGATTTGCAACTTTCAACGTTACAGCACAATTTGTAGCCAATCTTGTCTCTTTTTCAAACAAGCACAAAAAGATCCTCCACCAGTGGTCAACTTGATAATCAGCAACTGGCCCCAATTAACTAAACCAACCCAAGTCTCTTTAGTGTAAGGCCCTAACCCTAATTAAATCTAATTTTTCCTTAGGTCACATATAATATATAAATGGGATGAGTTTTCTTTATTTAGTAAATAATTATAAAATTCTCTAATTAATTAATTAAATTGTAGGAATAATCAAGAGAAGTTATTTTCATTCAATCAATGCATAAAATAACATAAAATCTAATTGGTTGCAAATAAAATGGGAATTTATGCACAAAAAGTGTTTAAATGATGAAATAAGGTAATTAATTGCCTAAATGATCATTTAATTAAATAAATCATATAATAAACAAAAGAAATAAATTTGGAATGATCGAATTTAAATAAATTTGATATTTTATATGTTTTGTGAATTTCAATAAATAAATAGAAAACATAAGGGGTTTATTTAAATAATTAAAAGAAAGGTTGTAGTAACCGTAGTTGGGCCCTACCTTGATCCTACGCCCAATGAAGGGCTGGTTTTTATTATTTTAATATTTTAAATGGGTAGCTTGTAGTAGAAGAAAGTAAGGAAATGGGAATTGGGGGTATTTTGGGAAAGAAGTCATTCAATAGGTGTGGGCCCATGAGAAAAATGTGAATGGGACATGCAAGAGGTGTGAGTAGCACATGCAAGTGGTGTGTGACTCATCTTGGTTAGGGAATTAATTAATTAAGATTAGAGTTTAATTAAGGGGATTAACTAAACTAATCCTAAGATATTTTTTAGGAATGTCACCGGGCATCTCCTATTAGCTTAGAAATCTATAAATAGATGAGAGGTGGCAAGGGTCCTATATTATATTTCATTTTTCTCTTATTTGAGAGCAAGGATTAAAATTGCAATGGCGGCGAGTGTAGCGGCAAGTGGCCAAAACGCTATGTAGTAGGCGATACGTAGCGGCGTAGCAGTGTGGATTTTTTAAGTGGTCAAAAGAATTCAAATATTGTGTAGCAGCCAATCTTGTGTTTTATAGTGATTTGGAACCATATAAGGGTAGAGACAACTTTAGAAAAGACAGTTGAAGAGGAAAAAAATAAAAAAATAATAATATTTTAAATTAAAACAGATTGGCTCTACTAGGTTTTACACCATAGCGCCGCTATTTTCAAAATAGCGTAGCAGCCTCAACCACTGCGGCCGATAATGCAGGCGCTACGCTACGTAGCGGCCGCTATTTTAAACCATGTTTGAGAAAGAGAAAGTCGTTCAAGGAAGAAGAGAATGGAGTAAAGAGAATGACGGACAAGAAGGATTGAGATCAAGGGTTAGGAAATCGAATCAAGGCTAGATTCAAGCCTTCAATCATAGAGGTACGTGAACAAAACCTACTTTTTTTTGCATTTAATCTTAGATCTAAGATTAGATTATTTATATCTAAGTATTCAAGCTTTCAATTCCTACAAACTAATCATAAATTTTCAAGTTGTTCCTTGCATTAGAAAGATCTTGATCGATCTTGAATCTACCAAATCTAGAGAAATTGTATTGGCCGAATAATGTATATGTATTTTCCAGAAATTTTATATATTTCTTAATGTAGATCCAAGTGTTTGGTTCTTAAGATTTATATTCATAGATCTAGTGTTTTATGGAATTTTTAGCTATATATGATGTGTTATTCTACTTTGCATATCAAGTGTTTGATGAAATGCATTTTTAATGTTATTTTGTTAGAATTATGATTAATTTGAAGGAATTAGAATCTTGAACACTTAGATCTAAAGACTCTAATCCTAGATCTAAGATCAAAAGCAAGACCTTCCCTCTCGAATGAACGGGAAACAAAAAATAAAAAATGGGACCCTTGTCATCTCTCTTCTATTTGTAGATTTATAAGTCAACAGAAAATAGTCAAAAAAATATCTTAGGACTAGTTTAGCTAATCTACTAAATTAACGTATAATAATAATTAATTAACTCCTTAATTAAGATGAGTCACACTCACAGCACTTACATGTCCCAGTCACACCTCTTACGTGTCTCACTCGTACCTTTCTCGTGGCACCACACCTATTGTATGACTTCTTTCCCAAACTACCCTCAATCTTCTACTTTCTTTTACTACAAGCTATCCATTTAAAATATTAAAATAATAAAAAAAAAAACCCTTCATTCAGCGTGGAATCCAAGGTGGGGCCCAACCATGGACAGACTCTCTTTTAATAATTTACATAAAACTCCTTGTATTTTCTATTTATTTGCTGAAATTCACAAAACATATAAAATACCATGTTTATTTAAATCTGATCATTCCAAATTTATTTCATTTGTTTATTTTATAATTTATTTAATTAAATGATTATTTGGGAAATTAATTACCTTATTTCATCATTTAAACACTTTTATGCATAAATTCCCATTTTATTTGCAACCAATTAGATTTTATGCTATTTTATGCATTTATAATTTACATAAAACCCCTTCTATTTTCTATTTATTTGTTGAAATTCACAAAACATAAAAAATACCATGTTTATTTAAAACCGATCATTCCAAATTTATTTCATTTGTTTATTTTATAATTTATTTAATTAAATGATCATTTGGGAAATTAATTGCCTTATTTCATCATTTAAACATTTTTATGCATAAATTCCCATTTTATTTGCAACCAATTAGATTTTAAGCTATTTTATGCATTGATTCAATAACTCCGCCTATGTTGGGGTATCCTTGACATAGCCGGTCCCAAGCCCGGACAAAGGAGGAGGGTTGTGCGTTAGGTAGCCGACAGCCAGCACAATACTCAGTCGGATTTTTTTATGGATTTGATACCTAATGAAATTTCGTTGGGGCGTCCCCTACTTAGCGACGCGCTGTATGGTCCGAGTACAGTGATAAATGAGCAAGGACCGCTGCATCGGCGCCCGGGTGCAGTGCTAAATAGGCAAGGGTCCTCACACTTTATTGGACGAGTGTGGGGGGTAAGGAAGCTAGTCCAAAATAGAAGGCTGAGATTGGGCACTTGGAACATTGGGAGCCTAACTGGGAAACTTATGGAAGTGGTGGATACAATGGAAAGGAGACGAATCGCAATTGCTTGCTTGCAAGAGACAAGATGGGTGGGACACAAAGCAAAAGAGATTGAGAGGACCGGGTATAAGTTATGGTATACGGGACTTAATAGATCGAGGAATGGGGTCGGCATAGTGGTAAATAAGGACTTAAAGGAAGATGTAGTGAATGTAAAGCGCTATGGAGACAGGATTATTGCAATTAAGTTAGTATTAGGAGAAGAGATAGTGAACGTAATTAGTGCTTATGCCCCCCAGGTGGGCTTAGGAGATGGACATAAGGAGAAGTTTTGGGAAGACTTGGAAGGAGTGCTACTAGAGATACCCCAAGGAGAGATGGTCTTCATAGGAGGTGATTTGAATGGTCATGTAGGACGTGACGTAGATGGATACATAGGAGTACACGGGGGACATGGGTACGGTAATAGAAATGAAGAAGGGAAGGATATCTTGGAGTTTTCAGTGGCTTATGATCTCATGGTAAACTAACACATTTTTTAGAAAGAGAGAGGAGCATTTGGTGACTTATAAGAGTGGCTCATCGAGGACACAAATTGACTTCTTCTTAACTAGGAAAAGAGACCGTTTAGCTTGTAAAGATTGTAAGGTTATACCGGGGGAGAGCTTGACTTCCCAACATAGGTTGTTGATCATAGATGTGCAGTTACAAAGGTGGACTAGAAAAAAGAAGTTGTATAGATGCTCAAGGACTAAATGGTGGAACCTGAAAGGTGATAAGCAACTAGCTTTAAGGGAAAGAGTACTAGAGGAAGACGTTTGGGCGACAGATGAGAGTGCAAATAATATGTGGGATAAGGTAGCAGAGTGTATTCGGAGGGTAGGGAAAGAAGTCTTAGGAGAATCTAAAGGGGGTGCTCCGGTACAGAAAGAGGCATGGTGGTGGAGCGAAGCCGTCCAAGACAAGATAAGAGTTAAAAGAGAGTGCTTTAAAACGTGGCAAAAGGATCGAATTGAAGCGAACTTGGAGAGGTATAAAGAAGCAAAAAGAGAAACAAAAAAGGCAGTTAGTGAGGCCAAGGCAAAGGCATTTGAGGAGCTATATAGGCGACTTGACACTAAGGAAGGCGAAAGAGAGATATTCAAGCTTGCTAAAACTAGAGATCGGCGGACCAAGGACTTAAACTAAGTTAAATGCATTAAGGATGAGGATGAAAAGGTATTAGTAAAGGAGGAGGAGATAAAGGAGCGTTGGAAGAGCTACTTCTACAAGTTATTTAACGAAAGCAGTAGTAGTGACATACAATTGGGGCAGCTTACCATTTCTAGAGAAGAAGCGAATCATATGTTCTATAGGAGAATCAGTAGGGAAGAAGTTAAAGAAGTATTGAAAAGAATGAAGAATGGGAAAGCGGTTGGGCCAGATGGTATCCCTATTGAGGTATGGAGGTGCTTGGGGGAGGATGGTATTAGTTGGTTGACAAAGCTTTTTAATGTAGTGCTAAAGAGCAAGAAGATGCCTAATGCATGGAGGAAAAGTATTCTTATACCTATATACAAGAACAAAGGAGATATTCAGAACTGTGCGAACTACCGCGGGATTAAATTGATGAGCCATACGATGAAATTATGGGAGAGAGTTATTGAGAGAAGACTAAGAAGAACAACAAATATTTCAGAGAATCAATTTGGTTTCATGCCTGGGAGATCAACCATGGAGGCTATCTTTCTTCTGAGGAGGTTAATGGAACAGTATAGAGAAGGTAAGAGAGATTTACATATGGTGTTCATTGACTTGGAGAAGGCTTATGACCGGGTTCCTAGGGAGATTCTTTGGAAAGTTTTGGAAAAGAAAAGAGTTTGTGTCGCTTATATTGAGGCGATAAAGGATATGTATGATAGAGTCGTGACATCTATAAGGACGACTGGCGGCGAAACTAAGGAGTTTCCTATCACGATTGGTCTACACCAAGGCTCAGCGTTAAGCCCGTACTTGTTTGCCCTAGTTATGGATGAGATTACAAGACATATCCAGGATGAGGTGCCGTGGTGTATGTTATTTGCAGATGACATTGTTTTAGTGGATGAGACGAGAGAAGGAGTGAATGCTAAACTTGAATTGTGGCGGAAAACATTAGAGACAAAAGGGTTTAGGCTAAGTCGATGCAAAACGGAATATATGGAATGCAAGTTTAGTCAAAGTAGGACACCTGGTAACATAGAAGTAAGTTTGGGCACACAAAAGATAGTAGAAAAAGAAAACTTTAGGTACCTTGGATCTATGGTGCAACAGGATGGAGGGATTGATACTGATGTAAGTCACAGGATTCAAGCCGGGTGGACCAAATGGAGGAGTGCTTCGGGGGTCTTGTGTGATCGGAAAGTCCCCCTCAAGGTTAAAGGAAAGTATTATAAGGTGGCGGTACGGCCAGCGTTGTTATATGGATCAGAGTGTTGGGCAGTAAAGCATAATCATGTCAAGAAGATGGAAGTTGCGGAGATGAGAATGCTAAGATGGATGTGCGGGATCACAAGGAGAGATAGGATTAGGAATGAGGAAATTAGGGGCATAGTAGGAATAGCACCGATTGGAGATAAAATGAGAGAAAATCGACTGAGATGGTTCGGCCATGTTAGAAGGCGTCCAACAGAGGCACCTGTTAAAAGGTGTGAAAGCATGGAGTTTGCCAAGAGTAGGAGAGGGAGAGGGAGACCCAAGAGAAGTTGGAAAGAAACTATTAAACATGATCTTGCCTACATGGATCTAACGGAGGACATGGCCTTAAACAGATTTGATTGGCGTCGTCAAATCCATATAGCCGACCCCACCTAGTGGGAAAAGGCTTGGTTTGGTTTGGTTTGGTTTGGTTATGCATTGATTCAATGAAAAAAAAAATCTACTAGCAAAACATGCCCCCGCTTAGCATGGGCACTATAATTCATAATATCAAAAATAAAAAATTTGGTCTAAATTATATTGAGATGGTAAAAATTGCAATCAAAATGAAACCCTATAATAATAAAAATATATATAATTGGTTAATTTCAAAATGAGAGCACTTTCATTTGTTTGAAATCAATTGAATATATTACTTAAACATTCTTTTGAAATAAGATGTGGGCCCCATGTTCTAATTCCTATAAAAATGGGCCCCATTTTGTAATATCAAAAGGTGGGCCCCATGTACAACAGTTCATATAGGTGGGCCCGTCTTATATCACCAATTAGTTGGAAGTTTGATTTACTCACAATGACTCATCCTGACATTGATTAAGTTGTCCAAGTTGTTAGTCAATTTGTGAGCAATGCCCACAAGAACCATCTAATTGTAGCTCATCGCAATCTTCGTTACATCAGTGTGACAACTCATAAAGAATTATTCTATTCATCTTCCTCTCCACTTTGTTTTAAGAGCTATGCGGATGCTAATTTGGCTGGTTGCCCTAATACTCGCCGCTCGACTACTGATTGGTATATATTAATTTTTAGGAACATCTCTTATATCCTTGAAATGCAAGCAGCAGCTGTTTCAAAATCATCAGCTGAGGCTGAATATCAGGCTATGGCTTTTTTCTACAAGCAAAATAGTTTAAGTTCATCATCTACTCTGTGACTTTGGTGCCTTTACTCAAGGCCCTACACCACTTTTTGCTGATAATTATTCGAATTACTAACAATCAAAATTCCACAAGCGCACTAAACACGTAAAAGTGGATTGTCATTTTGTTCATGAGAGGAGGATTATGTCCAGGGCTCTTTATCTACCTCATGTTTGCTCTAATCTTCAGTGGAACCTTTTCACCAAAGCTATGACAAAGGCTTGAAATGATTTTCTCACAGCTAAATTATTGCTACGCTCCACTCCGCATCAAATTGAGGGGGAGTGTTGAGATAATGAAAGACCCAAGCTCAAGGCCCAGCTAGTGAGAAGATAATCTCTCCAAGTCAGCTATATCCTATCAAAGAGATAAAATCATAAAACAATAAACCTGTCATTCTTGGGAGATCTTGCTAACTATAATATTACTTGTACAATCCATGTATAGATACTTAGATTGATTCTCATTGATTGTATTCTACTTAAGATAGGCACACACAGTTATATATATACGGTTGCAGACCATCAAGAGGTGTGCACAAAAATTCTCCATATTCTCTCTTTGCTTGAATGATAGCTCACACGCATGAATTTTTTGCTGCGGTAGTATATTAGAAACAAAAACATAGATATGAATGCCCGAGTCATGGATCACATTTGAGACGAAACTTGCCATCACTCTAGCAAACCAAACATCATATTCACAACGGGTTTCAACAATTATGCCTCCAAGATGAAACATGCCTAATTGAAGTAGTAGTTGAACTCAGGTCTGCAGCAGTGCACTGAAGATCAACCCCAAGCATTGTCAGATTGATCACTCAAAACATACCATTTTTATATTCTGTATGACCGAACCAAATCTCACGACTGCCAAGGAATTCTAGAGAGGAGAATTGTAGAACTAACTTAAAACGCTACATTACAATATCAAATAAGGTGACTCTCCACTTGACTTGAAAGTTGCTTCTGGGATGAACAAACAATAGAACTACAGGAAGCAAAGCTGCTGCATTTAAAAAGACAGCATACTAAGTGCTATAGCATTTGGAACCAGGCAGGTTTGAATCTAAAAGTAGGGATGTTTATGGATTGGGCCCAGCCTGCTTTGGCCCAGGCCTGGGGCTTATGTTCTAGTAGATGGGCCAGGCACAGGCTTTTTTATTTGGCTTGAGTAATAGATGGGGCGGGCTTGGGCTTAGTGGTAGAGAGCCCGAAGTCCGGCCCGACCAGAATATAAAAATAATTATAAGGGAGTGGTAAAGTGGGGAATCGAACACATGACCTCTCATACAAGGTGATATGACCAGATAAGAAATGCTTTTTCCATTCTATAACTCTAACTTGGGCTGGGCTTGCCCTCTATCATTTCCAGCCGGGCTGGGCTTGGGCCAGCCGCTCCTGGCCCTACTCAGGCTTGGGCCAGGCTCGGGCTTATAGTCTAGAAGTCGGGATGGGCCTAGACATTCACCAGCCTGGCCCATGAACAAACCTATCGAAGAGGCACTACTCCCTAATGGTCAAAAACCAAAGGCCATGACCCTAGTCCACAACAGGCTAGTCTGACTTGCCACGACTTTGATATAATAACTAAATCTGTCCTGTCACCTGTGAGTCACTGGGTAGAAATAAGGAGAGATTGTCAGTTCCTTGCTAGAATGCATAATTGCATACATCCAAGTGCAAAATGCATCTAAAACACCAATACATTCACAACCACAGCTTTGTGAACATGCATGTATGCCTGCATGGTGTAGTACTGTTCACTGTGGGCATCGGCATATAGTCTCTCCCCACCAAGGCTGCTAGCAAGATATCATGAGAGTACACCTAATATTAGGCCTTTTTTCCTATGGTAATCCACTTCCTAACTATGACTGTATAGAAGGGGAAAAGGAATTTGAATTGAAAAGACTTATATACACCGAAATTCTAAAGGAACAAAGACCGCCATAAATTTTAGTCCAACAAAATGCAAGATTGTCATCCAAAGTTGTGCATGCTTAGAGAGAACTTGATTCCTAAAAATAAAAGATCAGAAACTTTGGACGTAATGATAAAAACCAAGATAAATAAGTTTAAAATAAGTTAAGTACTTACTGTAGACTCACAAAAATGTCATCTTCTATTGGATCTCCAACACCATGGTCGAATGATGGCACATAAACAGATCCCTGTACAAATCATAATGCCTTTGAGACAAAAATATATGTAAAGCCCTAGTTTCTCAAAATTGTGTTCTGCAAACTTATGCAGAAACGCATGCCTAAAGAACCCAAAGAGTGCACTCCGTACAGAAAGATAGCATCCAGAAATCAAAAGTGGCAGTTCTGGAAGTAGCACGAATTTTGGACCCCCATCCAAAAGCACTAAAAAATGTATATTACATATGCTTAAAAAATGGGGCGTATTCAAATTTGCAAAAAAAAAAAAACTGCCAGGATTAAATTCACTCAAAACCATGGTAAATTAAATTCATGGACTACACCAAAATGAATACAAAGCAAATAATAACTTTTTTTTGGTAAAATAAATAATAACTTATATATGGTATTAAAGTGGGAAATGTAAACATGGTAAAAGTTGAAAGATAATTCTCAGATGATATTAAGGAGAAGAAAGAGAGAGGAAAAAGTAGAAATCACCTCACTCCTTAAAGTATTAAGGCATTTTAGTAGCAGATCTGGATCAAATGTCCATGGGGCTGAATTCATCATTGGAAGGATCAGTACTTCTGTTACTTATGAGATCCAAAAACTGAGATGAAAAAAAAAAAAATTAAAGGAACTCTTACCTCCTCTTCTTGCGTAAGCTTCCTCAGGATTCTAGAATGACCACACCAACAGCCAGAGATATTAGGAGAAAAGGAGGATTAGAAAACTCATCATTTTGTAACTTGACTGTCCAACTCGTGAACATAAAATATTTAAATGACTGATTCAATAACATGTACATCGTCATCATTTTCAAAAAAAAAGGAGTGGAAATGGGTAATCGATTTAGATCAATTTTAAAATTGCACAAAGACCCTAACCTCCATTGCATCCAGCTGAGAACGGTAAAGATGGAACCCATCCATAGGAAGAACAATGGCAACATTCGGAGGCTCTAATTGAGAATCTGTAGCAGCTATTGTAGAAGCTGTCTGGGCCCAGCGCTTGTTTACACGGCTAACAACCTCAGCTGCTAGAGTGGTCTTACCAGCACCAGGAGGTCCAGCTAAACCGACTATGTACCTATGGACATACCATTACGAATAAAAAATATCATTATAAGCGCCATTGTATTTAAGGTAGCAGAAATTCAGAAGCCAAATTAGCTGATGTTCTGTAACCACCTCAAATAATCATCAAGGCTGATAATGGTTACAAATTTACAATATATTACAGGTAGAATCTGCTTCATTTGCAGTAGCAGGAAATCGGATGCCATGTTAGCTGATATTCTTTGTCAACATCAGATCATTATCAGCGCCAAGGCCCCAACAACCAATATTAATAATTGAGGATGCAAAAGTCAGGGGGAAAACAGTGTCGAGCATTCATGCTTTTAATGTGATTAATGGGACATGCCACCTCAAAGGCACAGAAGAATACATAACCATTCAATCTGCGAAAGTATTCAAAACTAATTACTACTACACAAAAGTGTCCGAAGACAATATAACTGAAAAGTGCAATTACTGCTGAAGATTGTTGCTGGAAGGCAAGTTTCTGATAAATAGAAAACCAAAGAAAAAATTTATCCTACCAAAAGAGACATGCCAAACATGTAAAACTTACTTCGAATTTAGATCCATTATTGTAGCAGCCGGAGGAAGAAGGCATTCAGCTAGAGCATCATATATTTCATCAACAGACCTTGAAGGAAATAAAAGCTTCAGTTATGCACTACCAAGGAAACTGAGGAAAAAACCAAATTTCTCTAATTAGATTCCAGAGGATGATATTGTGAGTTTAATTCGACAAAAAAACTATGCCCCAATTTAAATTTATACAGTGCTTTGATCAGTTTCAACTTTCAAAGCCTAGAAAAGTACCTTTAATGAAGTAACATATTGATATAACACTCATTTTCAAAGTTCTTGGAAACCTTCCATATGTGAACTTCAGATTGATCACTTCCTTTTCTCAAAAAGCAAAAACAAGAACCACCTGGTTGGGCTGACTATGATCAAGAAAGAATTGGTTAAGAAGACGAAAAACAGAATGTTCTTTTTTTTTTTTTTTTTGGTATTGCTATTGGAGGGAGGGCTATAACAGCCAGCCTACACTATGATTGGTGCAGTGCTTCTATTTTCTTCTTCCTTTTTTCTTTTTGTGTGTGTGTTTGGGGCACGGGAGAGAGAGAGAGAGAGAGAGAGAGAGAGAGAGTCTTCATCAGTTCAATATAAGAGTCGATACTCATTTCAGACAGCATAACAGATGTGGACGAAGAAAGGAATATGAGAGAGAAAGAGAGATAAATACAATAAACTGAAGAACTGGCAGACATTCCAACCTTGATGAAAATTTGCTTTTTCTTCATACAGATACATGAGGATAGGCTAAGTGTAAAAACTTGTGTCTTCTTTCTTAAAATTGACTTCAAGAAGGAAAAATAGTATCCGTGCAAGCAAAAAGATGAGAAAGGACTTTGGAGTTAAAAACACTGACGGAAAAGGTTCCATTCAATCATCTTTCAATATAACTAGTTGTCATCCAAATATCCAATCAAGAAAATTTTGCCATAGACAAGTTCTAAAACAAGGATTTTAAATGTAAGTATCTGCACCATACCTACATCAAACAGAAACATCTGAATGATTGTGCAATCATGGATTTGATACCCTAATACAAGTTGGGCACTATCACACTAAAACCAAGACAGAGCGTCAAGGAAAAGATATAATACAAGACTTTGGAAAATCCATAGACATCATTCTCCTGGTGTCTAAAAAACAAACTAAAAATTGGTAGAATTCATGTTACCAGTAGTTAGCACCAATATGGATGTCTACTGGGCAGCATAGTGGGCACCCAATTATATGTTACCTTCAGATCCAACTGATGCTGAGTGGAAAGGCATGAGAATGAAAACCGCTCAATCCAGGACAAGGTGTCACATACTGGAGTTATATAAGATGCCCATAGATATTATTTCAGGACAAATAACCTTGATAAAATAAACAGTATAGCATGCTTATACATAGATTATTTTAAGAAAGAACACCAGTGTTTTAAAAAGTAGGTGAATAAGATATATATATAAGCAATTTTCTAATTGTCTAATACAGAAGAGATAAATCAAGGTCATTTTCTTCTTAGTGGTGTTGACAGATGGGCAACATACATTTCCACACAGGTACATCAAAGGACTTTGTGGAAAATTAGAGTTCACTTAGAAAGAAGTTCGGTGATTTCACAAGAGAGCGCAGGAGAGCACTTGCAGGATGTATTATACCATTCATGAACAAAGCATTGCAAGCTTAATTTCCTGCTGGAAACTATACAAAGAATATGAACTAGAATTGTCAAAGTGGATGGATTTAGTTCAAATGTCAATGCAACACTATCACCTCCAATGCAATATATGTTTTGTATCAGATCTTTCTCCATCGAAAGCTATTAACTGTTTTTTCAGTGTAAAAATGGTTCCTTACCCAGCTTCCAGCACATGATTTCCTTGTTTGAGACTGGATAGAACCTAATGTAGAAAACCAAGTCATCAGCATATACCACTTGGGAGAAGAAAGTAACATAAAGGAATGAAGATTGCCTTGCTCTTGGCACGTTTCAGTGAAACGAACCCAAATTGACCCCATAGAGTTTGTGCAGTTCTTCCAGTTGGAGAAGCAGTAACTGAAAATTGATGCCATAGAACATGTCTTTTATCTCCGAGTGACAATAAGCCTGCAAAGGCAAAAACTGGTTATAGACAGTTTTCTTCTTTTATTTGCATATGAAAGCCAATCTCTTCCAGAATTACTGAAGGTAACACTGTAAATATTTTGTCTGAATAAACGGTTTGCATGTGAGGTGTTTCACAATAGGAATCGCATCAGGAAGGACTTACTTTCCTGACTTGCATGCCCCCAAATCAAATCAGTGATCAATGTTGATACTTTATAGTTTATAGTGGTTGATACTTGATACTTGATACTTGATACTTGATACTTGATACTTGATACTTGATACTTGATACTAAAATGGAAAAGATAAGGTAACACAGAAAACAGTGTCTACTGACCATGGTTTCCAATTTCCATGCCACTTCAATTTGCATAGTTGAACAAATAAACTTCTAGTGTTTCCCAAAAAATATTCACGCAACTTGCAGGTTGGAGTACATTACATCAGAACTCATTCTTACATATATATCCAAAATAATATGGGCTCTGCCTCAATCTACATTGTTTGTGAAATGGATAATTTCTTGTAATTATATACTCGGAGAGAAATTTGCTAGAACTTGGTACAGAAAAAAAATTGAGGTGAAAGAAAAGAAGTACGTGAAGAATGCTCAAGAAGGGAAAAGAAAAAAGAAATGAAATGAAGACATACAGCAATGCAGATGCCAATGTGTACCCAGGAATGATCCCTTTCTTCATCACAATCTCATCAGAAACAAGGTCACCACATTTGGCAACATGGACACCACATAAAGTTGTCAATTGCTCTCGAACCTTAATAAATTGTTCCTAATATGACCTTTCTAAGTGAAAAATATTAACATAAAACATGGGAAGTGAAAGTCATAGATGCACCCTTGTGACCTTGTCCCAGATGCTCACATTAACTGGATATAAAGATGCTCTACTTTCAAACGAATTGTGTCAGACAAGTGCAGACAAATCTTTCAGGAGCTAAAAACTAGAAGGGAAGTAAGGTTAAACAATCTTTTATACCTTTTACATTAAATGGCTATGAGATGTAATTAAGACCTAAAAGGTACAAAAAATTACAATAAGGTCTAGGCATTGCCATAAAAAAATAGTGGTTCTGGAAACACCCACATCTGCTACCAGTAAAAGTAACCCTTCTCCTCTACCTCCCCGCTGCCAATTTGCTAAACAATTATTGCATACATACAATGTTATGTATTATGTAGAAACACTTTTCTGATATTTTTCAAAAAAAAAAATCTATATTTGTATTTCATATGCATTTAATACTACACTTTTATGTTATAAAACAATTCCCAACTAATTTCTGCACAGATATTTCAACATGTCTAGTTTTCCAGGTCCTTATTATATGACATCTCATTTCTGTCTCACGCATGTCCAAACTCCAAACCCAAATCCAAACTGCTCTTTATATAAAATGAAACAAGTAGAGATGCAGTCCGAGCCAAAAAGTCGTCCAAACAATGAATCCGAGGAGTCCAAGGGAAGACTAGACAGACCAAAATAGAAACCAAAAGGTCAGACAATGCTGCATTGAACAGATGGCAGAACCGGGCCGAACATCTCAAATCTTGTTTGTGCACAAGAGAAGATCATTCTAGACGAATGATCTATAACTAGTTCTGTAGGACTCTGAATCTACATTAGCAATTTCTAAATATTAGGATACTTATGCTTCAGGTTACAAAAAGTAGCCCAAAATTAATAACAGAGAACAGCACCAAACCCGAGGCTTTAAGATGTTTATATATTAATCTGGTTTTTGGATTTAAGCTTATAATCTATGAGGCACGGATACTTCAAAATGGGCAACATATCGTGTCGTATTGTATCTAATACTTCAGTTTTTACGTGTAAAATCCATGTCCCTATGGTCTCTATGGCATGTCCCTAGTCCCTACCGTATATGGGCATCATAGCTTATAATAAAAATGGTTCACAGGCAGATTTTATGGGCTAAGTTAGAAGTTGTATAGAGACAGGATGAACTAAAAGTCTTAAATTTTCTTTTTAGGACCTGTACTTGATTTGTTGAAAGGTATAATTAATTGAAAATGAGATATTAAGACAGCTATAAGGCTAAATATGAAACTTATAACAATCAATTGGTCCAATTTGAGCTAAGGAAAGAGATATGGATATTCATAACACTATGGAGATATAAAAAAGAAAAACAGGAGACCCCAGTCATATCAAGTACATCAAATAGGAAAATAAACAGATGTATGTTTGCTAAAAGAAGAAAAGAAGTTACCAAGGAATGTATTTTAAAGGCCAGTAAGATACCAAGCATGCAGGGGAAGAGGATCAAAAATCAGAACTAAATCAAGAAATAGCTAACAAAACATATGACACTGGAATGAAGGAATCTCCTACAAAAATGAATAAAAAAGGAAGCTTTATATCCAAATTAAAACCTTATAAAAATATGGGTTTTGATGGAGATATAGAAACATGGGTATCAATGGAATTCGGAAATTTTCTCTTACTCAACTTAGTTGAGTTAACCTCATAAGCATTCAAAGCCATATATCCATAAGTAAGCCATTGTTGAATGCCATCCTTACCCTGAAACACCATACCCCAGATCATCATCCGATTTGGAAGAACAGAAAGGACCATGGGATTCGCCTGACATGCATAGTTCTAAAAATATGGGTTCGGTTGCAAATACATTTAAACTGTATGTATAACACTCCCTCGAACCGAAAGATTGGAAATTTGCAAATAGGAAAATGAAAATGGGACGTTTCGAGCAGACCCAGATGATAAAAAATGGAATCAGATTATGATATATTACAGAAGCCCCCATTTGAAATCTAGACAAAAGAAAACCAAAACATTGTATATTTTGAAGCATGGAAATGGTATAAAACCACAAAGATCGAACCTGGAAAGAAGAAATCAAGGAGATGAAAGACAAAGAACAGTAAGAGTTTAGATGAAAGGGAATGGCAAGTTAAAGAGATCGAGACCTGTCGAAGAAGAACGAGCATGCCCTCCTGCAGAAAATATCGAAACCTCCATTTGTTTTGAGAGAGAGAGGGGGTGCTAAGTGCTAAGTGCTAAGTGCTAACGACCATGGTGTCATTTATCTTGCTGCTGCAGTGCTGCCTGTAAATGTGGGGCCAATGGCTAGTGATCATTTTGGGCACATAGAGCACCCAAAAAAAAAAAAAAACTATAATGTGGCCCACATGTTAAAATTCGAACAGTTCAAAATAAATTGTATGTGAGCATACGTAGCCTCCTCAATTTTTAAGTTGATCTATTTCTTTCCTCTGAATTTAACTTTTTATTAAGAATTTGTGATTAAGATAATATATTATTCATTATCATGTTTTTCATAAAACAGTCGATTGAATAGTGTAAAAATTGAGGATACCCCATATGTTCAGAGGGCACTTTTTTTAAACAGTCTTAATTTCATGGCAATATGTGTGCCTGTGTGGAGTTTCACTCCTTTTAACTCAGGTTTGTCTACTCTAGGTTAACACTTAAAGGCCTATTAAACTGTTAAGAAAAACACACAGCTACTATCAAAAAAAGAGGCTGAGAGTGGATGAGCAGGGGTTCCCTTGGCAATAGATGCTATTGTAAAGTTATCCATCCATATGGGGCCTATAGATCAGCAACTTGAGCAACTGAATGCCGGGCCTCTTTTGCAAGACAGTGAGATGTAAATATGGTTTTAAGCATATAAAGGATTCATTCTACCAAAATAAAAAAATAAAAAACATATAAAGGATTCAAATATTACTGTTTTTTTTCCGAGTGCAAATGTTACTAATGTGAAATTGTGAAAACCCTGCTATTATATGCTATCAAATGTTTCTCAAAATCATCATTTTCAATTGGGTAAAATAGTATATCAAACAATTTTTGATGTGTTTGCATGTGTTCATGTTTTTCGTATGTTTTTTAAAATATGTGAAGATTTATGAGATGAGCCTAAATGTTTTGATGCCTGTTATTAATATGAGAATATTAGATAGTTCAAATTACAAATTGGGACCCATAAAAGTGTAGAAAATAAATCCATAGATTGAGATTTTGTAAATATTTTTTTAAAAAATCTCAAAATCTTAAATATTTAACATCTTATAATCTGAAGATGAGTGGCTCGAAATACCGATTTGGGGCCAATGAAAGTGTAAAAAAATGTAAATTGAAGGACTTAAACAATCTTGCAACCTGTATCAGGCGGAAGCTCCACTACATGTGCACCGGGGAGTTTATATCATTTTCATATGTAATTGTTTATCGCCCCCTTGGGCATGGAAATGAGAAGTTAAAAAATAAAAAAAACCTCATTTAAGCACCCTTTTTACACCTCATTTACATAAATGAGCGTAAATAAACATTGTGATATATAAATTTTATATATGTATATCATTTACATGTGTAAATGACTGTAAACAAATAGGTTTAGCATATATGATGGGTTAATATGCAAATGTTATATATGTGAAATGCATTAATATGTTTGTTTGGAAGCACCATTTTGATGAGTAAATGAGTACATCCAGCAATTTTAGATGGGTTTGGATTTTGATTTTTTGAGTGTTTTTAAAAAGTTTCTCAAAACACATGAAGATATAAGATATGAAATTAAACATCATGATACTTATCATTAATAGAAGAATATTGAACGGATTGAACCATGAATTGAGGGCCCACCAACGTGCATAAAATTAGATACATAGTGTTTTTTCGACATTCTTCATAAATTTCTCAAAATCTATGAATATTTAAGATGAAATCAAATGCTTTAGGATTTATAAGATCAATAAAGAAGATAAACAATTAGGATTACTAATTTAGGACAAAAAGAAGGAGTTGAAGGAATTTGATCCCACAAACTGTACTTTTGCAATTGTACTGGCTTATTCTCATTTACATATATAGCCTTTTACTGTCTCCTTGGATATGTAACGATTCACTAAAAATGGCCTCATTTATCCACTATTTCTGCATGCGAGCACGAACCAAATTGATCGTGCACGAGTGTTACGCATGTATTAATAAATACATTGCTCAAAAACATTGCATAAATGAGTGCAAACAAATGAATCCCGAGACACTAACCATTACATAATCATTGTTGTATTTAAATCCAATTTAAATTGTATCATTGATGCAACATCTATGCGATTAAGATTAATATAATGAGCTCTGCGTCTGTTGGTAAACCTTTTAGATTGGAACATTATACAATAAGGTTCATGTTGCAATTAAGGATTATTCGATCAAATCTATATTACTAAAGGGATGTATAGAATTCCTGGAGGAGGACACCTGGCATGTCTCGGAGATGGACACGTGGCAGCAAAAAGGGATATATACACTTAAACCAATCACACCCTAAATTCCGATCAATCTCATCTAATAAAAATTAATCTGCCATCTACAATTTCTCCATATTTCCCTCCCTATAATCTTTCATTCTCCATTTATACACTTCATTTCATTCTCCATCTAAAATTTCCCCATGTCTCACTCCCTAAAATCTCTCATTCTCATCACACCCTTCCATTCCTCCCTTCGATTCCAATCATGCAGAAAAAATTCCATCCACATCTCTCCTTCTCATCACACCCTTCCATTCCTCCCTTCGGTTTCCAATCATGCAGAAAAAATTCCATCCACACCTCTCTATCTCTCCATCTAAAATTTCTCCTTGTCTCACTCCCTAAAATCTTTCCTTCTCATCACATCCTTCCATATTTCCCTCCGGTTTCCAATCATACAATATTTTTTTTTATCGGCAGCAAGAACCGTTCCATTCCACCTACAACTCTCCATGCATAGCACGAGGACACCCAAGAATTCCAATCACACCGTTCCATTCCACCTACAACTCTCCATCATTTCCTAATATACAGCCAAGAATGGTGTCCCAACAAGGTTATTCGTGGCAGGGACACCCAAGAATTCCAATCACACCCTTCCATTCCGCCCACAACTCTCCATCATTTCCTAATATATATAACATTCCAATCACACCCTTCCATTCCGCCCTTCGGTTTCCAATCAAACAGAAATGTCTTCCTACAAATCTCTATCATTTCCTTAGAATAGAGATGGTGGACCCCATTCATCTGGGGTTCCACTTAAATAGGTTATGTTTGGTCAATTTGTAAGGTCTATGATCATTTAATCATTTGATCTTTATCAAGCAATTCATGGGTCCCAGCCCGCATCATATTGTTTCATGGACGGCTAAAATATAGATGGTGGACCCCATTCATCTTGGGGGTCCCACTTAAATAGGTTAGGTTTGGTCAATTTGAGAGGTCTATGATCATTTGATCATTTGATCTTTATCAATCAATTCATGGGTCCCAGCCCGCATCATTTGATTTTATGGACGGTTAGAATTAAGATGGTGGACCCCATTTATCTGGGTCCCACTTAAAAATATTTGGTCAATTTGTTAGATCTACGATCCTTTGATCTTTTTAAATCAATTCATGGGTCCCATCCCGCATAATATGGTTTTATGGATGGTTAGAATAGAGATGGTGGACCCCATTCATCTGGGGGGTTCCACTTAAATAGGTTATGTTTGGTCAATTTGTGAGGTCTATGATCATTTGATCCTTTGATCTTTATCAAGCAATTCATGGGTCCCAGCCCGCATCATATTGTTTCATGGATGGTTAGAATATAGATGGTGGACCCCATTCATCTTGGGGGTCCCACTTAAATATGTTAGGTTTGGTTAATTTGAGAGGTCTATGATCATTTGATCATTTGCCCTTTATCAATCAATTCATGGGTCCCTGCCCGCATCATTTGATTTTATGGACAGTTAGAATAAAGATGGTGGACTACATTCATCTGGGTCTCACTTAAAAATATTTGGTCAATTTGTTAGGTCTACGATCATTTGATCCTTTGATCTTTCTTAATCAATTCATGGGTCCCATCCCGCATAATACGATTTTATGGACGGTTAGAATAGAGATGGTGGACCCCATTCATCTGGGGGGTTCCACTTAAATAGGTTAGGTTTGGTTAATTTGTGATGTCTATGATCATTTGATATTTATCAAGCAATTCATGGGTCCCAGCCCGCATCATATTGTTTCATGGACGGCTAAAATATAGATGGTGGACCCCATTCATCTTGGGGGTCCCACTTAAATAGGTTAGGTTTGGTCAATTTGAGAGGTCTATGATCATTTGATCATTTGATCTTTATCAATCAATTCATGGGTCCCAGCCCGCATCATTTGATTTTATGGACGGTTAGAATTAAGATGGTGGACCCCATTTATCTGGGTCCCACTTAAAAATATTTGGTCAATTTGTTAGGTCTACGATCATTTGATCCTTTGATCTTTTTAAATCAATTCATGGGTCTCATCCCGCATAATATGGTTTTATGGACGGTTAGAATAGAGATGGTGGACCCCATTCATCTGGGGGGTACCACTTAAATAGGTTATGTTTGGTCAATTTGTGAGGTCTATGATCATTTGATCCTTTGATCTTTATCAAGCAATTCATGGGTCCATCCCGCATCATATTGCTTCATGGATGGTTAGAATATAGATGGTGGACCCCATTCATCTTGGGGGTCCCACTTAAATAGGTTAGGTTTGGTTAATTTGAGAGGTCTATGATCATTTGATCATTTGCCCTTTATCAATCAATTCATGGGTCCCTGCCCGCATCATTTGATTTTATGGACAGTTAGAATAAAGATGGTGGACCCCATTCATCTGGGTCCCACTTAAAAATATTTGGTCAATTTGTTAGGTCTACGATCATTTGATCCTTTGATCTTTCTTAATCAATTCATGGGTCCCATCCCGCATAATACGATTTTATGGACGGTTAGAATAGAAATGGTGGACTCCATTCATCTGGGGGTTTCCACTTAAATAGGTTAGGTTTGGTTAATTTGTGATGTCTATGATCATTTGATATTTATCAAGCAATTCATGGGTCCCAGCCCGTATCATATGGTTTTATGGACGGTTAGAATATAGTTGGTGGACCCCATTCATCTTGGGGGCTCCACTTAAATTGGTTAGGTTTGGTCAATTTGTGATGTCTATGATCATTTGATCTTTATCAATCAATTAATGGGTTCCAGCCCACATCATATGGTTTTATGGACGGTTAGATTATAGATGGTGGACCCCATTCATCTTGGTCCCACTTAAATAGGTTAGGTTTGGTCAATTTGTGAGGTCTATGATCATTTGATCATTTGATCTTTATCAATCAAATCATGGGTTCCAGCCCGCATCATATGATTTTATGGACGGTTAGAATATAGATGGTGGACCCCATTCATCTTGGTCCCACTTAAATAGGTTAGGTTTGGTCAATTTGTGAGGTCTATGATCATTTGATCATTTGATCTTTATCAATCAATTCATGGGTCCCAGCCCGCATCATATGGTTTTATGAACAGTTAGAATGGAGATGGTGGACCCCTTTCATCCGGGTCTCACTTAAATATATTAGGTCAATTTGTTAGTTCTATGATCATTTGATCTTTTTTAATCAATTCATGCCTCACCTAAAAAATAAAACATTTGGAAAAAAAAAAACATAAAGATCAAATTAGCAATAAAAAGAAGGACTCACAAGTTTACTAATTAATAAATTTATTAAAAATAATTAATATCAGTATGTGCATTGGTGGTTCCGTGGGTTCCACTTAAATAGGTTAGGTTTGGTCAATTTGTGAGGTCTATGATCATTTGATCTTTATCAAGCAATTCATGGGTCCCAGCCCGTATCATATGATTTTATGGACAGTTAGAATATAGTTGGTGGACCCCATTTATCTTGGGGGCTCCACTTAAATAGGTTAGGTTTGGTCAATTTATGAGGTCTATGATCATTTGATCTTTATCAATCAATTAATGGGTCCCAGCTCGCATCATATGGTTTTATGGATGGTTAGAATATAGATGGTGGACCCCATTCATCTTGGTCCCACTTAAATAGGTTAGGTTTGGTCAATTTGCGAGGTCTATGATCATTTGATCTTTATCAATCAATTCATGGGTCCCAGCCCGCATCATATGGTTTTTTGAACGGTTAGAATGGAGATGGTGGACCCCATTCATCCGGGTCCCACTTAAAAAATTTGGTCAATTTGTTAGGTCTACGATCATTTGATCCTTTGATCTTTCTTAATCAATTCATGGGTCTCATCCCGCATAATATGGTTTTATGGACGGTTAGAATAGAGATGGTGGACCCCATTCATCTAGGGGGTTCCACTTAAATAAGTTAGGTTTGGTCAATTTGTGAGGTCTATGATCATTTGATCATTTGATCTTTATCAAGCAATTCATGTGTCTCAGCCCGTATCATATGGTTTTTTTGGACGGTTAGAATATAGATGGTGGACCCCATTCATCTTGGGGTCCCACTTAAATAGGTTAGGTTTGGTCAATTTGAGAGGTCTATGATCATTTGATCTTTATCAATCAATTAATGGGTTCCGGCCGGCATCATTTGATTTTATAGATGGTTAGAATAAAGATGGTGGACCCTATTCATCTGGGTCCCACTTAAATATATTAGGTCAATTTGTTAGATCTACGATCATTTGATCTTTTTAAATCAATTCATGGGTCCCATCTCGCATCATATGATTTTATGAACGGTTAGAATGGAGATGGTGGACCTCATTCATCTTGGGGGTCCCACTTAAGTAGGTTAGGTTTGGTCAATTTGAAAGGTCTATGATCATTTGGTCATTTGATCTTTATCAATCAATTAATGGGTCACAGCCCGCATCATATGATTTTATGAACAGTTAGAATAGAGATGATGGACCCCATTTATCTTGGTCCCACTTAAATATATTTGGTCAATTTGTTAGGTCTATGATCATTTGATCTTTCTTAATCAATTCATGCCTCACCTAAAAAATAAAACATTTGGAAAAAACCATAAAGATCAAATTAGCAACAAAAAAAAGGACTCACAAGTTTACTAATTAATAAATTTATTAAAAATAATTTATATCAGTCTGTGCATTTTGTGGTTTCGTGGTTATGCACGGGGTTTTGCTAGTATTCCACAATAGTGATGATTGAGTTCGTTATAAGAAATATATACTTTCCACACATTCCAGCACTAAACAGTATTAAGTTTGAAAATGTGCACAAAGTTGTCATAAAAAACACGATACACGTTATTACCATTTCCTTATGCATAGATGAGTGTGTATGAAAGCATGATTACATTTCCTTATATGTAAATGAGGGGTGAAAATGATGGATCAATGAAGTCATTTTCATATAAAATCTTAAGCTACTGTTGGTTCCGCTTGCTGACTTTCAATTAATATTAAACTCATAAACCCCAAATTTTCAATCCTAATCTTTCAAATTATTTATTTATTAAACATTCAGCTCAATGTCTTAAATATCCATAGATTGTAAGACAAAAAAGCTATTACATATGTAATTCAAACTGTTCAATGTTTAACGTGTGAAAAATGGTGCTTCCATTTTGCATGTGTACCTTTCACATCTGCAACATTCACTATCATAAAATTCACACATGTAATTGGCATTTCCTCATCGCGTGTGTAAAAGACAAATGACCCCTAAGGACCCCCAAAAATCTCCTCTGATTGATTTATTTAATGTACGCAGCAGCAAGCCATCTAAATCAATATCAAAGAACTAGATTCATTTTTAGCTTCCTGCTCACTCTACCAACAATGTATGCCCCATACGGCTATACCACTTGGGTATGATTCCATGAATACCACACTTTCCAAATTGCAAGCCTTTTATATTTATGATAGCTCATGAAAATGCCTTTTCTGATATGAATTTAGTGGAAAGAGTTGTTGATTCATTGATGAAGTGGGAGAAGAGTGATCTACATCGGACTCATTTTATTATAGTTCATGATAGATAATTGCAAAACTACCAAGCCTATTTCCAATTAAATAGATTGGCAAAATGAGCTTTTTAAGTGATACTTCAATACAGACCTAGGGCAAAGGTGGAAGAACAGATTACCTTCCCAAGTCTGTTCTTGCTTTTCCAAAGAATCAAAACAGAGACCACCCCACTTATTATAGTGCATTGGGGTTATTCCTACCACCAAATAGTAACATGGATATTGTTTGTCATAGTGTTAGTAACAGGTGATGGAATGGCCCTAAATAATTGAGCTCTTACTGGATAAAGAAGTATAGGAACAATAAGAAAATTATAGAAAATCTCCTTCTTAATGGATTACTGGGTGTTTGGATAATATCAAAGCTTATGCACCCTGAAAGTGACAGAACCACATAGCTGTTGCCAAAACTGAAGTGTTGTACATTTTATTTGCAATACTTATGTTTATGATTTTGATTGTTACTTACGGATCGTCTATATGATATCTCTTCAATGTTACATAGTTGATAAATGACAATTTCATTTTTTTTAATCATCAAATTTGTTAATGTGCATTTGAGTGAGAATTTGTGTGGAACTTCATTGACTTCAAATTCCACAGTTCCCATTTGTGACAGAAACACAAAGGCAACTGAATGAATGCTTCAGTTATAACCACCCAAAAGGAAGATAAAACAATGGAAAGACACTCACTGAAGGATAAAAAATAAGAAGCAACAGTCACAGGCACAGCTGAAACTGTGATACAACGTATTTCTTAAAATCACGATCCAGCACATACTGAAGTAAACCAACAGAAGACATCAAAATTTGCAAAATCCAGCATGACACAACAAATGAAATAAAAAAATAAAAAAAAAAAGGATTATGGGAGGACAAAAGAGATGCACAGGTGAAATTACTCATGAATTGTTTCAATTCAAATTTTTGTTTCAGTATCCATTGACTTGTGTACAATACATTTACTTAGATATAGTCAACATAATCATAACCACAAGCCATACTGGGTTCTCCAAGAGCTGCAAGCTAAATCATAGCAAGAATGCCCGCAATTAATGACACTTGGCTGAGTTGTTAAAGGTTAAGATCAAGAGGTCGAGGCGGATCCCTTAGTCTACATGCACAATGCACCTTGGTCGCAGTGCCCTTTCTTTATCACCATCGGATGGCTGCAAAAGGGGCAGAAACAGCATATTGGTAACCAGAAAAGGAATTATGGAAAGGACATTGATTTTGAACAAGTCAGTTGCAGGCAAAAGCTAGAACTAGGCCCAACGAATTGTACCTGAGAACCCAACTAAATTTCCAGCCAAGATAAGTGAATTGGATGCCTTTAAGCAAATATATAAGAAAAAGAAACTGAGGCAGGCTTGTGTTTATCCAAATAATTAACTTTATTCGTCAAGTATAGAGACAAGCTTTACTTGTCAAACAAACCAAATCTTGATTAAGTTTCTCATCAAGTGCTGCAGTTTGCTTGAACAAGTATCTAACCAAGTGTTGCAGAGGCTCAACATGAACAAATTTCAGTGGGATTCAGACTTCAGAGTCAAATTGGCAGTCAAGTTTTGAGTTGGTCCAATAGTTGCAACAATTTTTTAAAAAGCTTTTGTATTCTACCCGTCGGATGATAAAACGAGGGACTTGCACCCTCTTGGAACCATCTGCCAATCGCTTGCTTGGTAAGTAGTCTTCCTCTGCAGATTCGTTGTAAACCTGAAAGAAAAAAAAATTATGCCATCATGAGAGAGAGCGAGGGAAGCATGCAAGTGGACAACTAAAGCTGATTCTAAGTGTAGCTTCCCAACAAACAAAAGCATGAACGGAATCAGTATTTTCTTTTACAACTAAATGTCACGTACCTGGTTCTGAATTGCTCCTACCAACTTATTTCGACATCCAGAAGCCTGAACACTTTCTAGGCAAGGACATTGAAGTAACACCCTCTCTACAAAATGTGGAAATCAAAATAAGCATGATATATATAGTGGAATTTTTAGAGACGGCCAGGCTGCACTAAGTATGAGCAGCCCAGCCTGTGCAGCCCGCCTGCCCCACTATTATCAATCAAAAACCCAATGGGCAGGTCAACGTACATAGACAGTAGTATATCAGCAACCAACAACGGATAGTTACCTGGGTGTAAGTTTGTACATGAATTGAGATTCAGGTCATTAAGCTCTGGACAATTTAGATACAAGGCCTGCAATGCAAATCCAAAAGCTTAGACTGTAGAATTGAAATCACAACTTAAACGGTTAGATGGTAGTTGAATGCATATCAACTCCAATCAGTCAGAATATTTTGAAAAAATGAATTGTTTATCTGTTCCTCTTAGCACGAACTGGATATCAGATTGAATGGGATACGCAATTTCTATCTTCAAATCCAAGCCAGAGCTAGAAACCGAGTGCCTATTTGTTTGCATAGAGTACATAGGAATTTATGGCCAAATGAGCTCCGCCCAATGATTATTAAAGAGAGGTTAAGGATATGAGGTGAGGGACAGAGGATTTATGTTAGCAATGTAGAATTGTAGATGGCACCTTGACTTCCATAGGATTTAAAGTACTAGAGTGATGACTTGGTATCCATCTCTCATTTGATTTAATTTCCATTAAAGGAAAAGTTATATGATGGACATTTTTTGGAAATTCACCTTAGAATTCCTAGGAATTCAATATGTGAAACAAACAGGCCCCAAACGATCAGAGGCAGTAAATGCAAATATGCAGCATCTCACAAAATGCAATTTTCAAAATGCAACTCTAAATATCCCTGATGAACCAGATGCACAACAAAACAGGGAGCAGCTGTTTTCAGATATATAAACAGCTATAATATGGATACAACAATTTGCACCCTACCATTCAAAAAAATTCCAATTTGCACCCTAAAGCAAAACAGGTTTTTCTTTTTCTGAGTCTTACATCTAAGCCAGAGCAACCCCATAGACTGAGCTTCTTCAACCTCCCGTGTTTTATGATAAGCTTCTGGTACATTGGGTACAGCTTGGTGTTTGAAACTTTTTGCTGATACTTTAGTTCTTGACTGCTGTTGTCAGCAGGCAACCCATTTTCTACAACGCTTGGATTTTCAACACTGGGATCGCAAATAGTCATCCCACAATCAAAGAGTCGTAGATGTGGTAATTGGGCAGCAGCAAATTGGATACCACCTGGATGGGAAAGAGGCAGAAAAACAAAATAAGAATACAACTTGCAGTCAGCACAAAAGAGCATACTGGTAGCAAAACCAGATAAATGGGGTAAAGGCTAAAATGAAGATGATGATGACTGGAAACTGAATAGATAGAAAATTACTTGAAGTAACATTAGGACATAGAGCAAGGAGGAGTCTTGATAAAGTATGTGGAAACACATTGCAGATCATTCCAATCCCACTGTCACTGATGCTAGATCTGAAATTAAAACAAATAAAGAATTATCAAACCCCTATGATCATTTAAAATGATAGACTGATCATTTGCTTCATTTTCTTTCATACTAGGGTCAAAAGCAATGTGAGAAGCAAATTGAGAAGTGCATTGGTATTAGCAGAATTTGTTCATTAATGTTAGATCCTGAGCAGAGACATCATACATACAGCAATAGATGAATCACTTGAATTACCAGGTATTGTAAGAAAGCCCACTTACCCACTTAAATCAAGTAATTCCAAGTTAGTATAACTTGAAGTAATGGCAGCAACAGATGCATCTGTAATTTCTGAACCAAGCACCAAGGAAAGCATGCGCAATCCCCTAGCAACAAGAATCACCAACAAAACTATTAAAATAAGAGTGAAAAACATAAAACGATAAAAAAAAAAAAAAAAAAAAGGAAGGAACAAAAAGAGATGAAATCAAAGGTAAAAGAGTATAGAAAATAAAATAGGTCATATTATTGAATGTGGGAAGTCATGGAACACTAAAAGGGGGAACTTTTTTGAGACCAAAAATCAAATAAACTAGCCAAGTATGACCAGTATTAGGATTAAGTTCTTGAAAGGGCACCAGAGAATGAGATTATAAACAGTGATTCACTTATATGATGATAAGCAAGTGGGACAAAATAATGCCTGCTTTTGTTTTTTTCCGATGGAACCACCTCATTACAACAGGATGGTCTTCAACCCATCTTAAGTTCCTCATGCCACGCCACATCAGTACTATGTAAAGCACTGACAATATTGTCACAAAAAATCCCTCATGCCACACCGATATCAGCAAACTAAGTCGTTGGTGGGCAACATCCACATCACCTAAATTACTGTCGCACAAATCAGAATCTCAAAATGCCCATTTGTATATTTAGAGCAAGTAATCTCTCATCATAAAATAACACATCTCTGGCAGACCAGAAAATTACATCTAGCAAATGGAACAACTATCTTAACTGATTCTCATTGGTATCATGACTTGGCACGAATCCATTATTATCATTGTCATTGTCACATAACCCATCGACAGGCCACCTCGGCCCTAGTCGAACTCATGCCCTCTCAGTCTCAGTTACTCCACATAATCACACAGTTCCTCACTACTTCATCCAAGGTCATTATTGGCCCTCTACTCTAACTTATTCAACTCCCTTTCATTCACCTTCAAGAGGCTGAATCCGTCCATCAAGAAACATGCCTAAACCACTCCAAGAAATATTTCATAATTTATCTTCTTCTTTTGCAGCTAATCATTTTTCTTGTCATGCTCATTCCTAATTTTATCATTTCTATTAACTTCAAACATCCTTCTTGGCATGTGCATTTCAAACACATGAACTTTAGCTTCTTCAAAGTTCACATTTCTTCATTTTCCAACATTCACTCCATATAATGATACTAGCCTTAACTACTGTCTTATAAATGTGCCCCTTTAACCGAAGGGGTACTTGACAGTCAATTAGTCAAGAAAACTCCACTAGTAGTCCCCACTTTATCCTATGATGATTGTAATTGTTATATCTAACTCAAACCTTCCATCATCTGCTACAATCTTGAATGGAATATTTAAGGAAATCTCTTAGAAATCTAATCTACATATAAGTCAAACTTTTTAAGATTAAGTACCAACCCCATAACAGAAGAAACAACAGACCTTAAGTTTGCACTTGTTAGAGCAAGAACAACAGAATGAGAGAGACGAATGGATGCAATATGAATGTTTCTCAACTTCAAGCAGCTCCTTCCCAGACCATCCACCATGCTGATAAGATCTGTACTGTCATTTTCTTGACGAGAAAAGTCCAGGGAAAGCTCCTTTAAATTAGGACAGTTAAAGGCCTGTGACAACAAATAGAACAGATACTATCACTTGAACTCACCTAACAAAACTGATTAACCTCAGAGACAACAAAGCTCAAAAATAAAGGGAGCAAAAAATTACCATTTTTGAAATCGAAAAGAGATCCGAAAGCCATAGAGTTGACAAACTCGAAGAACAGAGATTCAGAGATCCAAGGTTTGTGCACCCTTCAATTTTAAGGCTTGAAAGACAACGTTTTTCAGCAACAAAACGACCTAAATCATCCCTGCAATACATTACAAACTCTATTAGTACACTCTCATGTGCTGATAACTTGCAACATTGCTGAAAGAAACACTAATGTGAGCTTTACAGTTTAGAAAACCAGGAGTACAAAGTAGGTGTGATTCCCAAACCACAAAAAGGAAAACCCAGATCTGACACCAAATGTCATAACTAATTCGGGGTGGAAATCCCCAACTCACCAAATAGAAATAGAACTCTATAAAAAAAATAAAAATAAAAAACTTGATCAAAATTATTAACTCAAAAAAAGCTTCCAAGAAGTTTAACCTTTCAACATAATATATATAGAGCAAATAAAACTAAACCCAAACTTAAGTCTCACCATCAAAATTTAAACATTATAATTGTGACAAACAAAGTGCTATTCAAATAACGGTAATATTCAAGTGAGAACTAGTTCTCACATATTATATAAGAACTTTTTTATAGGGCTCAATTGTGGGCCCCATTTGGAGATGGGATCTGGGGGATGGAAAGATCTATATGAGACTACCCCAAGTATCAAGTTTGACTCCAAACCCATGCCCCTAACCCCTTCATCCGTGGCCCACAAGTTTAAAGGCTTCATATTCAAAAAAAAAATATATTCAACCCTCGATCCAACGGTTCAGTCCATTCGGATGTGTGCCAATCCTTGGAATTAGTGACTATCAGAGGGTTCCCTATTGATTGCTAGGTTTGGATGGATTGCTAGTTGAGCCCCGCAAAAAAGTTCTCATATAATAGTTCTCACTTGAATATTTCCCAATAATAAACTCAAGCACACATAGGTCTATCCAGAATTTTAACCACATTAGACAAAACATATGACCAGATCATCTAAATAAAGAAGAATTATGAGCCCTCGGTCATGGTGAATGTATGTTTTCCCAATCCTCTACTCATTGTGCATCAGAAAGTCATCACCAGTGACCCACATACCCTTTAACCCATGGAGATACCTCAGCATATCCCAATTCAGAAAATTCCCAATACAAAACAATAACTTTTTCACAAGCAAAGACAATAGCTTTTTTTTTTCTCGGCATCCAAAATCTACTGGACTATTGTGGGCATTGCCAATCTGTGGTACCCATTGTATCAGCCCTTAGGATAACGCATAAAAGGGGCATGTGGGGGCCACATTCCTGGGATTGACATTATTTTCAGAGGATCAAGGCCTCACAATACCTGCCCCCAACAAAAATATAAAATACAACAAAATTGGTAAAAAAAAAAAAAAAACTAGATTTTAGAAAACTGTCAAAAAGCATAAAAACTAATCCAACAAAATAGATAACCACAGCGGAGAAAAATAGAAACAGGAGGGATGCAGATCTATCCTCTCGGATAAGTAATCAACAAAAGAAAAAAAAGTATAAAAGAATTATCAAAATAAAATCAGTAAATGTAAATACTCAGAGATCAAGGAGAAATGGATCCAGATCTAAATCCATACAGCACCAACCGATCTAGAAACCTAAGTAAAAGAAAGCAACATCTAGAAATCTCAACGCATTAAATCTAAGCATTAACATGAACTAAAACAGCAAATCAATGATTTTCAATAGGGAAAAAAAACCATACCCAGTTATCCGATTGACTGCAGTATCAGATGTACGGATCTCTATAGCTTCAAGATTAGGACATGAAAACGCAACACAAGCCAACATCGTCGCATCCAAATCACTGCAACAACCGAATAAATTCACACGACATTAAACATAAAATCAATACACATTTCTCTACTTTCTTCCATTAACTGATAAGTTTTTATGTGGATTTAACCCATCTCTTCTCTTAGGAAAAAAAGCAAAGTTCTGAACTTTTTTTTATATTCGCATCCCATGTTTCATGCTCATCCAACCCCATCAATTATGCTTTCCAAGATTGGGGCGTTCATCTCTCAAAACCCAATTTCCATATCCAAAATGTTAGCCTATAGATAACTCATATCTGTTTGTTCATCTGTAAGCAGTTATATCGCTTCAAAAGCCTACATTTCTCCACAGATAGAGCCAAGGGGGAGTTCAAGTGTTCAACTCTCCTAACCTTTCGATCCTCAATGAGAGTCTAACCAGTCCCGTACACCTCCGGAGCACCGATCCAACAAACCACACCTGCGACAGCGGGGGAACCCGCAGCCGCAGCTCCTCGGCGGAGCGCCACACTCGCCTAGCGCAGTCCCTCCACCCCCTACACACCTGAGCCGCCGACAGCAGCGCCGGGGGAGGCAACCTCCTCATCACCTCCGACAAGCAGATGGACGGAACGGCTGTCTCCACATCGTCATCCTCCTCCGCCGACGACAAGGCATCGTCGAAGGAGAGGGAACGGCGGAGCTGCTGGTTAGAGCGAGGCGGAGTGGGGTTGCTGGGAACGGAGATGGGATCGCCGACGGCGTTGCAGACATGGCCCTTTTTCGGGACTCCGCAGCGGCCGCAGTTGTAGCTGCCCCGCTTCTTCGCGCGCTTCACAGCGGCGGAGACTTGTGATGAGTGGCGGGGGAGCATTTTCTCTCTAGGGTTTTAGGGTTTTTGAGACCCCCCCCAGAGAGAAAAATGAGTGCTTTCTTTCTTGTGTTAGGTTTTTGCGATTTAGAAAGATAGAGAGAGAGAGAGAGAGAGCGTTTTCTTTCTGAAGTTAGGGTTTTGCGATTTGCAGCAACAGATCGAGATCGAGAGAGAGTGATAGTGTGTCTTCTTTCTAGGGTTAGGGTTTTGCGATTTGCAGAGGGAGTGAGAGGAAGAAGAAGAGTGAGAGAGCTGGAGAGTAAAAAAGAGGAGGGAGCGATGGAGATGGCGCGGGAGATGGTAGATGTTTTCGCGCCCTTTTTTCCATTGGCGGAGGTTGAAAACAGAAAAGGTTCGGAAGTTTGCCGCGCGACTTGACCAAAATGACCACTGCGTGTGCTTCTTCTTTCCTTCATTTGTGCGTCACATGCTCATTGTTTTTGAGCATGAGCCCCGCCAAGCGGTCGCGTGGAAATGTGGCACATGTTGGGAAGATCTACACCGTTGATAGATGATTCTTATCAAAAATCATTGAATAGGCCTTCCTTCCTGGGCCACCAATCAGACCTGATTTCAAAACAGAAAAACTGTAGATTTGGATTTCTATAGAAACGTGCAGTTACTACTTGAGATACGTTTTGCTGGATAGCCTGGATTTGAGCTGCTTTTTTTTAAGCTGATACTTGAATGAGTATGGCTAAATCCTATGTATGTCAGAGACCCAATTAAAGGCCTAGATAATGGCATAAATATTTATACTATACTGATTGATTGTCAGGTGAGACTTGATTCTAGGAAGCTGTTGTGTTGTTGTTGTGTGTGGCCCATCCCATTCCTCTGGGCTCTGACCGTTGGTTGAGTTTGATGGTTTTCTGGTAGTGGGGTAGCTGCTGTTGGTGCTGCAGCGTGTAGATGAAATGAACGGTGGATGGGGATTGAACAAGATGTGTATGTTGTGGCAGACGCACAATGTAAGGTAAGGAGCCGAGTAACGTGTGGAAATAGAGCGGGTGGGGTCACTAGTCACCTTAGGACCACATGCAGTAGATGGCCAAGGAAAAAATGTGAAAAGGGTAATTTCGTCTATTCGCGGTTATAAGCATCTGATGCACAGCTACCCTCACTTTCGAAATTAGGTGGAAAAATCTAAAGTCAATTGATGGCACTAGTATGAGTGGCAAATAAGGCTCTCAAAGGTCCAAGTCTTAAAACCAAATGACCCAAGTCAGGCCCTGGGTTGTCGAAACCCTATCCTACATGCGAGCCCAATAGGGATGGTAACGGGTTGAATCGGAGGCAGATATCCAAACGGAGAATCGAATATTCGAATCATTAAAAAAATATTAAAAAGATAATACAATTCAAATTATAATTTAAACATTAAAAACATTAAAAAGACAATATAATTCAAAATATATCCAAAAATAAACTTCCAAAATAAAGTCATTCAAGTTTCAACACACTTACACAAGTCATACAAATCCCAATTACTGGAGTGTTCTCTGTAATATATTGATATATATATATGGTGTAATATATGTAATATTAAATAAGATAAGGGGGAAAACTGTAATTAAGGGTTAAATGGATATCCAAACGGGTCGGAGATCGGATATCCAAACGGATATTCGGATCGGATATCTCCATATCCGCCTCCGATCCGATCTCCGAATTTTTTTCAAAATCCATATCCGAATCCGACCCGGTCTCCGAAAAAATCTCCGAAATCCATATCCAAACGGAGCAGATATCGGATCAGACCGGATGGAATTGCCATCCCTAGAGCCCAGTCAGGACCTGCACCACTTACGCCTTTATTTAGCCCTTACGAATCAGGGCTGAACCCTAACCTAAAGAAAAAAAATTTATTACGTTTATATTATAACTGTTATAAATAGTCACATATATAGTGTAAAAATCTTGATCGAGTATCTTGACGGTTAGTTGTTGCTGTTTTTTTTATTGATGGATTGTATTTATTGTGCTTGTGCAGAAAATCTTGATCAACCTATTTGATAGTTACAAATAATCACATCTATATGCATTTTATGTATGTAAGTGGCTGCAGACAAATGATTCCTATATCAAATTCTGCCATGGGTAAATATTGGTAAGTTTAAGAACCATATGTAATGTGTATCGACTCAATTAGGCTAAAAATGTCAACCGAAAATAAATATGAAGGCGATCAACCTGATCTCTTAATTAACAGTGCGAGTTTGGTTGGGTTGGCAGGTTAATGGCAAGCTTGACTAAACTCAAATTAACCCATTTTTTAATAAAGCTAAAAGTCTTATGACAAACCAAATCCGAAAATAAATAAAAAGTAGTTGTTTGTGCTTGTTGAGCACCCTGTCCACTGTCTAGTGGTTTGTGCTTGATGAACACCTGAATCTTGGGAAAACAATTGGAAAAGGTTAGGTCATTGTGCAGAATTGCTTCAACTAATCCTATAAAAGGAATTTTTTAACTTTACATTTCTTTGATCTCAAACATAGGATGGGCACAAAAAGCTTTATACCAGTCCGACGTGGACATATTTATATTAGAGGTTGAGTTTCTATATCTTTTCTTTTGAAATCAAAAAATACTTTCTTCTTGATTGATTATATATTGATTTTGTCTCTTCCAATTTTCAATTTATATGAACCCTGATTATAAATCTCCTTTATTAGGTCCATTGGAATGGTCTGATTGTTAATTGATTATATATTGATTTTTTCACTTCGATCGACACGTTGCCAATAAATGCTTTGCCAAAGCTCCAAAGAAGAAAATTGATGAAGTAAAAATAAAATCAGTATAAAAGATTTCCAATTACTCTAATCAAGAAAACAATAGCATTTGTTACTCTGCCGAGAATCTTTTTCTGAATATGAATCTTCTTCTACACCAACAATAAATATGTTTTTAGTAAATAAATAAATAATTATATAAATGATTAACAATATTCCTGACCATGTTACAAATAATAAAAGAAATTATCAATTAATTTCTCAAATTATTAAAAGCAAGCAAGTGAAACAAATCTCATACACAGCCCCACTCTTTATCATGCAACAAGTCTATGATAGACTACAATCAAGTTCAATTTCTCTAAAATCCATTATAAATATTGATTTATACAAAAAAAAAATCAATACTATGAAACATGAAGTCATAACTTAACTAATGAAGTTCATTCATTAAGAACTCAAGTTGATTTCTTACAACAATCTCTTCAAGAATCAACTTTGGAAAATATAGTCTCTGTGGTTCTATAATGGAAAATGCATTGCAATAATGGTATACTACAATCACTTTAAAAACCAATAATTTTCACAAGAATTAGCCGCTTTAATTGACTATGGAGCAGACATAATTTGCATCAAGGAAGATCTTATCCCAATAGAAATCCTTGACCACATAAATTCATCAATTACTATAGCCAATGAAAAAACTTATACCATCCGGTATAAATTATCTAGTGTCATTATCCATAAAAATGGAAAATAAATTCCTACAAACTTTGTTGTTGTCAAAAACTTGCAACGCGATTTAGTAACCCCTTTTATTACAAAAATACAATATTTCACTGTCTCTAATAAAAGCTTACAAGTTACAGTAGATAATAGAAAAATAATTTTCCAATTATACCAATAAATAAAGCTTCAATAAAGCCACTATGATAAATCTATCCATGTATATCCAGATTTCAAAATATTATTTTTTTAATTCTATTTCGCTGCATTACTACAAGAAAATATATTTTTAGCATCGAACTTATAGCGGCTGCCAGTCAAATTCGTCGCTATAAAATACTTATAGCGGCGGCCACATCTGACTTCCGTTGTAATTTAAATTTTAACTTATTTTTACCGGCGGCCGTCGCTATAACAGTCGGTAAAAACATTCATCTAATGTCGCCAATGTTTTGCAGGCAAATTTTTTTTTTATCGTCAAATATATAGCGGCGGCTGATAAATTCGAGGGTAAACTTAGTTTGTAGCGTCCAGGAAGTGCTGGCCGTCGCTGGAAGTCATTTATTGCGGCAACCATAAGTGGCCCGCCGCTAAAAGTTCTATTGAAAATCTGCCCACTCTCTTGCTCTAATACCCTCTTTCGATTTGGGGCAGAAATCCCTAGCTCAGACGATCCTCTCTCTCGTTCTCACCTCCCCGCAGACGACCCACCTCAGGATCCCTCTCGGCATCGCCCTCCTCCTCCAACCACTGTGCACACCTCACGGCCCTCATCCACAGCCTATCATCCTCTACCTCTTGACCACCACCCTCGTCGCCTACCTGCGCAGTATCCGCCGATCCCGCAGCCCATCATCCCTTTACGCCACTCTCTCCATCGTCGCCATGTCCTCGTGCGCAGAACCTCGCCAAAGCCTCGGCATAACCTATCTCGACTCCAACTCTGGCACCGATCCTCTCCACCATCACCGACCGCGCTACCTCCCTGAGGAGATGCTCGTTCACGCCCAGACACGCCCGTTTCCCCCTCCACGCCAAATCTCTCTTTCCTTTCTCTTCCCCCTCCCTCATCTCCTCAATGCCCGAGCCCAGCTATGCGTCATCTTCTCCATACGCAGTGGCACAAGTTCGAATAAGGGATTTAGGGTTGAAGATGACACCCCTAAATCCATAGGTCTCTGCGTCATCTTCTCCATATTGCAGTGGTTTAGTGTGATAACCCTAAATCCCTTATTCTTCTTCTCATTTTAATCTGAAGAGTCCAAGATAGGGGTGTTGGCACAAGCACCCATTGAACACCAGAGCCAGTAAGTTTATTCCTTCAAACCCCCTTCTTTCCCTCTAGAATCCGTTATAGTTCTGTTGTTGCAGCACCAGAGCCAGTAAGTTTATTATCTATGTAATGGTTTTTGTTACCCCATAAGTGATGGTACCCTCTTTTGTTGTAATTCTGGAGTTTGGGCTACAGACTGCTATGAGCCTTGATTTGTTATTTAGAGTCTGAATTTTCTGTGTTTCTAATGAAGGAAAGTAGACATTTTTATGGGTTACTGATTAGAGTAGTGACTCCTGCTATTGTTATCTAAATCCCTTTAATTTAGTAAATGAGATCAATTGAGATAAATAGGCAACTGGTTAAATGAGAAAACTCTAAATTCATGTGTGGAAGATGGGCTTCTCATGAGAAGACCGTAAATGTCATTTTCCCTGTTTCTGCTGAGAAAAGATTTCTTCTTAATGGAGTAGAAGGGTTCATGTTTTAAATGGGGTTTGGCTGTAAATTGTTGTGGGGCAATGAAAAGTTGAGGAATTTATTGCATACCATATGTTTGTGGATTTGCAACAGTTTATGATGTGGTCGGTTTTTTTTTTTTTTTTTTTGAGAATTAACGTTGAGTTTTATTTGAGAAAAAAGTAGAAAATGTCTATCAAGGAGATAGACTTTGAAACAAACAAGATAAAGAGAAAAAATTGCAACAAGAGAAAGAGACTATAAATGTCCTTTTCCCTGTTTCTGTTGATTTGTTTTTAAGTATAGGGATGTTCAAGTAATTTCACAATCTTTGTATGTCAATAGGGCATCCTTTTATAAGGATCTCAAAGTAATTCACAAATTTTGTAGGGGATAATATTTTTTTTTTACCCCTTTGTTTATTATATCTCAAACCCTTAAGTGGGGAGCATCATTTTCTTAGTTCTGTACGTGCTTGTTATCAATTCTTTGCTATGTGTTAATTTGTTTAAGAAATTTTACATTTGAAGGGCTGTGATGGGTATAGTCGCTAAGATTTAGAAGTGTTTCATATTTTAAAACCTTATCATGTTGTGATTGGATTGTTCTGTGATGGAGGTGTGGTGGGGGTACTACTTACACATTTGCAAGATAAAAGCAAATGATATTTGTTTGCTTGTTTATGCCTTTTGTTGTGGTGGAAGAAGGTAAGTGTTGTTTATCCATGCCCTTTTGTCTATAACAAACCAAATGGTGGGTGGGGGAGTTGGGTAGAGCATTAAAGATCAACTCCAAGCTATAATAATATGGTATGACCCTTGTGTGGGGGGGAACTTTCTTTTATTTTATCATCTTACCTAGTTGTGTAAATGATGGGTTTCTGACTTGAACCCTTGAACACTTGAACCAACAACAAGAATAAGAACAAAAGAAAAATGCCAAGTTGACCTGAAGCCAGAGAGTAAGGAAACACACCCACCCACCCAGGTATCAATCCCTGGGTGGGACTATTGGGTGTGGGTGTGCTATCCCACTATCATAGAATTTAATGTAGTGTTATTCATTGGAATGCTTATGCAAGGATAGTTGGTTTAACAACAATAGCCTATCCGGTTCTATTCCTATGTCTTTAACAAATATCAGTGCATTGCAAGTTCTGTAAGTAATTCCTTCCTTTTCATGCTTGTTTACATTATGTATTTGTCTGCATATATTCAGACAGGTTGCATTTCTTACCTCACCGTGAAACATTTATCATTTGAATTGTAGGGATTTATCCAACAACAGGCTAACAGGAGAAGTTCCAGCAAATATCTCCTTTTCACTGTTTACTCTCATAAGGTCTCTTGCTGACCAAATCTATGAACAGCATTATCCAAGGAATTGACGGGCGCTGAGCCACAATGAATTATGCATTACTTTATGCCTGACTTTCTTACATGTGGGGACCATTGTTGTTGATACCATTGAATATAAAAAATCCCATGAAGGATGGTGATTCCTTTAAAATGTCCTAGAGTAGAAGATTATAGCCCTTGAATTAGTGTCTTACACTCTTACATGGGAGGTTAAAGTGATTGAATACCTGAACAATAATTGACTATGTGGTCTAGTTACATTGAAGCCTTGCCCAGGATCTCCTCCATTTTCTCCACCTCGGCTATTTGTTCCGCCATCGCCAGTCTCCACCCAAGGTTAGTGTGTTGCCCTTTTCTTTTTTTTTTTTACAGTTATTGCTAATGTCATGGAGATATCTTGCTGCCCCAAATTTTATTGATTTCTCTGGACAAGCTGTGATTAGATTTGTTTTGGGGGGTTTTCCAATTTCTCTGATGGGGTATTTTGGGTATTTTAAAATTGAATATATAGCCTGGGTTTGTTCATGCATAAATGGAATTGGATCTTGCAAATTATTAATGTGCTTATGTGGAAAACCCATAATTCCTCACTTGAACACCGAAAAAACATATTCCTCTCGTTTTCATTATTTATTTTGTGTGAATGGCATTCCTATCCTTATTGTTTCGAAAACTTTTGAAACTGGCATGTGAGAATCACACTTTTATGGAGTAGGATCTAATGCCATCCATATGTCGAGCACAGATATGTTTCCCTGATTGATTCCATGCACAATATGAGCTACTCATAAGTGGCCCCTGTTTTTTCACATACAGAATATTTCTAACTTAGATGTGGGTTCAAAATGAGTGGACCATACAAACCACCGGTTCCAATCATGGATGATCAGATGATCTGTACCTAGTAAGTCATTATAGTGAAATGAACAGACAAGTAAAACTATTATAAAAAAACGAAGCAGCAAAACTTATCATCTGACCTCGGGTGACCTATTATGTACAACCTTTATAGAAGGCATGCTTGTTGATGCAACTACATTGATAATAAAATGTCTGTTTTCCATTACTATTTTGCAGAAGATTTGTTTTATGAAACCATTAATTAGTTATATGAAGGTTAACCATTAATTAGTTATATGAAGGTTGTGATATTAAGGCAAACCCGCTCCCCCCACCCCTAGCATCTGAAAAGTGTGTCATGTATATGTTTGGCTAGGTACAGTTGCTGCTCTGTCATTTGTGATCTAGTTTTATTAGGATGCCACATTCTACTCTGTTGTTGTCATTTGTGGACTCTTCATGGCATTGTTAAAGAGTCAGTCTTAAACTCACCACATTCTACTCTCTCACACATCCTTAGTAAATGAAACATTTATCATTTGAGTCATCTCTTTTTCACTATTCTTAATATGTCATATAGAAGCAAATACTAATTGAGTAGAGGATTGATGCGTTATGGTGATCTTGCTGTCTTTTATTATCACCTTCAACACACTGAATTGGTCTTGAAGTAAGTTCCAATTTCTAACAGTTGTTTTCCTGGATACATTTTCTATGATATTTCTAGCGAATGGAGTGGTCCTTTGTGGTGGAAGAGTTTGTCCCCACATTCATGCTCTTATCCATTCATGGGAATGTACTTGTCTTTTTGTTGTTATGTTTCTAATATTAAGCTTCTTTCTGTATCTTCATTGTAATTTGTTTGTTCATCATTCCAAGGTTATGATATCATTGAAGTATCAAAATGGACTCAAGGATTTTTGTATAAAATCCTGATATGATGTTAAATGTTTAAGTGGTCTTCAACTAAAATACCAATGGTGTAGGGTATCAAGAAATGTGTTTTTCCCTCATTGTTGATATCTTATGCACTAAGGGGTCAAACATTTTCAGTTAGATTGCCATCTTTTTTTCCTTTGTAAAGGAATTTTGCAAGTGAAAGGATGTGATGGTGAGGTGGCTAAGATGTTGATCTACTTTTAATTATGAAGATTCTTTCATCTATCATCTTGTTGGTTATAAATATTCATTGTTGCAGTTCTGATAATAAACATAAACTTGTGCAGGAAATTTCATTTGAACGCAACCAGTGTTGAAAGAGAGAGAGAAAGCAAGACTAGGATCATGCACCATTTTCTATTTGAGGACCGACCTTACGCCATTTCAATATGTTTAAGTATTTCGATATGAAATACTCTAATTATGAGAAAGATTTGTTAAGTATTTTATTATGTACAGAAAATAGGTTAATATGCATGAAATGTATTTGATATTTGATGTATATGTATATTTTTTTAAAAAAATATTACTTTTACCGGCGGCCAAATGACCGCCGCAAAGGCAGTATTTTTTTTAAAAGAGAATGCTTGTAGTGGCGGCCACCTGACCGCCGCTAAAAAAATAGGTTTTTAACGGCAGCTATTATCACTATTACCGGCGGCCATACGCCCCCGCTAAAGATTCCTTTCGTGGTCTAACTAGCCCACGCATATCTTTTACCGACCGTCAGTGCCGCTGCAATAAAAAACAATAGCGGCGGTCAGTGAGCGCCGTTACAACTTTTACCCACCCGATGTATACCGTTGCCAAGCGGCGGCCACTATGATCACCAGTAATTGTTTTACCGAAGGCCAGAAGCACTTTTACCGGCAGCCCCCGCTATAAGCAGTTTTTCTTGTAGTGATTAACTGAGTTCTCTAATAACCTCTTTAATTTTGTTTTCCTCTAGGGAAACAATGCCAAAAGACAAAGACAAACAACATGCTAGATCCCGACCCGCCTAAGTTTGTTTTACATTTAATTAATCTTAATTAGGTGTCTAATATTTGTTTTGGATGATTTTGTGATGGATTTAGGTAGATTAGTGGGGTTCTGACCGTGTCAGGTAGTACTTTGACCTTTTGAATAATTTAGGGTCGCTCATATGTTTTTAGTTTTTATAGGTTTTCATATGCATCGCATAAAGCATAACTTCACCTTCGATTTTCGTGTTTGGACCCGACCCATTCGGACCCCTCTTGACCCATTTCTCACTGAAGCCCTTTTTCAAGAATTTCTGGTTTATATGGTACTTGCATGCAATGAAGCCACAAACTACCCTTTTATAAACCAGCAGCCACCATTCCCATTTCCTCTTTCGCATTCAGCTGGAAACTCCTTCCTCTCTACTATTTCTCTCCATCTCTTTAATTGGTTGTTTGCATGGGGCTTGGTAAGCGTCACCTTCACTCTAAGCTCCTTCCCCATCTTCTCCAAGCTTCCATTCTCTCAAGTCAACACCATCTTCACAGGTAAGGGAACTCCATTCTCATAAGCTTTTGTATGAAAGTCATAGATTAGAAACTAGATTGCTTGCATGCATCTCTCTTTAGCTAATTTCTTGCATGTATATATATCCATTGTAGGATCATCTCCTTCGCCCTCTTCATCACCTCATCTTCTTCATTTGGTGGGGAATTACTTCCAAGCATTCTCCTTGGTTTATGTATATCTCTTAGAACCTAATCTAGTGCATGCATGTTAATGGGTTTCCTTTTATTGCATTTATCATTCTAGGAAGTGATTTGAGCTTAGAAATTAGGGGTTTTGATTGGTTTGACCCATAAGAGAAATTAGAGTGGAAAGCACAAAAAAGAGGAAGTAACGAGCAATTATGATTTATACATGTTCATGATTCTTTAATTGAATGTTGTAGTTCTCTTGGATATCAAATTCAGTCATTTATATTGTATTAGATTGATAATGTAATGGGTTAATAAAGAACGAGTTGGATGTGTGGAAAATAATTGGACCATGGGAGCAAATGGAGGCTCAAATTGGTCATATAATGATCTTATGAATGCTTTAGAAGTTTTGTGAATAGTTGAAATGAATTGGAGTTGAAATTCCTTCAAAACATAACCATTTTGGGTTTTGAACGCACCCGGGGTGGTCACCAGGCGGCTAGCCGCCCAGGCAGCGGTTAGAATTCCAGAAAGGCAAGAAAGCTTGGGCTTTTAGGCGGCTAGCCGACCCCCTAAGGCGGCATAGACATTTTTCGAAAGATTTGGACGGCCATAACTTTTGATCCGTACGTCCGATTTTAAAGTTTCGTATATTGTTGGAAAGCTCTTGGGACGCAGAAACCAATAGTACACATCCTAATAACTAGAGATTGGGAGAGGAAGTTGATATGTGGACCATTGAACATGGCCCTATCTCTTTTGGGAAAAGAGACTTTAAACCTAGTTTGTACCCTAGATTGGAACCCATAGACTCAAACTTTTATAATCAATCTATGAGGATGATTGTGATATAAACACTAAACCAATAAGATTCTTAGGGTGTGAAAGGTAGCTCCTTAGACATGGAACCCCTAACCGATTAACTAAGTCCAATAAAAATTGTAACACATAAGAAATCTTGAGCTGATATTATCTCATGTGCATATCCGTCTTGTCTAGAACTTCACCATGAGTATTGATTTAGAGGAATGCGATGTACCTCGTACTTACACAACGTGACACCAACAAAATGTAACACGTGCATCGGATTATCTAAAACTACACCGAAATGGACGATTAGAGATGACAGGTAATTAGATTATAGATTTGGCTAGTAAATCTCCCTAATTCTATTAATCAAATTGCACGACATATTGATATTGACTTACTATTGCCCTCAGATATCTCAATGATTATTTTTATATAGTATTGCTATTGTTTTACAATTATATCGTGCATGAACTTGATAAACTGTAACATCTCACGAACTCAAGATCCTACCCCGATGAGGTGAGACTGAATGTCAAGATCCTACCCCGAAGAGGTGAGATGAAGTGAAAGTGAATGATCAACCGATGTCAAGATCATACCCAAAGGAGGTGAGACCCTGGGTCAAGATCCTACACTGAGGAGGTGAAACGGAAGTAGTTGTACTTGATTGAATTGAATGAGTTGGCACTACTTAGCTTTGACAAGACGTCACTCAATGGAGTGGGTCTAGGTTTAGATTTATAATGCCGCTACTGATCAATAGGTAGTTTGGAGCACCATAATTCCAGAATCAGGTAGCCAGGATAACCTTTGGCCGGGTCATTGGTGACATCCCAAAACACTTGCTTTCTTATGGGAGGATCTAGCTAATGTGGTTGCCAACTAGATTGTGTGGATTTATCTGTTATTGATTCATTAAGCATGTTTAATTGATCAATTGTACAATGTGCCTAGTTTCCGATCAATTGACATCATTTAATATTCTATCAATAATTCGAAGTTAATATAACATGTGATAAATCTTAATTGCTAATGCATTGTTGAATCGTCGTATTTATGGTGCTACGCTTGGTATCACAGAGATCCAAATTACCGAAGACGATAGCTAATAGTCATTCAAATTAAAGACTTGATCGGTAAGGTTAATGGTTAGCTTTGACCGTCGGAGTACATATAAGTGTGGTAATTATGACTTGAGATTAGATAGTTAATCTTGCACTTAGTTTAGGTATGCATTGAAGGTTTAAATAATTAGCTCTGTTAAAGACTAATTTTTATGTATTGGATTGCTTAATGGACTGCTCATGGCTTTAATATTGATATGGTTCATGCTTCCGCAAATAAATGTTCATTGACAGGTATCAGTGAGTAAACCTCATACGTGAAAAGTTGAGTTTTCTCCTTCGTGAATTTGGACTTGGTTCGGATTAGGTGCGAGTTCAAGGGAGAATGCGTGTCACATCAAGAACCTTCTTCACATATTCATTCCACAACATTCTTTGCCTTCTTAATTATGAGTTAATTTAATCAATGTTATTAATTATTATTATTGTTATTTTCCATTGAGATTTCCTCATATCTTGAAAGATTTAACCATCTCAAGTACAATGAAATGAGTAACTCACACACACACAGAAAAAGGGGTGCAATGGAAAAAAAACATCGAGCGCGCCTATGGTAAAAGTGCATGGCGCAGATTTCTCGTGCTTTTCCTCAATTGTGCAGATTTTTCATATTGGTGCACATAAGAAAATGACATGATGGGTTTTGTGCTTCTGTGTTTTTGAATAGCTTGAGGATCAGATCTTCCTCGTCGGAACTTGTCAATCCACGCACGCTTAGAAAAGCCAACTAAAGAGTTCCACTACAAGTTTTTGAACTCACTGACTTTTTGTGAATTTTTTATTTCATAGGTCCCAAAATTACAGTTTGAATCATTAATCATGTTTAAAAAACTCCACAACAACTTTCATATTAAAAAATAGCCATTGATTCATCATATATCTTGAGATATTTGTAAAAAGTTTCACACCATTGGATCATGATTTTTTGAAATGATGTGGGCCTCTTTTGCAAAATATGAACAATTCGGTCTCTTCATAAGGCCTAAAACAACTATGGGGTCAAATTTGAAAACACGATTCGTCGCAGATGATGAGAAAAGGGCAAGAAATTCTGACCGGTGATCTATCACAGCGCAAAAAGGCGAAAATTTTTAGTAGTATGTTTTTTTTCTTTTCATTTTTGATACGTGTGGGCCACAAAATCATGATTTGAACCACGAGTCATTTTCAAAAGGCCAAACACGGCTAGGAACTCAAAACTTCAACCATCGATCCATCATAGATTTTGATATATTTTATAAAAAAACTGAGACGTAGAAATATTAATTTTATATTTCTATGGGCTCCCTTTGTAAGATCTGACCAATTCAAATTCCCTAGAGAACAAAAAATGACTATGGGGGTGAAAGCTTAGGTCTTGGTTTTCATGGATTTTGAGAAATTTGAAAAAAAAAAAAAACTTATAACCATTGTATTACACGTCATACAAAGGGAAGGATTTTTTTTCGGTTACCAAATTTGGAACTCTCCTAAGAAATCTTCTTGGAGGATATCATGACAAAGGAATCCTTTAAATAGAATATTCTTTTCTGTTTACCAAGCATGCCCTGAAAGATTTGAGAAGTCATTTGCTTGTTGAGAAGAATGAAAGTAGGTAATCTCCAAATAAATGTAAGCAATATTGTCAAGTATGAAGCCCATAATTTTTTTTTATACTTATGTCACTTAATCTCAAAGTAATGTTTCCCCACATGTGATTCTCATAATCTTTGGCTCTTCTTACAATTCACTTTTATGATACTTCTTTCTACCATGTACAATGCCTTCTAACCGTTCATTTCTATCAGCCTAGCAATAACTATTCGACTAGCACAATAACCCGTGCTAAGCACGGGCCATGTGGCTAGGGTCCCCGCACTATCTAACTACTTTTGATAATATCGCTTTGATAAATAATTTCATAAAATATTGTGTGGCTTGGTGGTTAAGTTACTTATTAAAAAAAAAAAAAACAACGAGTTACGAGTTTGAATGTCACAAGCTATATATTTAGCTTTTTATCAATGCTTAATAAAAAATAGTCAAATTTGAAAGGAATTTCTTCAAAATTGAATACAAAATCCTTAACTTTAATATATTATAATTGGTTACATTACACATAGTTCAATTCGCACAGTGGGCACTTGAACTTATTTATTTTGTCGACTTAGATAAAATGGGTCTCTTACATGGAGGGAATGAGCTTCACAAATATGGCACATGCATCCCATGTAAAAAATAGTAAGACAAGAAGAAAGAGAAAAGGCTCTTTGAAGCATGCTTCTTTTTTTTTGTAACGTTGAAAATCCTTCAATTGTAATATCGTTTAAGAGCAATTTCAATCCCCATCCTCTCATAGGAAAGACACCTTAATATCAAATTATTGGTAAGGGGATGATCTCTAATCATCTCTTCAGAAGTACGAGTTAATACAGTGACAGAATGTAAAGGAGGAGGAGGAGGAGGAGGAGGGATGCAAACTACATAATTTTTTCCCTCTATATATGTAGCACTAAGAATCGGGGAAAAGTGACTAGTGTAAGAGAGAGGAGACCTTTTGCATGACTTGTGAATCTTTGGGGTTACACAACTATATTTGTAAGTGTTTGTTGGAGCATACAGAGGAAGAAGCATAGGAAAAAAAAAGTCTAAGGCCCCGTTTGGTAACTCTAATCGAACTAATAAGAGCTAATTAAATTAAGGTCTAAAATAAAAGCTTTAATTTATAATTAGACTGTTTGGTAAAATTATAAAAAAAAAAGTTCTTATTTTATAATAGAGTGTTTGGTAACAATCTAAATAAGAACTTACTAGAGGGGCAACTTTTTTTTCTTAAGATGAAAGAAAGGAAAAATGGTCTAAATCGATCATATGTACTTAAAAAGCATAGCACTTATTGAAAGTCCTGGATCTTAACCCTAGAGGGGGGGATGTGAATAGGGTTATCTATTAATTAGTGACCAATTTTAATTTTCTATCAATTTACCTTTAACTAATTAGTCACAAGTGATGATTATACAATAATGCGGAAGATAAACGATCAATCACCACAAGCCATTCACCAGTACACAGTGATTTATAGTGGTTCGGCCTCAATAGCCGACTTCACTACCGGCTTTTGCTCAACACCCCACTGGATTTTCCACTAAGTATGCTTTTCAAAAGGCTAGTAATAACCTCTATAAGATGCTTTCCAAGGATAAGCAATAGACACTTGCAATGTTGTGTTTTGTAGGCTAAACAACAACTTATCCAAATGGCTTTTTATGGGCTTAGCAAGAACCTTTACAAGGAGTATTTTCTCAAGAAGTGTCTAAACACGTGGAAGAGAAAATAAATTAAGCGCTAATACAATGCCTCTTAAATAGGCGAATATGAAAGTTAAAATCTAACTCACACAAAAACACTATGAAATGCAAAGATGAATGTTCATTAAGCGTGTGTGGTGAAATCTTCAAATCAAGTTTAAAATGAAGTTCAAATAATTTATGCTAAAAGCATTTGAAAGTTAAGACACAAAGATTTAATTGAAGATGATGCTAATCACATGTATAAAACTAACTTGAAGAAGATATGAAATCAAAGATTCAAGTCGTATCAAAAGTTATGACTAAACATGTAACGCAAATCCAATGTTGTTTTCAAGGAACAAGGTTTAACTAACGTTCAAATGATTGAAAACAACAAGGAAGGATTCAAACAAGTTAATAAAACATGCTACAGAAGAAATCAAAGATTTCAAAAGCATGATTACCAAAGATTGAAATATAGCTTGGTTTGAATCAAGAGGTGGAATCCAAAACAAATGAATCAAAGATTAAATAAGGAATGGATTCCACACAACATAGTTAACATGCTAGAAAACAATTTTCCAAAGGTTTAAAACAAAGCATGAAACATATGAAAAAGGAAATTAAAGCTTACTAAAATTTAACTTCTTGTAATCCAGCTTTAGCTTTCCATTTGGACCGATTAATCTCCCTTAATTCATTCCCTTTGCTTGGGCTCTTAAAACACCAAAAATGGCCTCTTCAATCATTAAAAAAAATATTTTGGAATGAACTTGCTTTTTTATTGAAAAAGTAGTCCAACGAGATACCTGTCGGTCAGCCAACAACAAGGTGTCGGTCGACCGACAGCCTAACGGTCTCTTTGCAACGGTCATATTTTTGAAAGTTTTCTGACCCATATGCTCTTGTCGGTTGACCGCCATTATCGGTTGACCGATAAGGGAACCGACAGCTGGACCGACATAAAAAAAATGTTGAAAATGATACTATCTAGTTTTGGAACTGACGAGGTTTCGGTCTGAAATTTTATGCACTGTCCGTTGACCGACATTACCGACGAACTGACCGACGGAGAAATTCTGAAATTTGTAGCTCTTTGGAAATGGAACCGATAGAGCCATCGGTTGGCCTCGGTTCTCTTTGTCGGTTGGCCGACATGAACAGACAATCTGATCGACAGTGTGGTCAGACTAAATTTCTGAGTTTATGAAGGTTTTGAAAAAGTCTAACTTTGAAACCACTTTGAAAACTCAGATTTGAAAGGTGTTTTGGCAAACTGGTTCGTCAAGAAAATATATTTAAAATCAAGATTTAAATCAACCATAAAGTAGTTTAAATAAAACATGAGTAGGTTAATTCAAAAGAATGATTTTTAAGATGAAACTTTATGAGTTGAAGATCAATGTGATGCAATGAATATGATGCACATGCTAGAGATCAAATTGCAAACAACCTAAGGTCTAACACTTATTATTTGGTCGCTCCAATAAGTAGCAAGGAGAAGCCATCTGTATCCAACCACAGTCCTATCACACAATCCACGAAAAACCAATGAGGCACATCCAAGTAGACCACATTTGCATACATGGCTATAGGACCATTATGCACAAAGAATTCTGATTCGAACCCATGCCTGAAAATCTGGGCATGAAACTTCCCGGCCAGTTTGAGCGCGGGCAAGCTGTTGCAGGCTTTGAGCATAAGGGAGAGTGAATCCATCTGGGCGACACCGTCCTGCTGCATTCCATAATACAATTTGAGAGTACCATCATAAAAATTAATGCCGAGAATACCCTCTAATGATTGCGTTTCATAGGAAGACATTTGGGTCAGGAATTTCATCGAACAGTACGTGCATAACGAATTTCACCGAAATTTGAGCTCATGTGGACAAATTTGGTGAACTAAGTCCATGCATAATGAATTTCACTGAGATCTGAGCTCATGTGGACAAATTTCGTGACTAAGGGCACGTTTGGTAACGGGGAGAGGAATCCTCTCTTCAGATGAATCATTGGTGCCATGGATTTAAACTTTCACATAAAGGATTTATGAGGGAGATGATTCATCGCAATCCACGTTTGGCTAGCACAGAGGAATCCGAGATGATTCTTCAGACCCACGTTTGGTAACGCGAGTGGAATCCACACACACACACATACAAAAAAAAAGACTAGTTTTCTCTTCCACTTTAAATTCAGTTCATACCACCCATCCTAACTTATATCCCAAATCACCATCTCCAAAAAAACTGTAATTAATGGAAACAGTTTCAACAAAATAGTTTTGAGGCAGAATATGTCCACACATAGAGTCCATCTTAGACTGTGTTACTAGTAACCTGGTTTGCACTCTTCTTTTTTCACTCGTGCTGTGCAAGTCCCCATCACAGATAGCATTATGGTTGCAAGACCCAACCCATCCGGAGACCCACATGTGAAAGTCCATCATAGTGCAATGTGTTGATTGAAAAACACTGTCAGGTTGAGAGTTTGGTTGGTAGTAGCAGCACCTCTTGAGATATAATGCAAGTGTATACAAACTAGATCAAACTGATACTACCTCTCATACATGGGACAGCAACAGATGACTTCATGGTGAGAATCAGATTATAGACAACCCTTCTCATAGCAACGCACATGGCTAATGCTGGCATAGAAGTAGTAGCAGCTTTAGTTATCAACTGTAGATTTATATCAAGAAATGTGTTGTGTGTCAAATAAGTGCAAATGCAATAAAACATCGGGACCTTGAATTTGTAAAAGATAGTACTCCAACTCAAGAATTGTTAAATAGACAGTTAATCGGAAATCAAGTCAGCTCATTCATATATTCCTACTAGTAAAACATGCATAAAACAGGCCCATACCAAGTTATAAAGATTTCAAGTTTGAACTTGTGTGTTTATCATCTAAAGGAGACTCTACAAAAAGTAATATTAAAAACAGCCCCCACATCATCATGATAGCCTAATCATCAATTTGGTTGTTATTTGTACAAATGAGGCCTAAATGAAAACAGCAATAAGATGTTAATTGAGAAAACATATGAATGACTACTACATGTAAACTGCCTAAATGAGGCCTTTAGAAATCAACCGAAGGAATCTCAAAAGATCGCAGCAACACCAGCCCATAAACCAATGAGGAAGACTGTAAACAGAGATTCTGAATCTTGAACTGCTCTTGCTAATTTCTGGTGGAGACCATCTGATCAACCAATCAGCTGCATTGCTACATACACACACACCCACAAACCAAAGCAGAGTAATTAAATAAACTGAAACATCTTCTTAAAGCTCTAATCATCATGATATTAACATGTATGAGAGAGGAGATAAAGAGGAGAAATCAGGTGCACTTTGATTTGCTCAGGAATGTGGGGCATCAACATGTCCAATTATAATAAGTATCAGGATTTGGACTGTAACAAACCATTCAATTAAAATGGCAACCTTAAAAACAACATTGCAAACCACTAGCAATGAGCTGAGGGCTATCCTCATCTACTACAAAACTTCCAAATTGAGAATACAACTTCAATACCAATTGCAAGATCCAAAAACACATAAACCAAAACTTCCACAAAGATGCTCATAGCTTCAATGAGCGAACTCTCTTTTCTCTAGTCAACTTCCATCATCAGCTACAATTTGTGGAAACCAACTTTGTGTCATGCACCCAACTGCTATCCTGTGGAAACATGGTAAATTAATATCATCACTTAATCCTTTACTCAAGAGATCGACTGATGTGAGTCTTAAGAGGCAACATTCGGCGTCTACCCAACATTGGGCTGATGTCAAAGTTAGTTCAATTGCACAGAGAAAAGCCACTCGAAAATTTGACAATTATTACCACAATACATACAACATTGCAAGTCATGAAACCAAGTCACGGTAGAATTTCTAAGTTCACCACCATACATGAAAAACAAACACAACACCAAGAGAGTGATATGGCACTAGAAAACATAAAAGGACATCAAAAGTGTTGCAATTCAACATCCATCACATTGAAAAATATCATAAAAGTTTGCATCCATCACAACCAATCCATTAACAAAGAGTGAAGCGAGTATTTTTTTTTTTACAAAAGATATGTATATATTTCCAAAGGAAAGTGCTAAATACACAAAAAAATTAGGAGCAGCTCCACCCCACTTGCATCTTAGCTTAGAGACACAACCGAGGTGGAGCTGGACACTCAAAAATCATGCCCAGAGGTTGGGCCAGCCAAAAAAACCTCTTCATCAGTCCCCACTTACAAAAATATTTATAACAAAAAAGAAGGAAGACCTCAAAATATGTGAAGCTCTCCTTCCCCCCTAGCATCCCACATGTCTTTGGACATATTTTCTCTAAAATCTATCATAAATTGTCTATCTGCATCACTAGGACTAGCAACATTATCCTCTTTGATATCGTGGTCTTGTTCATCATTAAGATCAGCCTCTTCCATCATCTCATTTTGTGCTTCTCTGAATAACTCATCATCAAGATTCCATTGACGGATGAAGTTGTGTACAATACAACATGCCACAACGATCTTCACTTGTGTCTTGATAGGATATCTTGGAGGAGTTTGGAGAAGGGCAAATCGCTGCTTTAGCACCACAAATGTTCTCTCCACTATATTGCGTAGCTTTGCATGCCGCAAGGTGAACAATTCATGTTCAGTTTTAGGCGCTTGTGTTGTGGACCATTCTTTAAGGTGATACCAAACCCCACGAAATGGCTCTAAAAACCCCCGCATATTTGCATAACCTGCATCTACAAGGACGACTTTTCCTACAAAACAAAATTGGGACAGCTATGTTATGCCTTCAACATAATAGGCTTTATGCATTTATGACAAAGAGCTAAAAGTTTACTACCAATTGGAACACGTAACCTATTCTGGGCCCGTCTCCAAACCACATGTTGTAGAATCTTCAAATCCGATGCCGATCCTTCCCATCCAGCGCAAAAATAGTAAAAACACATATCAGATGATACAACGGCCATAACATTCTGTGACAATCCTCCCTTTCTATTGCGAAAAGGGACTTGATCTTCAGTCTAACCCATGCTGGGATATGTGTACCATCTATTACTCCGACACAATCTTATAAACAAGTACAACATGCATCGCCAATATGGCATAAAGTTTTTTATAATTCATTATCATAAAACATTTCCCTTGAAAGATGGATAGAACAAATGATTATTTGCTATCTCAGGTGGACACTCCCCTTCGACTGCTTCACATAATATGGTGCGAGTTTTACAATTGCATCCAGTGTCAAGTTAAAGTATCGGCTAATTGTCTCTCCTGAATGTTTGAAACAAGTTCTGCATTACGAGATTTCTTTGGATGTGGCCGACAGTGAATAAAAATATTGCCAATTGCTCTTCCACTGACACTGCACGAGAATCTCTTAAATGCCCCCTGTGCTTTAGCTCATTGACTAATAGTAAAAAAACAACCAACTACTCATTCTGAATATATCAAGACATTTACGAGGGTGTCCAGTCAAGATCTCATTGAGATAAGTCCTTCCACTTTGTGCGGATTCATGAACTTTATCTTTGGTAGATATTGGTAACGGTACCATAAAGGACATGTTGACGTAACAACACTAGTTAATAGTAACAGAAGATCCTGTCTATCCATGCTGCTGGTGAAGATAGATATAACCAATTGAAATAAGTCATGACATTCATAAAGTTTAATAAAAGTGTTCATGATCACATTCCAACAATATTAAAAAGACATAAGTGTTAATATAATTATACATCATCAAAAAACCAACAGCCAAATGAAAGCATGTATGAGTCCAACAAATCAACCATGACCAACAATTAGAAGTCCAAGATAATAACCCAAAACACCAGTGCTAATCATGTTAAGGAAGTTAGTAGTTAAGGAAGTTAAGTATAAAGAGCTTGCGATATTCGTTATCTAAGGCCATAAGCTGTGAGGCCTTCTCTTCATTTTCTAGTTGTTGAAACGCCCTTAACTTCATTACCGGCTCTAGATCAAGGGTAGTATTGCTTCCCACACCTTCTTCATTCGTTCTTCAGATGTATTCCTTGCCATTGTGTGTATCACATCTGCCATATTTTAGACAACTGCCACCATTGCATCCCATGCGCTTTGGCACCTTGTTGTGTGACGGGAGGAGCCTCCAGGGGCGGTACTACGCCCCTATCTGCAGAGATGTGCTCATCCCCAACCTCCGCAGTGTTTGGAGTAGCATGATCGTCATCATTCGGGTCATTTTCATCCAAGACATCGTTATGTATGGAGGGTGGTGATTGAGTAATATCATTTACAATTAATTCATCTCGACCATCAGCAATTGAGTCACCAAATATTTCACACAGGATGTAGTAGTCTGGCATTGTCCTAGACCTATAAATGATGGCTCCAGTGATGTGCCTGTGTTCCAAAATAAATAACAAAGAAAGAAATTATATTGTATTTCCCAGAAAAGATTTTATTAATTGAATAAAGATCTCACCGCTATGTAATCATCCCACACCCTGCTTCCGCAGTGACTTTTTTCCTTTCTTCGTCCCATCCAAACCCACTTAAGTTTAGCATAGCCTTCATCGCGCTATACCATTTTTTGTAGCTCTTCAACCTATTCTTCAACTATCTCTGTTAAATTATAGCCCAAACTTTGTTTGCATTTCCTTTGTTATCAGAGTCCATCCCTCCGAGGTAAACCCCCCAGGAAAAACTTTGCCTTCTTTGCGCATTTCAAGCATGATGTGGAGGAGCACTATATCATTTATGCCCATCCACTTCATGTTTCTCAAAGTAGATCCTCTTGCTGCTTGAGAGCAAATTGGTTGAGACATCCTAACATTTTTCATTGAGTGTTAAACAAACAAGTTTTACATATATGTTGATTTGAATACCGCCCATCTTTTGATTAGAAAAAAAAACACTCAAAAGTTTCTTGCCATAATAAAGTTGAACCCCACCTATTTCCCATGAACAACATTTTATGGTTGCCCATAAACTATGAGACCTTCAAATTTATCTTTCATCATCTATCATCAAAGTCCTATCCCTAACTATTACTACAACTTAAAGCTTGTCTTGACCCAGTCTATTTAGGTATAGGGCATAATATTCAAGTCTTTGTGGATCTGATTGAGAAATCTCTAACTTGGGAGAACTCCTCCTTGATCTAGGCAAACCTTTGAGCAAGTCACTGAAATGCCTAGTTCTACAACAACATAACAACAACAAAAAAAAAATCACAAAACCTATTAAATGACATTATTTCACATACATGATCCAGGTACCAACTCCCAAGAACATTAATAAATTGCAACAATTAGATATACCACCTACAGAAAAACCAGTATAGTATTACAGAAAAAGAATGCCAAAGAATAAGATAATGATTTTGCTCCTCCCTCCAGGAAGAAATAATCAAATAATGCCAATAGAACAGACTTCAAAGGCTGCAATAAAAGGAACTCTGAAACAGGGACCATGGAAGAACTAGGATAGGTATAAAAGCACTACTCTTCTTTAAATACATATCACTAGATGCCATTCAAGAACAATGCCACATAGAAACATTTAGAACACTGATTAGGTGCTGACAAATGACACTAAAACACAACATTGATAAACTTACAAGAAAATGGCTACTACTACTGGGTCAAAGTTCGGATTGCTTTATTGTTTAGAACACCCAAGAAACAAATTATATTAAACTTGAGTGTGTGGTCAGGAGACGAAACTTGAAGGCCCTAGCTATCATTCTCTTGATGACCTTTTATGAATGGCAAAAATCTCAACCTATCTTCCAATTTCAGCACAGAAGATTTAATATGCCAAATAGAAAAAAAAAAATTGCATTGCAGAAAATTGGCGACATTTCCTAGCTACCAAAACAGATCACATTCCCACACAAGAAAAGAGGTAAGAAATATGCTGAATGGGGGAAAAAAATGAAAAAACAACAAAAACCCTAACCCAATTTTGTAGTAAATGACCCGACAGGAGGGAGACAAATGGTGGAGCAGGATGGTACAACAAGACGGTGGGAAGATGGTCGAGGTCTACCGGTACTGCATGAGGATTTAAGAAGACCTTGGGTCTCTATTTCTTGCTCAGAGAGGAAAACGAATGAGACTACAGTTGCAGCAATGTGGAGTCCAGCCACCTCTGGCCGTATCGGAGCAGGTCTAATCGCCTCCGATCGTCGTCCCTAACGTCGTCGCCTCTCTGGTAGCAGTAGTAAGAAAATGGGTTGGAGACGAAAGAGGGCTTTGTAATCGGGAGACCACCAGGCATTTTGATTCAGCACAGAAGATGAGCCTTATATACCCCCTCTTAAAAGCAGTGATTTATGAGGTCCAATTGGGGGGGGGGGGGGGGGGGGGGGGGGGGGGGGGGGGGGGGGGGGGGGGGGGGGGGGGGGGGGGATTTCTGACCGTAGATATCCTCACTTCAACAGATTTTGGGATTTAGAAATCTTCTCATCATGTTGCAACCCAACATTGGTTTTTTGCGATAGCGCGGAAACTGATATGGATTCCTCTAACAGGATTTTTTGCAAACGTGCTCTAAGTAATTGCTTTCAATACCTTCACCTACAGTACTCACAACACCAAGTACCCTCTCATCTGTCTCACCCATCCAAACACCCCATAGAGATATGCAAATAAGAAATATTCCCCATACAGAATGAGCATTGCCTCTCCTTACATAAAAACCAATTCTTATACACACCCCGCCAATTACCCAATGCTAAAATATCATGATTCTCAATACCCAGATGAAGAAACCCTTTCCTTTCCCTATTAGACCCTACAAAGCCCTTGTTTTCAATACCCATATAGAGACACATAGATACAGAAAGCAAGAATTAGAAAAACAACCAAAACCAAAAGAGACAAAGATTAAAAAGAGAGAGAGAAGAGAGAGAGAGAGAGGAGAGAGAGAGAGAGAGAGAGAGAGAGAGAGATTGTTGCCAAAGTTGTGATCAAAATGCGGGAGATCCGTGACTTCTTTGAATCATTCTCATTGTTGTTTTCGAAATCGATCTGCTGAGAAGGAGAAAGGAGAAGAATCATTGATAGTAGCAAGAGATTAGGCAAAGAATAATTGATTTGGTGAGAAGGAGGCGGGGGTATTTTGATAAATATAATATATTTTAAAGGACAATTATGTCAAACCAACAGTTATTGCTACTTTGCTCCACCTTTAGGTGAATAAGCTCCCAAAAAAAGCTGCCCTACATTTAAGAGGTTAAGACATCTAATGCTAAATATAAGTTATAATTTTAAATCATATTAGAGTTTTATCAAACACTCAAAATTATTAATAAGCTCTAAATCATTAAATAAGTATTTATTTTTAGAGTTACAAAACAGGCCAGTATATAAATTTGATTGGTAGATATTCTTCCATGTCTTCATCCATTTTTTTTCCCAACCCATTTCTTCTAAGTTCAAGCAAGCCTTTTTAAGTCAATCAATTGATGATATAAATCTACTTGCATTTAAAAAAAAACAAAACTCTTAAATTTATTTTTCCACTTTATTTTATTATAAAGAAAGAAGAGGTTGCAAATATATCTTTAACTTATTTTTTAGTGTTCAAAAAAGAACATTTTAATATACTTGTTTAAAAAATGTATATTTTTTTAGGGATTTTTACCAAATAATTGAGCTTATAATGGAATTAATCGATTTTATGAAGAATGATAACAAAACCGCCATTTAGTTGTTTGTACATTTTTTAAAATGAATTCACCCCAATTGACAATATCGTTAGCTAGGGATATCGTCAATTGCTTGTATTTAAACCAACGAATTTTCTTCTTCTTCTTTGTGAAATACTATTCTCTCTTTGGGTCTTCTTCGTGAAACGCACGAATAACTCACTATCCAACCTAATTTTCAGTCCACATTTTACTCAATGATAAAAAAAAAAAAATCCACAATAAGTTAATCCATGAAACGGAGGAATAGATAAAAGAGAGAAGAGTGTCTCACGAAAAAGAAGAAAATTCGTAGGTTTAAATACAAAGTTGGCGATATCATCAACTGGGATAATTTCTTTAAAAAAAAATGTACGAACATCTAAATGATGATTTTGTTATCATTTTTCATAAAATCGATTAATTACACTATAAGCTTAATTATTGGGTAAAAATTTCAATTTTTTTTATAATTCTTTTATATGGGTCATATCCAACAGTTGACCCAAACAAACCTCTTTCTTCTATAAATGTCACAAATGCACTTTGCTCAGAAAAAGGTTAGCTATTTTCCCTTTTCTCATTTCCATTCTTTCAACTTTTTACTTCCATCTACCCTCGAGCACCCTTTTTTCTTCAACGGACATAAGAAAACTAGCAGCAGTAACCAACAATCACGGGCAAACCATCAGCACATGTAACCTCGTTACGAAAGATGCATTAAAAATAATAGAGAATCAATCTGCTGTTATATTTCATTAAAAAAAAAAAACGATACAGTCATAACCCAGCCCTAAAACTTTTCTTAATTCCATATGCATCAATGTGTATCTCTCTAAGATCAAAGATATCATGAACCAATGCTTCATCATGCTTACATGTCTGCCACCATCCGTGGAAACTCGAGTTCTTTTTGCAAAACAGCCTTTACCACCATTAGGAAAAATCATGTCTATAATCAACCCACAATCTTTTATCATGGTTGCTAGTTTACCGACAGGTTATTATACGTACAAATTCCACGTATAAGCTAAATTAATTTGTGATGTGGATTATTATGGATGTCATCTCAGGTGTAAGATGGATAAAGGGACAAAACATGAAGATTTAAAAATCACTAATTAGGAAGCAAAAGAAGTTCCAATGCATGAAGGAAACAAGATTCCTTCAAATAGATATAGTGACATGATGCACACATGTGTTTTTATTAATTTGAGCCTATAGTAAGGGAAGAAGAGAATAATCTAAATCTTTTAATTTAAATAAAGGGCTTCAATGTCATTTGGAAAAACTAAGGAAAAGGTAGCTAGCAATGAGAACCAATCGCGGAAAAAGGAATCATTTGAAAGAAGTGCATTGCCAAAACATACTCACTCGAAAGAAATGCGAAAAATTTAGGTAATATTAAGAAGTAATCAAATTATTATATCATTTTTCGAGACTAGAAAAATAATTATGAATATTGTGTGGGAAATTTCCGAACTCATCAGAATCCCGGCCAAGATGCTCCATCCCAGGCCCCCGCACCAGCAAGTCCATCCTGGCAAGCTCGGTCTCGTGCTCCACGCTTCCTGTGCACACTCCCCTCACTTCGGCAATGCACGCCTTAGCAATGCCAGACTGCTCCACTTCGGCAGACTTCGGCCAGAACATCTTACTTCGGCCTAGTGCTTCCATCCCAGCCAGACACTTCACCTCGGCAGGATCCACTTCGGCCAAAGCATCCCACTTCAGCCTAGTGCTCCATCTCGGTATCTTTTCCAGAAGTCTTAGCCAAGCCAAGTCATCCCCGACCTCGGCTCCCCAGCTCGGCGACAGTGCCAGAGTCATCATCTCCGCCGCGTCCTCACCTCGGCGAGACACTCCACATCGGCCAAGAGCCTCATATCGGTGAAAGTACTGAGCACTGACAGCTGTCCTCCCATGGACGCTCAAGCACGCTACGGCCCGTGCGACAAGACAAAGGGACAGTCCATATCTCCTGACAGATCGCCCTGACAGATCGCCGTCCACTGCTCCCAAAAGCGCCATGATAAGGCTCGATGGGATTGCAATTAAAGAAAAGCAGGCTACGATGGGACCCGCACCTCCCTAGTACCTGGCAATGTGGGCTATGACAAGACAGTCAACTACCCCTTTGCCTCCTCTCTTCCTCTATATAAACACAAGAACAGTTCACAAAGCAAACAGAGGCCAACGAATACAATACACGCTGGTACGCCATCTTCTTCCCCAAAAATCTCCATCCTCTGTCCAGTTCATATACTGACTTAGGCATCGGAGAGCCTTGCGCCGCCCAGGCCAGGGTCCTCTGACCTTCTATTCTTCTTCCTTTTTCTCAGGCTTCACGCGCAGGCATCGGTGTTCTTAATCTCCTTGGACAAGTCCGTGCAGGCACCCCCTATTCTTGTGAGTTACATTTTTTGCACCTACAATTGGCGCCGTCTGTGGGAATCGGCTACAAAAAGTCATCTTCCCCAAACACCATGCCTCGAAGAAACCAGAAAGGGAAAAAGAACCACTGACACTATTGGCGCAACTGCCGACGGTCCCCCGCCGGGGAAGGTCGGGAGCAAGATCTAGTCCAGCAAGCATCCAACAGCAGGATACTCGATTGAGTTCATCCTCTAAGGATTTGACCTCGACTCTACCTTCCAAAAGGCGCATCCTGAAGGACAACAAAAGCAACCGGGCCCATGGCGAAAGCTCGGGTAACAACCGCGACTCCAGAGAGTGCTTGATCGACGCATAGAGCAAGCAGTAACGACAGCGTATGGAGATGGCCGGCTTCTCTTAAGTTCAGGCGAACTCTGACGATTTCGGCGCATCTCCCTTCTCTCTAGAGGTCAGAAGCTTCCCACTTCCTGAAGATTTCAAAGTCCCGAGGTTCGTCGTTTACGATGGAACCTCGGACCTAGCAGCACACCTCCGGCACTTCACTCAGAGGATGTCGGTGTGGGGCGGTGCAGGCCACCTGAACTGCAGAATCTTCTCTTCCAGCCTCGGGGACCTCCCCCTAAAATGGTTCTGCGCACTCCCCCCGAGATCAATCAAAAGTTGGCAGCAACTCCAAAGTTCCAAGTTCACAGGGTCACCCCAAGGACAGCCGCCGACCTTATGGCCCTCAGAATGAAGCAGACCGAGAACATCACGCAGTTCGCCAAGAGGTTCTGGGCCGTCTACCGCCAGATCGAGAATGTCTCAGATGCAATAGCAGTCCTGTCTTTCCAACAAGCCCTCCTACCAGGCAACGAGCTTCGGGGAGACTTGGTCATGCATCCCGTGGACACTATGGCAGCGCTGATAACCAGGATAATAAACCGATTCGTCAGGCAGGAAGCAGACGAAGCCGACCCCAGGAGGGTTCCACCTTTACGAAAGCGAAAGAGATAGCTTCCAGCTCGGCGGATGTCTCCAGCTCGCTAGCTTCCCCCAGCTCTGCTGATTGCTGAAGTCTCCTCCAGCTCGGGAGGCAGCTAGGCGTCTCCTGTCATCACCTAGCTTCGACCGACCCGCCTCAGCTTCGATCGCACGACCCTCTACCGTCATTTCGGCGGCACGATCCTCTACTGTCAGCTTCGATGGCGCCGCCAAGCTTCGATGACAACCGGCGCGACCTTCTACAACCGTCAGCTTCGACCGCCCGTCAGCTTCGATCGCACGACCCTCTACCGTCATTTCGGCGGCACGGTCCTCTACTGTGCTTCGATGGCGCCGTAAGCTTCGATGACACACCGGCACGACCCTCTACTGTCGGCTTCGATCATACGACCATCTACCGTCATTTCGACGGCACGGTCCTCTGCTGTCAGCCTTGATCGCACGGTCCTCTACCGCCATCAGTCATCCAGAGCCACCAAGCTCACCCTGGGGTTGTTTTACACACCGGGCGTGACTCGCGTTCGGCAATAGGGCCACCAATTCGTCGGGTTATACACCCAGGATTCTTGGCCTCTAAACGACCTCATGCTGGTCCGTCCACGTGCTGGTTTCCACCCTCACGCTGGTTTCGGCCTCATGCTGGTCTCGACCGCATTAAACGACCTCATGCTGGTCCGTCCACGTGCTGGTTTCCACCTCACGCTGGTTTCGGCCTCATGCTGGTCTCGACCGCATTAAACGACCTCAATGCTGGTCCGCCACGTGCTGGTTTCCACCTCACGCTGGTTTCGGCCTCATGCTGGTCTCGACCGCATTAAACGACCTCATGCTGGTCCGTCCTCGTGCTGGTTTCCACCTCACGCTGGTTTTCAGCCTCATGCTGGTCTCGACCGCATTTAACGACCTCATGCTGGTACCCAAACCGCCTTCGTGCTAGCTACGCGCTTCACGCAGGTTCGGCCTCATGTTGGTCTAGGCCGCGCCAGAGAGACTGCCCTCGGGCTCATACACCCAGGCTTCTCCATCTCGGCGAGACTGGCCTTGGGTCCCTGACCCTGGAAAAGGCTTCGGGTTCATACACTCGGTCGTTTCCTAAGTTTGGGTCATTGACCCTGGAAAAGGCTTCGGGTTCATACACTCGTCGTTTCCTAAAGTTTGGGTCCTTGACCCTGGAAAAGGCTTCGGGTTCATATACTCGTCGTTTCCTAAAGTTTGGGTCCTTGACCCTGGAAAAGGCTTCGGGTTCATACACTCGGTCGTTTCCTAAAGTTTGGGTCCTTGACCCCGGAAAAGGCTTCGGGTTCATACACTCGGTCGTTTCCTAAAGTTTGGGTCCCCGACCCCTGGAAAAGGCTTCGGATTCAAACATCCATCGTTTCCTAAATTCCGGGTTCATACACCCCTCGAGATCATTCCCGAACTCAGGCTCGCGCAGCCGAGACCCTCAAGACTTTGTGTTCATCTCGGCAATGACAGTTCACCTCGGCCAATGGTGGTCCATTTCGGCCAATGACAGTCTTCGAAGAGAGAGAGCAATGCAAGCACTGAAGTGCAAAAAAGCAGCACAAAATACAAGTACTGAAACAAAGAAATGAGGAAGGATGCAAAATTGCAGAATAACTGTACACAGTTCATCTGACTCAGAAACTTATTTTTTCCTCTGGAGTACCGTCCAGGCTTCTCCATCTCCGCCAGCGCCGAATAGACTGTTCCATGTCACTGCTCGGCCTCATGTTGGTCTCAGGCAACGAGCATATCTCGTTCTCAGTAACACCCAGCTCGGCAATGGTTTCCAGTCCTCAGCTCGGCAGCAGTGTCAGTTTCCAGTTGGCAGTAATACTAGCCCCTCGCGGCATCACCAGAATACTTCCAAGAGACTGCACCTGGCGACAGACGGCTGTCACGGTCTCTCCAGTTGGTGGCAAACCAGACACTGAAGAAAATCCCTTCTTAGCTTCCGACCTCTAAGAGTATTTCAGAGCTCAGAAGCTGGGGGCTTTGTGTGGGGAAATTCCGAACTCATCAGAATCCCGGCCAATGCTCCATCCCAGGCCCCTGCACCAGCAAGTCCATCCCGACAAGCTCGGTCTCGTGCTCCACGCTTCCTGTGCACAACTCCCCTCACTTCGGCAATGCACGCCTTAGCAATGCCAGACTGCTCCACTTCGGCAGACTTCGGCCAGAACATCTTACTTCGACCTAGTGCTCCATCCCAGCCAGACACTTCACCTCGGCAGGATCCACTTCGCGCAAAGCATCCCACTTCGGCCTAGTGCTCCATCTCGGTATCTTTTCCAGAAGTCTTTAGCCAAGCCAAGTCGTCCCCGACCTCGGCTCCCCAGCTCGGCGATAGTGCCAGACCCTCTACCTCGGCGACAGTGTCAGAGTCATCCATCTCCGCCGGGTCCTCACCTCGGCGAGACACTCACATCGGCCAAGAGCCTCATATCGGTGAAAGTATTGAGCACTGACAGCTGTCCTCCCATGGACGCTCAAGTACGCTACGGCCCGTGCGACAAGACAAAGGGACAGTCCATATCTCCTGACAGATCGCCCTGACAGATCGCCGTCCACTGCTCTCAAAGCGCCATGATAAGGCTCGATGGGATTGCAATTAAAGAAAAGTAGCTACGATGGGACCGCGCCTCCCTACTACCTGGCAATGGGGGCTATGACAAGACAGTCAACTACCCTTTTGCCTCCTCTCTTCCTCTTTCTAAACACAAGAACAGTTCACAAGCAACAGAGGCCAACGAATACAATACACGCTGGTACGCCATCTCTTCCCCAAAAATCCCATCCTCTGTCTAGTCATACTGACTTAGGCCATCGAGAGCCTTGCGCCGCCCAGGCCAGGGTCCTCTTACCTTCTATTCTTCTTCCTTTTTCTCAGCTTCAGGCGCAGGCATCGGTGTTCCTAATCTCCTCGGATAAGTCCTGCAGACACCCCCCCTATTCTTGTGAGTTACATTTTTGCACCTACAAATATATTTGAAAAGAAAATTCCAGTCGAATCACACTCTCCATTAGATTGAAACAAGAAAATTAATATTGGAAAGAGATGCTAACATAATTTTACCCATCAAAATTAATGCTAATTATAAGATTAACATGTGAGTGAGTATAGCAAAGGTAGTGATGGACTTCGGTGAGTGTTTTGGTGTGTTTGAACTGAATGATATAGTTGAAGTCAATGATGACTTTACTTTTACTTTACTTGACAGCACAACAATGTGGAACTAGACTTGTCAGCTGTTTAAAGTCCCGACCAATGGACCGTCGCCAGAAAACCCGGACTCGCACGAAAATAAAAGGAAGAAGAACAAGAGTCGCAGGCGAGAAGAAAGAGCGAGGAAAGCAAATCCCTCGTATCAAACAACCCATGGAGTAAGGGTGAGGTAAAGCACAGAAACCCATGGCAATCTCCTCCACGACCCCTCTCCTCCTCCTCCTCATCTCCTCCTCCTCGTTCTCCTTCCCTTCTTTCATAAAGAGATTGCTAGGGAAGAGAAGAACTTGGGTACTACTCTTCGTCCTCATCTACGCCCTCCTCCTCTCCTCTTCCTGAATCTCCTCCGCTCCATCCTCTCCTGGTACTCTCACCACCACCACCACCACCACCCACCTCCGCCATCGGGTGGCCCGCCCTCTACGCCTCCGTCCTCTTCGGCGCCGTCTTCGGCCTCCTTTCCATGACCACTGCCCTCGCCATCGCCGTTTCCAGCCACCGTCGCACGTGGATCACCGTCCTCGTCCTCGTCGCCTTCGCCGGCCGGCCACGTCGTGTTCGCTGGTGGCTGAGGGCCGGAAGATTACGGCTGATATTGCCGGATCCACGATGAGATCGTGCTCAAGGAAGGGAACCTGGTTGCGGCTGCCTGCGCGATCCTCAGCTATCTCGCGCTCACCAGGAGCAGAGAAGATGACTGATGGATGGCTGAAATTGGGCGAGGAGATGGGGTGTTTGTTGTAATTTTCGTTAAATTAGGGTTTGAGAGGAGTAACACGTATCAATGTTTTTTTTATCTTGCCAGTGACTTAAAAGTAAATAGTTGTTCATGAACTCATCAATGTTTAAACTACAAATTTAGGGTTCCCAATATCTTTTTTTCCTTTTCATTTTATTGTTCTTCCTCACAACCACTTTATATGGGAATTTATATTCCTCCATTCAATGATGCAACGAACTGTTAAGCAGAGTGTTTTTTTTTTTTCAGCAGTTTGTTCAAAAATCTATGTTGTCTGGTAAGTTTTTATTTGATTTAATATTATTTTTCAATCCAGAAAAATCAGTTCTTTTGAATTGTGCTTAGTGGTAGTAGCTTAAATGAATTGTGCTGCAGATTGTGGAGTTAAGGAAGTGTGGAACAGCTGCTTTGTGGTGGTACTGGAAGCATTTTAAACTTGTAAGTAAATTAGTAAACACTATTTTTCTTTTTGAGATTCTAATATGTAGGTTGAGAATTTTTGTTTTTAGTCTTAATTCCAGGAGTTCTACTCATATAGCTTTTTACGTTAGTTGGGTTCCTTTGATTATGAATGTTTCAATCTTTGAGCATTCAAGCTGTTGAGAGAAGAAAGTTAATGGGTTATTTTGTTTGCTGAAGTTTCTTGATTTTCTAAGCACAAGATGAGAAATTTGTGATAAGAAGCTAGGAAGAGATGTATTTCACACCGCACTATAACGTTGTTGTATTAATAGCACAGTGTTAGATTCAGTTTGTTTAGGCCGAATTGGTCGAAGCTAGTCTGGTAACTGAACCGAACAACCCCACAAAATAATAGGTAAAATACCTGGGATTGTTCAGTTAAATATATGCATTTCAGATTCAAATTCCTTGATCCAAAACAGGACAAAATTCTCATTTTCGGCCAATCCTGTGCAAGTATTTTTTTTTATTATAATATAAATTTATTGACAAAATGACCTCAATTACAAAAAAAGTCCAGGTCTTTTTTTGGTCTCTTGTGAATGGGGAAAGGGTTTTATCCCTCCAAAATCTGGGACTATATAGTTTATTCTATTGGGATTAGTTTACTATGGTTTTGACTTGTTGTTTCTTTAAATCTATACTCTGTTTAACCTTTTACTATTTGTTTCCTTGCTACTTCACCCAAGGTGTTGGCCTTCTCCCGCTTCTCTTGGAACCTTACCCTTTAATCAACCCCACAGCTATTGGCATTCTATAAACATGCCCATACCATCTCAGCAATGTGTTCAGTTTTATCCTTGATTAAAGTTATCCTTAGATTGCTTTTAATGTACGTACTTATAATCTTATCATTTGTTTTTAAATTAACGAAATTCATTAATAAAGCAAAACTCACTTGGCTACATGAGTAGCTTCTTCAGGTTTTTTTCGGTGCTCAACATTCAGCTTCATACAACTTCTTTTGTTTTTTTTTTGAATGGCAGCTTCATACAACATACTAAGCCTAACTGATGCGTTATAAAAACGATCCTTTTGATATTAGCAGCAATTGACATTTGCATTACATTCCGCTAGCTGATCTCCACTTATCCCATGTGTATTAATTCTATTACCCATAGCGAAATCAAACCCTCCCTTTGTTCTAGTAATGAAATTTATCACACCTTGGTGCTATGTTGTTTTAAATTTTGTTTATCTCTTGTTTTGGTTATCTCCTATACAGTTATTCTTATCCCGTCATCTCTCTCATGTTCTTTCTTCTATTTTAAAACAATTTTCATTTACCAATAAAAAAAAGAACAAAAAGAAAAGGTCTCTAACTCCTTTACTCTCAATTCACTGAATTTTTTACAATATTTTGCCTCAAAACTACTAAATTTTAATCTTTTTTAGTCGAATGCCTTCATTCAAACTTTTAATTTACCATTCACATGTTTTCTTTTTTGACTAGTTAGTGCCGCGTTCATTTTGAGTAACATTCACCATGGAACTCCTTGGATAACTTGCATTAATAAGTTGCCTATAATCAATGTGATTTTACTTTACCAGTCACCTGTTTTCCTTTTTGACTAGTTAGTGCTGCGTTCATTTTGAGAAACATTCACCATGGAACTCCTTGGATAACTTGCATTAATAAGTTGCCTATAATCAATGTGAATAAGTATGACTCAACACGGTTTTAAAACTCAGTTGATTCAACACGGACTCAGTCCCAACTGAGTCCAGTTGGGTTTGAGTCCCCTTTTAAAAGCGAATTGGCCGGTCTCATTATAAAGGGCTTCTTTTCAAGGTTTATGGGGCCCAGGGGTGACTTGATCGAGTTGCATGCAGCTTGGTTGACTTGGCTCACTTCAACTCAACTTGAGAGGGAGTGAGTCGCCCTTGAGTTTGAGTTTGAATTTTTAAACCTTGCGGCTCAGAGTGGACCTTTGGTTCAAGGCAACTCCAACATGGAACTTGGATGTGGTCCAACAGAGCATTTTCATGCTAGTGCTACCCTCAAAGGCGTGCAAAGATAGCGATAATCTTTAAAGGAGAGCAATAATAGGGTGTCTCTGTCTAAGGATAGGGAAGAAACATGATATTGAGAAGTAGAAAGAATGAGAGGACAGATATGGCCGATGGGTATGGTGGATTGGTTCTGATCTCATGTTAGCTTCAGAGATCACTACTGAAAAACTCATCTTAAATTGGAAAACCCACATTTATAGAACATATTAATAGATCATAATTAAGCGACGTAAATCATAATCCCATTAGAGATCTATCAGGTAACAATTAATAACAAGCCAATCTAATCTATTAAATGATATTCTAATAAGATAATAACAACTTAACCTAACAGGCCCCACTTTGTAGTTTTTACTTGATGCAATAGTGTTGACACTGACTGTATAAACATTTCTTAATATGTATGTGTTCTTCTTTGCATTTATTTTAGCTTTTCCTGTGTTGTGGTTGTTAGGAATTACAATTGGGCTTTTATATATATTACAGTATAAAGTGCAATGGTCTAAATGCTTTTTAGTTGATGAAACTTTCCTTGCATGTATCAGAACTCGATAGAAGAAGAGATTATATTATTTGATATTTTTTTTCAAGTTTCATATTACAGTATTTAGTTGTTTGTGCGTTCACACACATATTTATGCAGACTTGATCCCACAAGTGACGTGACTTACAGGACTAAAATGGGTGAAACCCATGTGCAGACCACCTAAGCTCCTAAATCCCCCTTCCAAAATAACGGAAAAAAACATATCTCCCCGGTGGGCCTTGCAATGCTGTGTCTAAAAAGATCAGGACTACACACAGGTGCATACCAACTTGATCCCCTGGGCGATGTCACCCAAAGGGTGACAACCTCTCTGGGTCCCACTTCTAGGACCCCCTTGTGATCCCCTCTCAAATGAAACATCTCTATATGGAGAAGGGCCCCATTTAGCAAAGCGCTTTAATGGATTTACATGCAGATATGTTGTATTGATGTGAGCTAGTTCCAAGCATGGGAAGTGGATGTTGGTGTTAGACGTGCAGATTGGCCATAAAATCTTGTTATACCATTTTTTTTAGTCTACTTTCAGAAAAATAACGCTCAACCAACCCAAATTGGATGTGAATGGTTATGACTAACAACAATATTCATAACTGGTCGGCTCCTCTTTATACTGTCTTGTGGCTGTCGTGCGGGTGAAAGGAAGTCACCAGTTTAGCATGCAAGGGTTACATTTTTCTAAGGAATAATACTGGGTGTTCACGCCTTTTTCTCTGTGTAGTTCATAGCATTGCCCAACTGTTGCGGTTTATATTATTTTAGAAAGTAGCCATTCATTCTCTTGCAGATGGTTGGCTATGTGTTGATTTCTTTTGGAAGTAGGTAGATCTGGCTTCTGAGATTTTTTTTTCCTCCCACTGTTTTTTTAATCTTATATTTGGAATACACTAAGTTACACTCTACCAATTTGCGAGAATTTTTGGATTATTCTGTATCTGTCAATACAGTGGCCATCTCTTATTCTTTTTTCAGTGATCTGGCCATCGTGTTGAGGGTTTGGATCACCAAACCATGGAAGGCAAATCCTTATTTCCATGTCCATAGTCTTACTTTGGCATGAAATGCTTGCTAGGGTTGACCGAGTTTGACTTGCCAGTCTCTAAACCGGGGTATGGTCTCCTTGTTTGATTGTTATATGTGCCTGGAGTAATTATGTCACTTATGTTTGTATGTTATGGATTCTGATTTTTCTGTTTGACTCTAAACCATTAGATTATCAGCAATGTTGAAGTCCCAAAAATCCCTATTCCCCCCCTTCATCGAGAGTATCAGAGCTTCCATTGCAGTAAAAATAAGTTGAATAAAGACATGCGGCATCTCACCTCACGTAGCAGCCACCTAAGGAATGATCGTGTGTGTAGGTTAGTTTCACTTTCCTGTACCACCAATCCAACATAGCAGGGGAAAAAGGGTTCATTTCATATGAATCTCTTCAGAGTTCAGATACACACATATTATAATGCTTTTCATCTTGGTTGGGTTTGTATTTGTTTATCCGCTAGAACTAATGAATAGACATGGCTGAAGATTAGAAGTCTAATACATACCATGGGAAACTGAAAAAACAGAGGTCATCTGTGTCATAGATTTTGTAATTGCTAGGCATTTAGACAAAATATACTCTTTAACTATCTATAGGAGTTGGTTGTTGGATTGAGGCCTTCTTATGGCTGATCTACAGTAGAACTGACATAATGAATGGTCTGACTGTCTTGAGTCCTGAACCATCAAAATCTGCATTCAATTTCATTTTTGATAAAATGGACAACCGTTATATTTTATTCTCATAAATGACAGTGCATGCTGGGCATGGTGCTTTCAATAGTAAATTATATGATGTAAAACTGTTACTATTTTTTTTTTCTTTTCTTTTTAAATTTCCTTTATTATTGATCATTACTTACCTCCAATGGATGCAGATGTTTTTGTAGTGGACTACTCAAATGGAGTCCCTCCCTCTCTTTGGATGATCATTAGATTTCCTCCTGTAGATGCAAATGCTTTTGCAGTGAACCCTTCCAAATCGTTTCTTGTATGTGTACTGCAGCAGTGTTTATGTACAATATGTTGTTAAGCCATTTCCTGCAGCCGCGGACTTGTACCAGCTTATTTTATTTTTCTTAAAACAGTTAGCCTTTTGACTTTCCTTATGTTAACAATGGCTGTACAAGGAGCACACTTGAATAAAAACCATATGTTCCTATTGTTAACAACTTAACATGAAGCATGTGAAGCTAGAATAGTTGTTGAATTTCCTTTTTAACTTTTGAAAGATCAAGCTTCCAAGTCCAGGAATAAGTACTTCATTCAAGTTAAGGCTTGCTTTCCAACATTTGTTGCCTTCTTGGGAAAGTCATGAGAAGATTTCAGTATGGGCAGCATTCCATCAGAATCGTGCAGCATAGTCCCTGGAAAAGCTGGAAATGGTATTAGATTTAAGAATCCAACTCCTCAGAACATTAGAGACCTGGGTTTGACAATCGTTAAGTACCTTTATCATAATCTTCACCGCAGAATTGAGACTGAATCTCTTTGAAATTGAAAGCAGAAATTTTATATGATTTTCTGTAATGGCAGGGGCTCTTCTAATTTCATGTTGGATGGTGGGGTTGAATATTTTCCGACAACACGCAGGCATTGTGTTGCATGGGATGGTGTTTTTCCATGTAGGACTAAATTCTAGCCTTAAGCCATATTTTGTCTACGAAGTTTTTAATTTTTCTTTCTACTTGGTTTCTGAGATACTTGGTTTCTGAGTTGATTTCCTTTCCTGCACAGAGAAATATGATTTCTTGTTACAGTGTGAGGTAAGGTGGATAAGCCCATGCTTAGTATGGGCTGCTATGCTAATCAATGATGATAAATGTGATTTGCATGGACCCAATTGGAATGATTGTGTGGACCTCTAAAATGAAAAGCAGAGTGCTCTGTGCTGAAAATTTGAGAAAATCATGAAATAAAAATGAAATATAAACAGGTCTATACTTTCAAAAAAAAAAAAGATTTGTGATAGTAACAATCGATTCTCTCTCATTAATGCTAGGTATAAATATACATATATCTTAATTCTCCCCCGTTGTAAACCCTACTTAGATGTGAAAATTCTGATGGTGTTTATTATTGGCTAGGAGAAGAAATTGTCACCCTTGTGAAGTGCAAAGAGGTGAACCACAACGAAACAAAAATGATGGTCTTCCGTATGAAATATAATTTGAAGTCGCACAGTGTTGGATGTGAACACCAACCCCTCCTATAGATAAAAATGGCCAACTGGAGGCACCCAGTTATGTTTGGCTAAGCTTATCAGAGCCCACTGGTCCAGACCCATTGTGCCAATTATGAAGTTAGAATCTCTTAAAACCTGTAATTATGGGCATGTATTAGGGAAAGTTGATTTCAATGGATCTTTTAGTATTTTCAGGCAGTATGTACTTTATATATGATGTATGTTGATCATAATTTGTGTATATCCATCCGGTCTAGATTCCAGAACAGATGGTTTATTGGCATTTCAAAAGATCTTTAAAGGGTCCATTACATGTTTTATGCCTGTTCACTGTCACGAATTATTATTCAATCTGCACAATGATCAACACTTTATTGAGCTGCGCCACCTTCTAGTATCGAATCCATCATTGGTCAGGTTAGACCTGAGACTCAGTTAAATAAAATACCTTAGTAGACCCAAATACCATGAGTCTAATGATTTTGACATTGACTTACACCCGAATGTTGGTGACTTAGACCTAAAAGTTATCATAATAGAAGATGTTATTAAAGTAGATGTACTATCAATATGCATTTTTTAGGTGGTAATATATCAGATTTAGTCTAATTGGCCATGAGCCGGCCTAACTAATTGGACTGTGATCCACTGAATCTGAGATAAGCTTTTTCCATGCAGGTGAATTATAATGTCCTCCATCCCCTAATATGAAGGGACCCACCAACTGCCACATGTCCAGGCATTCTTTGGGAAACACTCATCCTTTGAGCTAGACTTGTAATTGCATAACTTCGAAAGGAAGGGTGGCCCTTTCTTTTTTCCCCTGACCTGACCACCTAAGTGAGGACTAGGGTTGAACAAAACTGGACCGCTGACCGGACCAGACCGGACCGGACTAGACCGGACTGGATTTGTGGTTTTAGTGGTACATATCCGGTCCAGCCGGGACCGGATTTGGAAAACCGATTATATTCGGTCCAGTCCGGTCCAGGCCTTTTGGGGTTTGGTCTGGACCGGACCGGACCAGATTTATTAATATAAATAATAAATATATTTTTAATTTTTTAATACAAACTGTGGTTTTAATTCTCTTTTAAAATGATTTAAGTGGTCCAACCGGTCTGGAAATAAAATAAGGTGTATTTTAGGCCCATAAGCTGCACCTGGACCTTAAAAAAAAAAGCTTAAGAAAACAAAAAAAAAAAAAACCTGTATGGACCACTTATAAGTGGTCCAACCGGACCGTTTTGGACCGGACCACTTATAAGTGGTCCGGTCCTTCATTTTAGGCACAATCGGAAATCGGTCCGACCGAATTCCGGTAACAAAACCAGACCGAATTTTCGGTCGTGTAGCCCTAAGAGGACTCAACCCATTATATATTTATACGGCATGGACCTTTCTTTTTATCCAATAGATAACTGGGTCTAGGTCCATAGTCTTTAGTCCTAATTTAAATCCTAATGCTCTGCTTGAGGTCTCCGTGCTTATGCTACTGAACATATTCCAACTGTGCTCCGCCGGTGCAGGGTCGATCCCTGGCAATTAAGGTGAGTCGAGGCCTCGGCTATCCACGGTTCTCATGATATGCATCATTATATGTCATACGCGATATAAAATATACTGATAAATATAGATTCTTTAAAAAAAAGATAAATATATTAGCACAAGATTATTACTTAACTATAATATTAAATAATAAAAATACACTATATACTATACTATTCTATGGCTTTAAATCGGTTCAATTAGACAGGACGAGGTCCAACATATTATTAGATCTTTCTCAGGTCCAGAGTTAGGGATGTAAATGGGTCTTCAATTCTTCGATTATCCGAAGGTTCTGACCCGTTAAAAACCGGGCCTGTGTCCTTATTCAGGCCCCGATAAGTAAATGGGTCTGAGTCCTGTTCCACCTTGGTTTACATCTTTGGACCAGAGACCCGACATATTATCTCAATTTTCGATAATCACTCCTAAAAACTATATTTTCTTAATATAATTCTCTATTTAAATCCGGACCCGCCCCATATATGGTTCTGGTTCCGAAGTCAAGAAATAGGTTTTGAAACGGTTCCGGGTCCGATTCCACCTTATCCTTAACGGTTCTGGTTCCAGATCCACCATGGACCCGGACCGATCGAAATCGAAACCGACCTTTTTACAACCCTACCCCGAGCACAACTAACTCTAATATGGTCCGAGTTTAGCAAGGACCCGAACCCCCCGTGAGTTGGTATGGGTCTGGTGGCTAAACATTTTCCTATTAAAAAGAAAAAGAAAGCTAGGGCTTCTTCCTTCACCCAACTCAGCTGAGAGAGAGACAGAGAAGAGGAAAGAGGGAACGGGAGGAAGTGAAAGAAGAAGAAGAAGGAGCAAAGCAAGAAGAAGAGGAAGCCGCGGCAGCAGCAGTAAGTCTCTCTCTCTATATCTATATATATATATGATTTTTGCTGTGGAGGCTCATATGGAATAGAAGCTAATGCTAATACTGTGGTCTACAAGGGTGACCCATTACTTGATTACTGTGAAAAAGATGCAATCTTTGTAGTCAGGTGTGTAATCTTAGCACATGAAATGGACAGTCAAATCAGAAACTTTGCTTACCATCCATCTATTTCATTGTGTTTCATGGTCAAATGAGCTCCACTGAATGAGGCGAAGGACTGAGAGGATCAGATATAGCATGGGACCTTGACTTTCCTACGATTTTGACTTACTTGTGAATTCCTTTCCCATTTTCCCTTCATTCAATTTCCATTAAAAAGGGGAGGTCATTTGATCCAGCTTCATTTTTAATACTCTATAGAAATACAATGCCTTAGTATTTGTAGGGGATTCAATTACATGAGACAAACAGGCCATTAGTAACATCTGGTGGATTTAGACTTCTTTTAGATGGCTTTTACAAGCCTCTTCTCTTTCTTGTATTGATTTAAGGAAAAATGCTAAAACAAACCAAGGTTTGCTCTGTAAAACTCTGCACCCCACAATTTGTACGGAGACCGAAGTCTATTGGAATGCATGCCAATTATAGAGGTAGGCAAAAAAAAAAAAAAAAAGATATGATGTGGATGAATGTCTTAAATGTAGGTGATATTTTGAAAGTAACATGATAATATCATGATGTTTACTTGGAACTCTATTTTCTTGATTATCTCACATTATCCAAAACTGTGTTATATTGAAATGAAAATTGGGAAAACCTATGGATTTTTTTAATGTGTTTATATTTATTATTTAAAAGTTAATTTATTTTCCTCAACACTTTTCCAATAATATCTTGAGAAAACACCACCACCACCACCACCACCATCAAAGCCTTGTTTCACCTATGTTGAGGTCGGCTACACGAATTCTGTTTCTCCATTCCGATCTATCTTGAGCCAAATTCTCATCTTGAGAAAACAACATATCTGAAAAATAGTCACCTTTTTTTTTGTTGCTAAAATGTACTCAATTCTCCATATAACGACTTTTGCAACAGTGGCATGGATTCGCACTTCGGGGCGAATTTCACTTCAACCAAGTCATTCTGACCATTAAGTTTAATGCTTTTATGAGTGCATGTTTATTGTTATTTTGTTGATGGTCAATGATGATGGAGTCAATACTGAATTGGGATGAGAGCCAAATTGGGGGTAGGTGATGCGCCGGATGGTTTGGTTTGATCATAGGTGAGTTCTACTGTGGTATTGTTGTTAATGCATGAGAGGTAACCTTGCCTCACAAGTCTCGAGGGCGTTTCTGCTAGGGTCATTTAAGTCGTCCTCGTGTAATAACAGATTGGAGTAAATTTCCTTAATAATAGATCGAATGAGATAGTAAAATGATTTTGAGTAGTTTGGGTTTCAAACTATGGGCCTCACTGATTATTTATTGCAATTGGCTCATAGAAGTTAGAACCACCAGTTCTATTCCTAAGAGAGTCCAGAATCTCAGCATGCCCCGCAATCAAAACTTAAACGTCCCAAGATCAACATCCCACCTTGTTCTATCATGTAAAAACGTTTCACTCCAATCAGAGTTGTTCTCCACCTTTGCATTCAATAGTGGGTTCCGCCTGTCATGGAATGAGAGAGAACCAACATATCTGAACCCAATCCACAGACCTCATTGGGGTCCATTGGGCCCAATCATGTGTATGTGAAAAAGCTAGAGATTGGCCGTAGAGGATCAGACTCCATATGAATGCTACTTCTCATTCCAAAACCCTAATAAGTAGGTAGAGATTCCATCACACGGTGGCCAGGTAACCCTTCTCCTCTTCTCCTTCTTCGGACTGACTATTTGATTGATCATGCACTAAACAGACAAATCATACATGGTCATTCCAACTGGGTATTCAACTCCTGGTGAATTGAAAATTTGGGTTGGTGCCTACACGCCAGCTGTCCCAATTTGTTTAGATACTCTTCTTTTAGCTGATTAGCTCTTATCGACTATTTAAAATCTATTTATAGTTTTTTATTATTATATTACTCACTCCATGAGAACAATTGGTGCAAACAACCCCACAACCCCACCCCATGAGAACAATTGGTGCAAACAACCCCCCCCCCCCCCCCCCCCCCCCCCCCCCTCTTTTATTTTTTTAGTTTTTCTCTGTCAACTGCTGAATAGAAACGAGCTGATCCTGAGAAGTTCCATTTAGCAGTTGTTTAGACAATGAGATTAGGTTTTTATTTTATGTTATGTTATTTATTTATTTATTTTTGAATCGTAGAGAAGCAAATAGATTTCTGATTTCCGATGCTCAGAGCTCATTTGCCTACTTTGTATTATGTTCCTAGGATTTGATAGTGAAAGTGGGTTTAATGAAGAAATATTAAAGGAAATTTTTATGGGGCTCACTTTGTAATGACGGTAGAGGACCTTTATTTCATGATATCACAGAATAACCCAACATTTTATGATATCATGGAATATCCTGACACACAATCTTACAAAAAAAGAAAAAAAGGAAAATATATTCCATGATATCATGGAATAACCCAACATTCCATGATATCATAGAATGCGGGCATTTGTATGTCACATTATTCCATGATGTCACGGAATGTTGGGTTATTCCATGATATCATGGAATAAAGGTCCTTTGACTCATTACAAAGTATTTGGGCCTTCCAAGTTCCATCGTTTTTCTCAACTTTAATGGGTTTGTTTTCGTAAAAATCCAAATATTAAATAAGTGAGGAGTGAAGGATGTAAGGTGTAGTTGTAGATAGGGCCCTCATTTTCCAGGATTTTACTTAATTGGATGATGGTTGGGTAATCATTTCCCACCCAAAAATAGAATTTTTGATAGTCTTTTGTGATCTTTATCTGTATTCATTCGGTTTTTGCCACAGTAATAGAAAAGCATTGATTTGGGTTCTTAGGATCTCAATTAAATCAAACAGTTAGGCCCTTTAACTCTGTTCTTATGCAGGCCACCCTTTTTAATTCTTTTGTTGGGCCTTTCCTTTTTATTGTTATTTTGTTTCCAAGTTGTAATCCCTTTAAAGTAATAAAAATTTTCTGTTGCCAGTTAAAAGAAAAGAAAAGAAAAAACTGTTGCATTTGGATGTACTTTGGTTTGCTGGATGCTGGATATTAATGAAGCAGATAACCCAACTGTTTATCATGTGCTTTGGGCAGTGCCAAACCACTGTTCATTGCAGTTTTATCCATCTGGTCCACCCCAAGTCAATATCCATGTAAATTTAAGTACAAATGCATTCCACCAGTTCCTTTGCTTTGGACTGCCAAACATTCCCTTAATCTGAATTTCTAGCTTTGGAGTAGGATCAACTTTGTGTCTAAATTATGCTTCTCTGTTAAAAAATCTGATCATTGTTACTTCATTTGATTTTGGCAGAAAAAGCTAGCATCAACGATGGACTTGATTTCTCAAAATGCGCGCATGCCTCCCTCTAAGAGACAGATAGATAATGATGAAAGGGAGGAGTCCAATGGGTCTCCTGCTTCAGAAAATGAGTTGGAGCCTGAAGGTGTATCTGCTTTGGCCACATCTAAGAGTACGAATAAGAGAAGAAAAGAACAAAATGAAAAAAATATGGAAATTGAGCAGGAGGAAATGAAGAGGTTGCAAAACTTCTTGTTTGGATCGCTTTATGATCCCATTGAGTTCGGCAAGGAAGTAGAAGATGCTAGAGAGGAGACTGGTGGTGGTGATGGGGCCTTTTTTTTTGTGGATAAGTCTGCAAATGGGAAAATGATATCGTTTAAAGATGATGAAGAAGTCTGTGATGTAAGTGAAGACAAACATGAGAGGAAACCTGTTTGGGTTGATGATGAAGAGGAAATGGTGCGTGTAGATATTGTTAAAGTCAATAGGTTGAAGAAGCTGAGAAGAGAGGAGGATGAGAAGGTTATCTCGGGCGCTGACTATAACCAGATTGAGGGCTCAACATGTCAAGCTAAATCCTGGAACGGAGTGGGCCCAACTTGATGCAAAGTCAGCAGGTTACGGGTCAGATGATGAATTTGATGGAGCTATGTTGGCCCATGGCTATGATGAAATGGAAGGTGATGATATCCTCCGAAGCAATGAAGATGTTGTTGTGAAAAGTAGTACAAAGCTGTTGCCAGGACTTCTTGAGTACTCGAGGCTGACTGATGCAAATGCTGAGGATCCATCTAATGGTCCGATAAATTCGGTTCAGTTTCACAGAAATGCCCAGTTGCTGCTTGCTGCTGGATTGGATAAACGGCTTAGACTTTTTCAGATTGACGGCAAGCGCAACCCAAAAATACAGAGCATCTTCATAGAGGACTGCCCTATTCGCAAGGCAGCCTTCTTACCCGATGGTTCACAGGTTATCATAGGTGGGAGGAGGAAGTTCTTTTACAGCCTTGATGTGGTGAAAGCAAAAGTTGACAAGATTGGTCCCTTGACAGGTCGTGAGGAGAAGAGCCTGGAAGCTTTTGAAGTTTCTACTGATTCTAAAACCATTGCATTTATTGGAAATGAAGGTTATATTCTGTTGGTATCATCTAAAACAAAGGAGTTGATTGGAACTTTGAAAATGAATGGGACAGCTCGCTCTTTGGCTTTTGCTGATGATGGGCGGCAGTTAGTGAGCTCCGGCGGTGACGGTCATATATATCACTGGGATCTGAGAATGAGGAAGTGCTTTCATAAAGGTGTTGATGAAGGTTGTATATCTTCAGCCCTTTGTACGTCTCCCGACAGCTCTTTGTTTGCAGCAGGTTCGAGCAGTGGAATTGTCAATGTTTACAACAGAGAAGAATTTCTTGGGGGCAAGAGAAAGCCACTAAAGACTATTGAAAATTTAGTCACCAAGGTTGATGGCTTAAAATTCAATCAGGATGCTCAGATACTTGCTATTACTTCAAGCATGCAGAAAAACAGCTTGAGATTGGTACATGTTCCTTCTTATACAGTATTCTCGAACTGGCCTGTGGTGAAAAATGCACTGCAGCATCCCCGCTGTTTGGACTTCAGCCCTGGTGGTGGATTCATGGCCGTAGGCAATGCTGCTGGAAAAGTGTTTTTGTATAAGTTGCATCATTACCAACATGCATGATATGGTCTTGGTTAATGTGATATTTTCTGTTGTTACTGGGATTCCCTGTATCCAATGCATTATTCATCTATGACGCGAAGGTTGAAAGCTGCTTCCAGCCTTTCATGGGTAGCATGCCAAATGAGTTTTAATGATGTTCACTGGGCCTAACAAGAATGGCTGGCCGGTATTTTTCTCTTGGATTAGTTGTTACACATGTGGATTTTGTGCTTTTGTTTTTTTTTCATTTACATCGTTAATATTATGGATGAAATTGCAGCAGCTCAGTTTTGTTGGAGCTCTTGAGCTATACACTAGAGTTGTTTTGATAAATTTTGCTTTCATTAATTGTCAGTGGTGCTGCATGATTATCTTTTATATATAAACAATTCTGATGTTTTTTGAAGATACCAATAGCAATAGTGTACCTGATTAACTTGATGGAGGAGTTTTGAAC